>JAYJLV010000056.1:6459527-6497210 GCA_036873485.1 Torymus texanus
CCGCATGCGTAGCGATCATTATAATTCCGCTTTCAGCCGCTTCCGAAAAAATCTATCTGACTCGCCTCTCTGTGCCTGTGGCGTGGACGAAGACCTCAATCACATTTTTTGGGCCTGTCCTCGTTTCGACGCCCAACGCACAACTCTCCTCAAAGATCTTGCCAATCTAAAACTTTTTCCCCCTTTCACTATCTCATCCTTTTTACACTCTCCCTCTAACAGCACTGTCAGCATCCTTTCTAGCTTCCTAAAAGCATGTAACATCAACATCTAACCCATTCCTCCCTCTACTGATCTGCTCTTTTACTTTTTTTTCCTTCTCCCTTTTCCTCTCTCTGCTTCCTCCTCGGGGGCCCGAGGTTACTTCGGACCCCCGAGGAGGAAAGTGGGGCCTCAACCCCTCCCCTTTGGGGTTTCGCCTTTTGATCTTCTGTTTCAGATACTATCGAGCTTCATCTTCCCACTAAGGAAACCCGAACCATCATTCAAATTTACCGCCTCCTCACAACGCATGCGCTGCATGCTCACTTGTTGATGGCCGTACAGACCTCTGGTGCCACTTTTCACAAACTAACTAACTATCAGTATAGTGAATGTAGTGTGTAGACGGGAAGTTTCCCTTTCTCATCGGTCTGATCCGCTCCGACAGTCATTCGTTGTCTTTGTCATCTGTATAAAGTATTCTTGAAAAGTGCAATCAGTCCGTATCTGCGATTAATTTTACTGAAGTCAAAACACCGAGCTATTACCTGCAATGGCACTGTGGCGGGTATTACCACCTACACTCGCTGAAGTCTCAAAAACCGTCTTCTCAAGCACACCTTGTCTCTATTATCATCCAAAAGTGAGAAAAAGCATATAAAATTAACCTTTAAAATCAAAGGCGAGTTTCCCGGCTCTTTATAACGGGAATTAGCTTTAGACATTTGGAAATTTTATGCGAAATCACGATTTACGTCTTAAGAATAGTTAATTTAAAACTTTGTACGTTTAAAAAATTCTTAGGTATGCATGAAAACATTGCAATACGTTGTGTAACATCTTTCTAAGAAACATATATTTTTATTTGCAAAATCAATCAATATATGTCTAAGACGTGCGTTAAACATTATTTTTATATTGTTATTTTTGTTATAGTTTGAATTTTTTTAAATAGAATTTATAAATATTTCTTAATCAATTTTTCTATTGATTAAGCTGCTGAGTACCTATATATGCAGAAAACATATTAAAGCTAGAAAAGACATTACTTTTTCTGTATATATAATGTAGAATAAAATAGTAGTAAAATGATTAGTATTAGATATGAAAAGGAAAATATTTTGCAGGTTTTAGATCACTATGATAACCCAAGAAATGTTGGCAGTCTTGATAAGAGTGACAAAAATGTAGGAACAGGCTTAGTTGGAGCACCAGCATGTGGTGATGTTATGAAACTTCAAATTAAAGTTGATGAAAGTGGAAAAATCATAGATGCAAAATTCAAAACTTTTGGATGTGGCTCGGCTATTGCATCCAGTTCTCTTGCAACTGAGTGGGTTAAAGGCAAGACGGTAATAACATACAGATACCTATAATATACATTTCATACATAGATCATTACAAATTTTAAAATGTTGTATAAGAACAGAATCTTTAGCAGCAACTCTTTTGCACAACAAATTTTCACTTAGAGGTTTTACAATAATTTCACGAAATAATAAAAATAGTTTTTAATGGTTACGAATACTTGTCTTAGAAATTTTATTTTCTCACAATTCTCTGTACACATTTTAATTGTATCCTTGATCACCTATTTTATACATATTTAATGATCTCTGAATTATTAATAAAATATATTTTGTAAATTCATGGACCTCATTATATTATTTATTGTTGAACTATTTTTTCGCTGTAGGTTGATGAAGCTTTGAAACTAAAGAATACTGATATTGCTAAGGAGTTATGTCTCCCACCTGTCAAGCTGCACTGTTCTAGTAAGGGTAGTTTTAATATTTCTTAGTCTTTATTTTTTAGATAATTGTTAATAATGAACTATGACTTTACAGTGCTTGCTGAAGATGCGATTAAAGCTGCTTTGTCAGACTACAGAATTAAACAGCAATCTCAACCAAAAGATGGCAAGACAGAATAATGAATCAATATTAATATCATATAAATAAAATAAATGTAGTTAAGAGATTATACATTATTTTTTTATAACTGTAAAAAGAACACTTATTCATTTATATATATTAATGTTAATGAAAATTCAAAATCCATTATAAATAATTGTATATTTTTAATTAAATAGAATATAATGATTTTTCATTTTTTAGTCAATATAAACTTTTTGATGTAAATTTATAGAAATACACCATGAATATCGTGGATGAAATAAAAATATGTTATGCATTATTTACAATTTCTTCACAATTAGTTTATAAATTAAGAGTATTTTTTCTTTTTAAATATTTTAATACAAACTTTGCTTTTAAGATATTGAAATCAAAATTTACTTATAAATGCATTTTTTATTTCATAGTATAAAATAACGTATTATTAACATTTTTAAATTTTACTGATTACAAGAAAGTCAGATCTCTGGACCACGAATTTTGTTCGTACTTTGGGATATTTTTTGGATGTAGAAATATAACGAATCCAATTATTAATCAAGTTCTAAACATTTTTACCTTTATTTTAAAAATAGCGCCTTTTTTAAAAGTATAACAAAATTGAATCTTGGAAAATCTTAAATATCATTTTCAAAAATGCAAATAAAACTAGAGAAAACAAGTTTTCGTCTACATTTTTCAAAATTAAAAAATATTCCTTCCAAATTTATAAAAGTTTAAATGTTTACAACGAATATACACCAAAATATGCATAAAGTCAAACAATAGATTTCAGAACTTTATAGAGCATTTTCATTACGCAACTTGAAACTTTTATAAATTAGGAAGAAATCAATATTTTTCTATTTCGAAAAAAGCAAACAAAAGCTTGTTTTCTTTAGTTTCATTTTCTCTATCGGAAATTATATTCAAGATTTTCCAAGATTAAATGGTTACCCTTTTGAAGAAGAAACTTTTTTCAATTTTTCAAATAACTAAAAATGGCCAGAACTTGAGCTTTTTAGCGCTAAAATCTAATATTGTAGCTTTCTTCATATTTCTACATCCAAAAATATATCCGAAACAAATCCGTGATCCAGAGATCTGATCCTCTCCTAGTAAATATGAAAAAGGTATACATTAAAAAAAAATATTTGCAAAGGTGTAGAAATTTATTCAAAGGAACAAGTGTTTTTTCATCAATATTGATTACCACACAATTTACAAAATATAATCGTCGTTTCAATCGCTAAAGTAACTATCAAACGTCTGTTTAAATTGATGACTTGCAAGAGCATGAAAAAAGCTACGTATGTGATTGTAAACAATTAACAGTGACAAAAGATTAACATTACTTCGCTGATAGTTTATTGTACCTTCGGAGTATAATTGCTTGATATATTTCGTTTTTCAAGCAAATATGAGAAAAATTGTTATACTTCATTACGCGCGCTTTCTTTATGATTATGGAATGTAATCGATTAACTCACGCGCAACTCGTCACATTACCAGAGAAAAATGTACTATCGAGAGCTTACACATGAATACAATTGGTGCGAACGATTCTGATCCGTGTTGGGTGCACAAAAATGACATTTACATTTAAAATAGATTGACGGTAAAGAAGCGTTCGCTCAATTCATATAATCCGCATCTCGGATATTATATATTATAATTAAAAACTTATGGTCCAACGACAGAAAGTTACCATTTGACCTTGAACCTCGCTATAACAAATAGTTTACAGTAAAATCGAGTAATATCCTTTAATCACAAGAAGCACTTACACGAGTACAAAGATTTACAAAGACCCTTATTAATAAAAAAATTCGGGTCAAAAAATGGTACATCAATCGGAGTATTCAATATTTAACAGATGGCTTCTGTGACGCACCAACTTGATTGGAGGACTTGATTTGATTAAATTATTTTTACATCGAGGCAAGATCGGAGCGGATAATCAATTACTTCTTCCCCACGACTGCGTGATTTATTTGGTGCATGGTGGCTCATGCCCTGTATGATGTCTTATTGAATGATTAATTCAATCTATTTTAGATATTGGTCAATCAGCAGATGTTTTTGTGCGTCTCCGATGATGATTACGCGCAAGCGCATGAATTATCGTCACTAAAAAGTAGCACACCATAAGCATAACGAACTTATCAAACAACCAGGAAATCGTCGTTGCACCCTCCTATAAAAAGCATTAACTTTCTTAGTTGTTGTTATGTATTGTGCTTAAAATTAATTATTTGTTTACGCCTCTGCTATTTGATTGTCAAATTGTAATTGAATTATCAAATAATATGCAAAATTTCAAAGATTAAAAAGTGATTAAACTATAAAGACACTATGTTTCTCTAGTTAAATATCAAAACAAAACAATGAAATTTATATTATGAATCAATGGGCTTTACATCTGACAATCATTTAGCAAGGAATATTTTTATAATTAAAGTACTTACAGCAGATGATTTGTCATGCAATTTTCGTTTTTGCTCAACAAGATACTTCTTTAATGGTTCTTGGAATTTTGTACCTATAATAGGCACATATGCCAAGAAACTAATTGCTTTATCTAATAATTCTTCGTTGAATGCTATTATCACAGCTAACTGCTGTATATGCATCTTAACAATGGCTTTACCAATAAGTGTGGCACCAAAAAATGTCCAAAAAGGAATAAGATAATGACCACAAGTCAAGCCAGCAAGATCGAACAAAGGATTAGGAATCTAAAGATAGAAATCAAAATTTTCAGTAATTGTAATTTTTTTTACATTTTTTTAAAAAATGTTGATAGTTATAATATTCATAATTTTTAAATAAATTTGTAAACTATTTTTGACAAAAAAAACATCAAAAAGAATTTTTGTTAAATTTATAAATTATAATGGTTTAGTAATATTATAGATTACATACCGATGCACAAGCTAAAATACCCAGGAATCCAGCTTTTTGAACAAAATGCTTCATAGCCAATTTGGCACGCATCACAAGTGGTATATTTTCTCCACTTTCAAGAGCTTCCAGAGCTTCTAATTCTTTAAGCTCTTCTTGATCATTTTCTTGATTTTTACTACTTTGTCGACTAGTACGTGCAGCTCTAGCCATGAAATAGGGTGGCAATTCTCCAAGAGCAGTTCCAGCTCCCCACATCATAGCTTCAACTCGCACCTTCCTCATTATATTTAATATACCTACTGTCCATGTTGTATCTACAGTTGTTGGACATATAATTTGATCAGGATATGGTGGTTCTGGAAAATTCAGTGCTCCACATTCATATGCTGCCATAGTGACAGCTGCTATATGAGGACCCAAATACAACACAAATGTGTGCAGTCCTGTTCCAAGACCAACACTTGAAAGTACTCCTAAGCCTACCCAGTATAACCACCATCTCACTTGAGCTTCCCAAGCTTTAAATATCTAAAAAAATTTATTTATAAATTAATTGAAATAATGAGTAGTTTTACGTTCAAATTTACTATTAAAAATTATAGGTTATGAATATTTCTTTCATATATAATAGTACCATTAATATTTATATTTACCTGTTGTTGTGGTCCAGAAAGTCTACCCAACACAAAAAATAAAGTAATAAAAATTAGTGTACAAAATACGGTTCTTCTATATTGAAGAGTCTTCCGTGCAAAACTAAGGCAGTCGATGAAGAGTTCTCGTATAAAATAATTGAGGGTCGTTATAGGATGTTGCCACAATGTTAAGTGGTCTGCATCAATGTCATCATGCGATGTAGTTTTTGCCTTCTCATTCTGATCCTGAATTTGTTTTGGTCGAGCACCATTTGTTGATGTTGTTGGCACATCTTTTGTTCGACGTGTGGCATTTGTACTCCCCAACATTGTGGATCCTAGTTTAGCAGTCTAAAATTATAAAATATTATATTGATCTCGACATAATTAAATTAATAAAATACAAGAAAAATTAAATTTATAGAAAATTGATCTGCAAAATAATAATAATGTGCAACATAAATATTCTAACACATGTAGAAAAATAGTGTAAGCTTCAATAAATTATAGTGTAAGTACATAAATTATAAAAAAAAATATAAAATTTATAAAATATAATTATATTTGACGGCTCAAGTGGAAAATTTTATAACTTTACTTCAGCTTCGAGGAAATTCATGTCAATAACAAGATAATTTCTTTGGTTTGCAGGAAATTCACTTGCATCCACCATTTTTGTTTTCTCAGAACATGAATTCTACATTGATAATGAGAAACTATGATTAGTGCCACGAATATGTTAAAACTTCTATCATCAACGTATTCATAGTCTTTACACAGCTGGCTAGTATAGATCCAATTCAGTTATCAGTGAACAGAAATAACATAAACACATGGGTCACTCGGGATCAAGAGTCTCTCCTCATTGTAATTCATTATCATATTATGTGTCTACATTTTACATACTAATACTGATAAATAAGATGTATGTGTAAAGCAAGGAAGTTGATTGTTAAAATGTATTATTATTTATACTTTGTGTACTGTATTTTTTTTTTTATATTTAATAATAAATTAACTTATTTTCTTATTTAACATTTTAAGAATAAAATCTTTTTTTGAATTTTTAAATAAATATCAAATATTTCAATTAAAAATAAATTCTTTAAAAAAGAAATATATAACTAATATTAAAATCCAAACAATGCAGCACTGAGCTAAAAGTATTTTCTTTAATATGTAAAAATAAAAACGTTTGCATAAAACTTTATCTACATATTCATTTTTATCTTTATTAGTCTCATGTTTAATGATATTGGAATTATGATTTTAAAAAACTCAATTATTTGCTATTACTACATTAGATTTTAATTAAATTATAAAAAATAAAATAATAAAAATAAGCACTATTGCAGTATTGCAATAAAATAATATTAAAAATTTATAAAATATATTCTGAATTATTTTAACCAATAAATTTGACTTGATGAAAATAAATTTAAAGAGACTTTTTTTAAAGAAATTTAAAATTTAAAAAATTAAAGGAAAAAATTCTTTCTTTACTTGTCTGCTATCATGTGAGCTAATAGCAGAGAAGCTAAGCTAAGCTTGAGATAAATAGGCAACAAAGAATAATAGAGCATAACAAAAAAGCTATAAAATAATAAATGAAAAAGCTACAAAATAAAATGTAATTGAACAAAACTATAACTTAAGTGCACTGTCAAATACCATAGTGACATTTTCACTTGCAGGATTATCTGATAGAAGTTGAGCATGTCCCTTTAAAAATATGTCAAGATCATTGTGAGACATTTCCTTATCTGGTGTCACTACTGTGACATTACCCGAATTGTCACTAAACCCCTGAGAAGAGCTTTTCTCAATATTTTCCACTCCAGAAGCACTTGAGCTGCTTGTAGCAGTTGCTTTTCGTTTTACACGTTTCCTCACCATTGGATTGTTGAAATAAACTATAATAATTTTCATTTAATTTTTTAAAAACATCATTAGAAGGTCAAGCAATTTTGCAAACTATTTTGAAATGAAATATGATACAAAAATTTTCAAATGCAGAACTGAATGCCACTTTTTTAAAGAAATTAAGTCAAAAGTTGATCAGAAACCTAAATGAATCACACCTTCTGATTTCAGTTTGGCACACATATTTCCATCCAACAAAAGAGAGACATATTTAGTACATACAAAGGTTTGAGTGTTAATGCAATGGGAGCCAAAAGTCAAATTGTATTGCCAACATTTTAAAACGTGAGCTGTTACAGGGTTTATTCTTACACACACTTTTAAATCCACACACTCATGCAAACAAGTGTGAACATTAGAAGAAAAGAAAGTTTGTACAAGTGTCTACCAAATATACACTGGAAAAAACCATTTGATTTGAATTTATAAAAGAGAATTTAACTTACAGCACATGAAAAACTTTCTACTCTGAATAGTTAACTACGAAATAGAAGCTAACATTCCTCTCTAAAGAAAAAAAAAATGCATAATCAATATATCTAAAAACAATTACTATTTTAATACATTAAACAAAGCGTAAAAATCTATACGACCGAGGACGTTTGAAAAATTATTTTTAAAAAAACAGGGAAACCTGTTACCAGGCACACGACCCTCGCCGATTATACGCAAGCGATGAGCGAGACGGAAAAAAGAAAGTGCTCCGAAATAACCACACTAACATATGTTTAAAGATAAGAGATCAGCACGTTGCCGTGTACATAGTATCACTGTTCCATCGTACAAGACAATGAAAAGTCGCGTCACAATAAATGATTCAGAGTAGCACGTCGCCCGCGCGTCGCGCTGCCACGATCAAAGCTCGTTTCTCGCTTGTCATCAGCCGCGCCGCAAGTGCAACTAAGTATACGAAATGAAAAAAAAGAGACCTTATGTACCCGTTACCTATAATCCCTCAGAGCGATAATTGCACGGGCGCGCTCTCGCGCGCCGATGAGCATCTATAATTAAAGTTTTAGGTTACGTAAACGCGGTATGGACAGCGGCAGACGCGAAGAGAAGAAGAGCGAGAGACAGAGATATATAGAAAAGGGATAGAGAGAAATCCACGAGGAATCACGTGAGAATGCCTATAGGCGCGCCGAGCAGTAGGCACGACACGCACACGCGACACTACATACAATTCACCCGCGTATATGTGGAGTGAGGGAGAGCGAGCGAGAGAGAGCGAGAGAGAGAGAGAGAGAGAAAGAAAGAGGGAAAGAGCCACAGCTGTGCATCCCTCAGCCGAGAGGGAAACCGTACAACAAAGCGGCGACGGCGATTAAGCACTTTCGCGCTCGTCGTTGTCATCGTTCCGGGCCACGTAAGGCCAACGACACTGCGGTGACACGACTCTTCACCTCTCTCTTAAATACACTCTACATTCCGGAGACACTTTACAAGCTAACCCGGGCCAGCGGGATCCGAATTTAAAGTATATAGAAGCTATAAAAAAAAAATAAATAATCCCTTACGTGCTTTCGTTTTCACTGGCTGGCCTCTTCTCAGACGATTGTCCGGCTCCTGTACGACAACGGCATCGCGCGCGTGGCCGATTGCAATTGGGATATCGAGCTGTCAACTCGACGCGCGTGTTGCACGAGACTCAATAAAGTGGAGGCGGCACGGACGTATCCAGTCGCCGAAAGGAGATCAGCAGAGCACACGTATCGCGCGCGGACCGCCCAGCAGTATACACGTACGCGATATGTATCAACGACGAACCGCGGCAGGCGCACAGGAAATTTATTCTATACTCTCTCTCTCTACTCTAGCTGTGTCGGCTGGTTTTCCGTGCGCCAGCGCCGCCAACCTATCAGTCCGCAAACCTCTGCTTTCCTCTGGTTATCTTTCGAATTTCCACTGTATAGTATAGGCTTGCTAATCGAGGAGTGTGGCATATTTTAAATATAAATCGTTCAATTATTGATTAATTATATAGCTTATAAATAGGCCCAAGCCGGTGGCCGCGGACTTTGCGCCTAATGTGCGTGAAGGTGATGCAAAATTATACCCCGTCTAAGTATAATTTTGCACCTCGCCATAATGAATTGCAGTAGGTAGACGCGCGACAACGGGTAATAACTCAAAGAATTATATATTTCAGTTTAATACAGAAAAAACCCTCTTTTTTTCTTAAATGATAATTTTATTTAAACTATTTTTTTTCTTTATCACCTATACTTAATATTCTAATGTCATAAAAGAAAAAATATATTTAAGTTTTTCACAGAAGTTTTTTCTTACAAAATGAAGAAGATATAAAAAAAGATATCTTTTTTTTAACGTTGATGTAATCACAATATTATAATCATCAATATATCAGGGATCAGTAGTAGGTCTGGTCTGATCATTATCGCTATTAGAATTCTGCATGTCATTACTTGTCTCCGCAAGTACTTTTTTGAATTGGTCGGATTCGCGCAACAACAACTTCTGCTGTACGCGAAGCTTCTTTATCTCGTACTGGAGCTTGTTCATATTATCGTTCAAATTTTCTTTTATGTAAACTTTCTTTGTATTCTCCTTACTAGCTGTCGCGATTTCTGGGTTGCAATTGTTAAGTGCAACATCTTGATCCTTAAGCCCAGAAATAAAATTTTCTCTGATAGAACCGGTTGTTGTTGCTTCTTGAGTTTCCATTTCCATCGGAGTAGTAGTGTCAGTAGTCATTTTGTTGGCTCTGTTATCGTTGTCCATTTTTTGCTCTATAAATTAAATTACAAGTATATAACTTGTAATAAATAAAATTTTGCTTTGTAATAATATTTATGTGGTATATATTATAAAAATGTTAAAAAATCGCATTCATTATAAAATTAATTTACGGAGTCTTTAGTCAAATAACTTTTTTACTCCAAAATTTATAGGATTATATTCATATTATTTTTTATATACAATGTCGCTTCTTACCTTTATTCTTTGATAAGTGAAAAATTGTCATCAGACTTGGAGAGATGATATTTGGTATTCATCAAACGTCTACGTACAATATATCGAAAATAGTAATCGGCCTTTGTAAACTGTAAACAAAAGTTTGGAGTAGGCCCGCAGTATGAACCATTCAAAATTTTCTGCTATTATAGTGTGTATATAGATATACCTTATGTATATATATTATGTGTGTGTATTATATATATATATATATATATATATATATAGATTCTCGTTTATCTATACGTTGTGTTTTGTGTATAACAGTATAATGTATGTATATTATATACTTATACGAGTAGAAATCAAGTCAAAATGAAAGTCAGTAGGCATTGTAAAGGCGCCTTGATTCGCCTGTTCAGACATGCATCTATATTATTTCAAGGCAGATGACGCGTGGTACGAGGCCGGGCCTGAACGCAGCTAGTCTGAACTTTTTTTTAGTTTTATAATTATTTGGCACATTATCAATGTACGGAGCTTCCAAATTTGTAAGCACCACACTCGGATGATACTTCGGAAGATATATTTTTATAGGGCATTTCTCTTGGTTTAGATAAATTTTCAAATAAATTACAAAGATATTTAATTATTACTATATAGATTATTGTTTTGTAAAACAATATTTATCATTTTGTTTAGGTATATATACTGCCATTATTATACTTTGACAGACATTATATATATATATATATATATATAAATTTGTATTTGATTACAATACCCAAGTTTAAAAATCTATCAAGTTTCCTGATGGTCACAAATATAAGCCCTCCTGTACATAGGGAAAATTCAGATTGGCTTACAAACACACACAGCTATAGGCGCGTCGTATGGTGGGAGATAGGTTCTAAACAGGTTGTCTTATGTTGTTATATACATTTAATATTTATATCTAAACCTAGACCCAATATATGCCCTATATTTTCGAAAAATCACATAAGATGGTAAATTTTGGAGCCCTCTGTACATTGATAAGTTGTCAAATAATTATATAAACTATAAAAAAGATAATCCAGGTTACCTGTTCAGACCCTGCGCCACGTTATGTCAATTCATGAAATGACTTAAAACCTGGTTTTCGTCTCGCGAAAGTATATATCATCTCTAGTATAAGTTCGGTGCGTAATGTTATTATAATGTGTGTGTGTGTGTATATATATATATAGTATAATATATACATATAACAACACCGCATCTGCAGCGCCTCTAGTGTTTGAAAAATTTTCGTCGATTTTCGCGGCAAATGTCGCAAATGGCAACTTCACGCTCCAGCTCTATTACCTACTAGGCAATGTGTTTCCATATATCGCACGTGTCCATGATATTGTTACTCAATGTTGTGATATCTATTCACAATAAAAATGCAGTCGATTCGAGTGATAAGCGTTGACAGCTATCAAGCTGCTCCGATTCCAGATGTCGACCCGACTTTCTCTCAATTTCGAGGGAACGAAATTAAGCAAGTTCCTGTGATACGAATTTTTGGCATTACACTTAACGGTAATTTGAATCGAAAACATTTTTCGTATTGTATTTTTATTTTATATTTTTGTGTAATAAAGTTACGTATATGCATGTTTGATAAATTGTCAAGTAAAATTAATAGTATCATTTCAATTGCGATATTTTTTAGGTGAAAAAGTATGTTTACATGTCCATGGAATCTTCCCATACCTTTACGCGCCTTATGCAGGTCAAATGAAAGCAGATATTATGGTTTATCAACTTGCAGCAAGTTTAGATGCAGCTATTAATATATCTTTAGGATCTGCTAAAGCTAATACCCAACATATTTATAAAATCCAGCAGGTTTCTGGAATGTATGTTATTAAATTTAAGCTTTGATTTATTCATTATTTAATTATACATATACTTACTCAAAAACTTAATTTTGCAGACCTTTTTATGGATATCATAGAAAAAAGCATCATTTTTTTAAAATATACTTTTATAATCCAGCAATGATGAAGCGTGCTACGGATTTACTACAGGTTTTATACATATTTTTCTTGAAAGTAACTGTATACTTAAGTACAAATAAAATTTTATTTTAGAGTGGATGTATTCTGGATCAAAGCTTTCAACCACACGAAGCTCATATACAATACACTTTACAATTTATGATTGACTATAATATTTATGGTATGAGTACTATGGATTTGAGAAATGTGAAACATCGTCATCCTCCTTCATCTGTTCAAAATGAAGAACGTTTATCAAGCAATTCAAGTGAAACTCTTAATTCTGAGTTACATGAAAAGGAATACTTACCACATTTTGTTACAAGACAAAGTATTTGTGAATTAGAAATGGATGCTTGGGCTGTTGATATTCTTAATCGAGAAGTAATAGATAAAGGCATAGATCTTAATCCAGGTATTGCTATAATATGGGAGGAAGAAAAAGCAAGACGGGCTCAAGCTGGTTTAGGAGGAGAATCACAATTAACATACCCAAGTAGTCCAGGAAGAACTCAAGCAGTACATATTTTCACAGATAATGATGTATATCAAAAAAATCGATTAATTCAACGTCTATTCACAATTGAATCACAGGTAAATAAATATCAGTTTCTTTCAGTGAAGAAGGTTGAATGTAAAATTTTATTGATTTTATCTTTGAAATATCACTATGTTGTTTTATTTTTTTTAAGGGTGATGAAAGTTCATTAACACCTAATTCAGAAACTTCATCATATCCAATTCCTGTGTCAGATAATAGTAACTTATTAGATGCATCACAATTAGAAATACATGCTGGCCCACATGATTCTCCTACTATTCAAAAGTCTATTAATCAATTACATGATACAACAATTAATGAATCAATAGAATCAACATTGCAATCTCAAGCATCTTTTAGTGATGTATCTTTAAATAACAGTGATCGTAAGTTGTATAATAATAATTTAAGTATACAATAATATTGATTTGACATAATGATTGTAGTATTGTTTGTTTTTTAAAAGTTAACATCGCAGAAATGCTAGCAAGTTTAGCTAGAAATCAGGATGATGATGATGTTCCCAGTTCAATTGACTCAAATAGTATTCTTGGATCTCAGAAATCTCAAATTTATCAAAGTTCACAAGTAGAAGAAAATAATGTTACTGGTGAAGAGGAAGACGAAGATGTACCAGATTTAAACCTGACCAATTTACAATTAGGCTCATTCAATTTCAGTACCTGGAACACTAATGAGGAAATATCACAGCCAAATACAAATGAAAGTGAACACTCTCAAATAGGTAAGTTGATTTACATGTTTTTCTATCATTTTACTAAACAATATAGCATTAAACATTTGTAAACTGACTGCAGAACTTGTACTGGAATCATTGAATGATCCTATACTATCAAATTCGTCCGATGATATTCCACAGTTAGATGGACCTATAGATGATGAAAATGTTAGAGCTAGTAGTTCAAAGGACGATGTTGACGTTACGATAGAAAGAAAAGAATTTGTTATTTGTGAATATAAAACACGAACGGGACGGTCGCGTTCTACTTCTGTCACTCCTCGTAAGAGAAAACGGATTTCTAGTAGCGATGATGAAGACTCCAATGATAGCTTGAAAAGGAAAAAAACGAAAGATCAGTTGCCGAAAACACCGCGTCGAACTCCTTCGAAAAGGATGAGCAAGCTTACGAGTCCGAGTTGTCCATCTCGAACGTATTCTCCGTTGCATGTTGAAATTACAAGTGGTCCGAAAACACCAAAGAATTCTCCTCGCACGTCACCTGTAAAAACACCTAGCCGGAGAAAAATAAGAGAAAGTTTTCGACGAAGGGGGATATTTTCACCAGTGAAAGAATTAAATCTCGGTATGAAAATAAAGTGTTTTTAAAATTCAATAATTAATAAAGAAAAAATTATCTTTTCCTCTAACTTTAAAATTGTTATTAATGGCTTTCAGAAGAAGAGTCTGAAGAAAAGATATCTGCAGATATTGCCTCGGAAGTTGTTGAATCGCGCGTTGGAGAAGAACACAAAGAAAAAAATGAATCATCGAGTAGTTCTGAACCTATTATACCGAATATTGGAAACGACCACGAAGAAAACACATCGACTGATTCTGAAGTTGTTAAACCGGGCTCAAAAACATCAGAAGAACTATTTACTTCGGCTGAAAATATTCCTGAACGAAACCTAGAAAACGTTATCGAAAAGTTTTATCGAAAAAATCCTTTTGAAAATAGTCCAATCCAAGAAGATGATCTCGATAGTGATGTCACGCTCGTTGAAGACTCTGATGAATCTCTCCACACGGTTGTATCTTCCCCTCCCTCAAATCCTGTTATAATCAATGAAAGCGACTCCAACGATTCTCACTCGAAAGGTAGACAAAGCAATTTATCTTCTTATAGTTCTCCCCACGATACTTTGCAACTCGTACTCGAAGAAGAAGCAGTCGCTCAACACTCCTTTTCTCAATACATTGAATTACGTCAGAAAGCTCTACTCAGTAAAAACGTCTCACTTTCTTCAACAGAAGGCTCAAACAAAGAGGTAACGATAACACCAAATTTCTATCCTCCAAGTATAGAAGAAATTGAGAATACTATGGAACTCTGCGGCATTGACAAGTGTCGCAATGTGCAACCGTTTATCAGCGAACAGACTGGCGAGGAAACGTTGCTCCGCAATCACCCTGTTGCTTCACAGGAAACTAGCAGTTTGGGCAGTATTCCGCCCTTTCGCTCAAGCGTCGAAGGAGTCACAGAGATCGACGAGTGGCGGAGAACAATGGAACGCGCGTTTCATTCCGCTGATACCGCTGTGAGTTCAAAAAACTTGAGACAAGAGTTCGCTGGCGAAGACATCGTCACAGTTACACCGCTGGAGCTACCGCCTGATAGAAAAAGCGTGGAACTGTGGCTAAAGGCTCAGAAGAAGCAACAGAAGGAAGAAGAAAAGCGTAAGAAAGAATTAAACGAGGAGTCTGAAGCAAAAGCTTCGCAGAAGTCAGAAACATCGGATAGCAGTGCTGATGCACTTTTTAGCTTGTCGAAAGTATTTAAAGGAGCTGGCACCGGTAGCGATGCGTCAAAACATCTCGGCGTTTCTTGCGGCCAGATAGAATTTAATACCCGTTCCAGCATAAACATTGAGGATGAAAATATGGGAAATGCAAAGGCTTTAACTACTGTACGTATATTTTCTATTTACGAGTTTTTCAAATGTAATTGTAATATATAATGACTAAATGCATACATTTTTATATTGCAGTATCAGTATCTAACAATATTTTGCTTGGAAGTGCACGTTATCACAAGGCCAGGTTTTCTTCCGGATCCCCGATATGATGCCATTGCGGCAATATTTTACGCTATTCATAATGATGTACCGCCGGATTATAGCAAAGCGAAACCATTAGATTGCGGTATCTCTCCTTGTACATTTAAATCCAATTCTTTGTATTATCAAATAATTCAAGAGAATAAAATTTCTTTGTAGGTGTCATTATCGTAGATCCACAGAAAGCGAATGTCGGCGTTAAAAATACAACTAATTCTAATTTTCAGCAGCAATCCCTGACGTATGTCGAAAAAGAAGAAGCTTTATTTGACGGTCTAGTATCTGTTATTCAAAATACCGATCCCGAAATTTTAATAGGCTGGGATATCGAGTTTCTATCGTGGGGTTACATATTTCAAAGAGCTTCGCTTCTTGGAAAAAACTTAAGCGGAAAAATTTCTCGTATTCCTAATGCTAAGTGTAACTGGGAAACAGGATCACACGATCAGTCGATGGCAGAGATACACTTGGAAATTTTAGCTGAATTGAAAATGCCAGGTCGCATTGTTTTAGATATATGGAGACTTATGAGGCATGAGATTGGTAGGTCGAGTCCTAAATATACCAAATTTCATTATTATTAAATAAATTAACTTTCAAACATTTATTTAAAAAGATGCAATTATTCTGCTCTTCGTACATGTAAATACTATTCTTACAATTTTTTTTAACGATTCTTTTCATATGATGCACTCGTTGAAAGATTATGCCGGTATCCCATGTTTTTAATTATTTTTTAAAACCTAATCATTTTGATAATTCTTCAGCCTTAACAAGCTACACGTATGAAAATGTGATGTTCCATGTTATGAACGAAAGAATCCCCTACTTCAGCTTTGATACTTTGACGAAATGGTGGAGCACAGGAAATTGTCAATGGAGAGTTATCGATTGCTATGCTAATAAAGTCATAAGTATTCATAGAATGCTTCACCATTTGGATATCATAAGTTAGTACTATTTAAAAAATATTTTTAAGACATTTAATATTTGAATATAACAGCAAGTGTTATATTTTAGATCGGACAAGCGAGCATGCACGCCTGTACGGTATCCAGTTCTTCGAAGTCTTCTCACGAGGCTCGCAATTTCGTGTCGAGTCAATGATGTTGCGACTTGCCAAACCTCTGAACTATATACCTGTCTCACCTTCAGCCCATCAGCGAGGATGCATGCGAGCACCCGAGTCATTGCCTTTGATAATGGAACCAGAGTCAACGATGTACACCGATCCAGTTGTTGTGCTCGATTTTCAGAGTCTGTATCCAAGTATCATTATTGCGTACAACTATTGTTTTTCCACTTGTTTAGGTCGCATCGAACACATTGGCTCGTGAGTACCATGAATTTCGGTTTTTATATTAACTGATAGGTTTATTTTAAACGAAAAGTATATAAATATTGACATTTTTCGAATGCCGTTTGGTATATTCTTATTTTCCGCTAATAATGAAAATATAATTCATTTTCTTTTTTTAATATTTCAGACCACAACCATTTGAATTCGGCACAACATCTCTAAAAGTACCTAAGAATCTTGCGTTGAGGTTGAAAAACAAAATGAATTTTGCCCCCTGCGGTGTTGCTTTTGTGAAGAAAGAAGTGCGCTCAGGGATATTACCGCGGATGTTAAGGGAAATTCTTGATACTAGATTGATGGTAAAAAAAGCTATAAAAGACCATTCGAAGGAAGACCGCGCATTGCAAAGGGCACTGCACTCTCGCCAGCTTGGACTCAAATTGATTGCTAATGTGACGTATGGGTATACAGCTGCTAATTTCAGCGGAAGAATGCCTTGCATCGAGGTAATTAGTTTTATTAACTGTTATTAAGTGTTCTATTGCATAATTGATAAATGTAATCAAAGAAATATAGAGCGATAGCTAATCTTATTTAAGAATTATTAGACTATCTAAACATATAAATTAATTATACCTATAACCAATCAATTAATATTTTTATATAGGTTGGCGATAGCGTTGTGAGTAAAGGGAAAGAGACTTTAGAACGAGCAATAAAAATTGTAAACTCTACACCTAAGTGGGGTGCACGGGTTGTATACGGAGATACCGATTCTTTATTTGTTTTATTAAAAGGTAAATCTAGGGAAGAAGCCTTCGAAATTGGAGCAGAAATGGCTGATGTTGTTACGGCGGCAAATCCAAAACCCGTTAAATTAAAATTCGAAAAAGTTATGCAGCCCTGCATACTCCAGGTATAAATCTCCTAAAAGGCAGTGGAATATATATTTCTAACTTTATGACTACAATTTATTTTTATAGACAAAAAAGAGATACTGCGGTTATATGTACGAAAATTTAAATGATAAACCAGTTTACTTGGGTAAAGGTATTGAAACCGTTAGACGAGATGGATGTCCTGCTGTTACTAAAGTAAGATATTAAAAACTAAAATATTGTAAAGAAAAATGTCTTATATAATTAACAATTTCAGATTCTCGAAAAAAGTCTTAGAATACTTTTCGATACAAATGACATGTCTCTGGTGAAGCAATACGTAACGAGGCAATTAGATAAAGTTCTAAGTGGTAAAGCGTCAATTCAGGACTTGACGTTTGCTAAAGAATTTCGCGGATTGAGAGGATACAAAGCTGCTGCTTGCGTGCCTGCTCTAGAGTTAACAAGAAGACTGATTCAAAAAGATCCACGAGCAGTGCCACGAACAGGATCTCGAGTGCCTTACATTATTGTAGCCGGCGGACCACATGAACCTCTCATTCGTTGCGTTCGTTCGCCTATGGAATTGATCCGTGATCCATATTTGAGGCCTAACACTACGTATTATGTCACAAAAGTTATTATTCCGCCTTTAAATAGGTGTCTTAACTTAATTGGAGTTGATGCTCATGCTTGGTAAGATTATTTATTTACAAACTATGTATATTTAACATTGGCAAATCATGAAATATCTTTTAATTAATTTAAAAAAATCTGTTTTAAAGGTTTATGGAAATGCCCCATCGTCAAGCTCTAAACAGACTACCAGGTTGTCTGGTAAATAGTATTCGTAAACAGAAAACAACAATATCCCAGTATTTATACAATACTACTTGCCCATCATGTGGGCAGAATTGTGATAAAGGTATTTGTGCAGATTGTGTAAATAAACAAAGTCAAACACTTGTCATTCTTCATGAAAAATGTAGACAATATGAAAGAATTTATTCAAACATTAAAATGGTACGTAATATATAAATTCATACATAAAGTAGTTAACAAGATTTTACGAAATTATTATAAAAATTATGTTTATTGTTTTAGATCTGTGAATCTTGTATTGGTGTCATGGATGTGGACAGTTGTATTTCTCTCGATTGTCCAATATTTTATCGAAGAATACAGGCACAGAGAGATAACTCACAAATTTCACATTTACACAATCTAATTGAATGTATGGAACATTTAATCTAATGAATGTTTATTAACAAGATTTTAGTACAAAATAGCGATTATGCAACACAATAGAGATGCATCTGGATTTCTAAACAATTTATACAAATGTACATGATTGTAAATATTATTATTTTATCAAAAATTATTTTTATATAGATCATATTTTTTATAAATATTTGTCAACTGTATTAAGAATTCATCAAAAATATATTTCGTTGTATAAAACAATTCCATAGTTACTTTATGAACTTCAATATTTGTAAACATTCCGTATAGTTATTTCATTTTGATATTATTCATTTACATATATCATGTAAGTCATAAATATTTGAAAATTTAAATAGGATGCATTATGATTCATCTGGAAAAAATATAAAAATGTTAGTCAAAAAATAATTGAAACATAAATCACTTTCTATCAAATACAGACAATAGAAATGTACACAAAAATCATTGTGAAACATATCTCTTGGAAATATTTCAAAATCAGGTTTTGTCAAAATTAATTTTATAAATTTTAAAATAGTAACATAATTTAATGATTTTCAAAAGTATTGAAAAAGTAAAGTAGTACATAAGAGGACATCTAGAAAATACTTGTAATGGATATGTATCAGCATAGTTTTATAAGTACTCCAAAACAAACATTTGACTCCATTAACAAGTCATAGTGACTGTATTTGATAGTGTTCTATAGGTAGCCCTAAGAGAACTTACATCTCAACAGATCCGACAATCAAATGACCGCGAGAGGCGGCAAATGTTAGAGTATGCTGCAGGAGCTCTTCTCACGAAAGGGATTCGACTTCTGAGAGGAGAAGCCGACGAGTAGGCAATCCTCCTGTTCGTGCTCCATGATATACTTCATGAGGTCTTCGACGGCCTTGCTGACGGAGATGCGTTTGATCGCCGCCTCCCGACGCAGCTGCTCCGTCACCTGGCGCTGTTGCTGCAAATTCGAGATCACCATGTCCATAACCAGAAGGAGACCCGCTTGCCTCTGGGCGTGGTCCCGCACTCTCTGCACTAACGCACGGCTGCGTGATCTACGCGGAGGTGGAGCAGTACCTTCGCGTATTATCCGTTCGAGTTCTCGGGCTAGCGATCTCTCGCAACTCCGAGACGACGAGGCACGTTGTTGGTGATGCTGTTGCTCTTGCTGACGCTGCTCCTGTCGTCGGCGATGACGATTCACGGACGGACACTCTTGGCTCTTGCTGCGCGAGCGCCTATCTAGCATACACTAGCACTTTGCGGACTCGAGAGCAAGCACTCTGCGCGCGCGCTGCTCGTTGCGGTTATTATTATTGCCGAACCCGAGAAACGGCCAAATCTTCCTACACGGACTGTCCCGGATGGGATACGGTTAGCTCGCTTCGCACGGGGGCGCGCAAAGTAGTTTAGACTATTATATACGACGTCATCTGCGGTGTGTGATGCATTGCCGCCGGAATTATCTTACCGACCGATGAATGAGAAGTTTTGAGTCACCGGTAAGATAGATTTTACATCTCGCTAGATAATTTCATCTCGTGACGGCGGGCGAAAATACACACATAATATTGTATAAATAACCATAGTGACGATACCTTATTTCATTTTTTCACTGTAATCTTCTCTTTTCGTAATTTGTTATTTTTGTTATTTCAGTTGCATCTCTGTATATAGGATTATATCATTATTATTAAATTACAATACCGGTGTATATTTACAATTTTACATCATCCGTATTCGTATATAAACATATATATATATGTATATATATATATACATACACACACACTATTAGTTGGCGCGCTTCTACCGCACACGAAAGCAGCACCTATACCGCTGCCGCGCAGTCTCAAGCTCGCGCGCCAACTGAGCCAATTTCCACAACAGTGGGAGTTTGCTGCTGGTTGCAACCTGCAAGCACTCGCGGAACTTTCCGCCCTCAGGAAGGAGTAACAAATACCGCGATCGTCCTGGCACCTGCTACAAAGATAAGGTAAAACCTGCGATATTTGAGGAGGTGCCAGAGGTGAGAAACAGACGTGAGTAAGAACGAAGTGTGGTAGAAGAACAAAGAGATATAATCGAAAGGGGATAAGGACCTTTTCTGTACATATAAGTAGACACGATGTCCAGAAACACGTACAGCATCGTCGAGTACCACTCGGCTCAGGAGGGCAATCGCTGTGGCTACTGTCGCAGCCCGAACACCAGCTACAGTCACGGTGAGCTAGCATTTGTTTAGAAATCGTATAGAATAGTTTTTGTTTGAGAATCTGTCGGAATACCTGTAAGAGAAAGTTACATATTGTTGATTGCGAAATTCACAATTCCTCGATTCTACAGAGCGACCTTGAGTACTACTAATACTTTCTCCATTGTATGTCACTGTTATTTGGGCTGGGCATTTTTATTATCATCCGCTGCCCCGATATCAAGAACATTTGTTGTTAAACAATTTGTACAGAGCCTTGTTTTAACCTGCTGACATATATAATTTCATTTCCAACAATTTGCCAGATCAGCATGTTATGCAGTTAACTTGATATCCTGCTATTTGATAATAATGACATTTACTGACTGCATAATGCTTTATTGAAATTTCTTCATGCATTTTGTAGATTATTTGAATGTTAGATTAGTAGGTGGAACAATGCTTATCCTGCAACTTTTCTGTGACTTATGTCTTATGTCTATTTCAAACAGGTGTTTTCATAGTTATTCATTTTTCTTGTTCCTAGATTACAAAATGTAGTATTTCATTGTGTTACTAAAAATTAATATTTTACAGGGATGATTACTCATAACCTAAGTGTGCAACATTATCAGAGTTTGATAGATCGAGGATGGAGACGAAGTGGTGTTTATTGTTATAAATCAATGATGAATCGTACCTGTTGTCCCCTTTACACAATCAAGTGAGACAGTTATATTAATCATTATATTAAATTTTTATTATAATATAATAATTTATCAAAGATAAATTGAAATGTTTATTTATAATTTTAGATGTGAAGCTTTAGATTTTAAGCTCTCTAAGTCGCAAAAAAAAATTCTCAAGCGTATGGTGAAGTTCCTTAAAAATGAACTGGCAAAAGATGAAGAAAAAACTAGTCCAATTCAATGTGACGAAGATATAGGTATTTATACTTATAATACTACTTAACATATGTTACCTTGTGTAAATGTTTTATATCGAAAATATTTGAATTATTCAACAGCTAGAGGCATGGAGATTACAGATATGTGTGACTCAAAATATCTAGAAAGAGCAGAAAAAAATGCTTCTAAAATGCATATAACTTCTGTATCAGAAGAACTTAGTGATAGATTAGGTTCTAATTTAAGCAATACTGTATCAAGTACAAGTAAGCAGTCAGGTGAAAATGTCAAAAGTTCTCTAAGTCAACCTATGGATGTTTCGACTAAAAAAGAGTCAAAGAGAGCAAATTTTGACCCAAGCAGGGCACCTCAAAAAAAAGCAAAACTCTTACGTATAGAGAGAAAACAGAATAAATTATTAGCTCAGGGAAAAACACAGGAAGAGATTGATGCTATTATGAAAAAAAGAAAACAACAAAATACTGGAAAAACTTTAGAAGATTTTTTTAATGAAATTAAAGATTGTTCAAATAAATTAGAGGTATTAATTTAACATTTAATAACTTGTAAATAATAAGATATAAATAGGCAGTCCTCTTTACTCCGACTTTAAATTCTAAAATACTTTATAAGTTTTTTTTTTTTTTTTTTTTTCAAAAGTTGAAACTAGTCAGGTCATCGCCAATGAGCGGTGCCTACAAGAAGAGCGCCAAAGAAACTTTTGAGCTTTATAAAAAATATCAATTGACTATTCATGATGATGCAATGTCAAAACTTACAGAGGAGCGATATGCAAGATTTTTGGTCAGATCTCCTTTACGGGTACAATCAATTGATTATTTATATTTGCAAAAAAAACTTTTTATCAAAAAAATGTGAAAGTTACTGGTTTTTTATTCAAATTTTTAACACTAATTTATCAAAATTTGATTTTAGATATTTTACACACATAAAATAAGCTTGTTATTAAATTCATAAAGTACTTTCACATATTTTTATAAAAACCAATAAATTGGAGCAAAGTGGACCTGCCTTGGTTTTAATACAAAAAAAAATCGGAGAGAGTTACTTTTCAATGCTCTATGTCTGATTTATTTTACATAAAGGTCTTTGTCGATTTGTCAGATGAGATTGGTGAGAGTCCTGTCTGAAGAATTTCTTAATACATTTGACGAAAGCACTAAGCTGTTTGAAAAATATCAAATGACAATTCACAAAGAGAAACCTAAGGATTGTGATAGAAGGGCTTACTTTGATTTTCTTGTTAGAAGTCCATTGCAGGTACACTATGTTCAACTGAATATATTATTTGTATAAATTTTCAATTCAAATTAATATTACTTTCTTTTAAAGGAGTGGAAGCCGCAAGATGGCCTACCACAAGGGTATGGATCATTTCATGAACAGTATTGGCTAAATGGTACATTAATAGCTGTAGGTGTTATTGACATTTTACCATCATGTATCTCTAGCGTTTACTTTTTATATGATCCATCATATTCTCATTTGTCTCTAGGAACATTTAGGTAAATTAATTTTACTATAACGTGATAATAAAATATAAATTAAATCAATTAATAAAAGATTTTTAATATTACAGTTCCCTCAGAGAAATATATTTAACTCAACAGTTAAATAAGTATGCTCCTAACTTAAAGTATTACTACATGGGATTTTACATCCACACTTGTCCGAAAATGCGTTACAAAGCAAAAATGCGTCCGTCAAAACTAGTTTGTCCAGAAACTTACGTTTGGTGTGATATTGAAAAATGTTTACCAAAGATAGATGTTACAAAGTACAGCAGGTTCAATGAAGATCCATCTGCCATAGATGAAGATGGCGTTGTTGATATTGATCAGGTAAAATTACATATACACATCTACACAACTACACATCTAATAATTATACAAGAAAAACTTTTTGGATTAAAAATACAATAATATTGTAAATACAGGTTTTAGTTCTGTACAACCAAAAAGCAATGGCCTATGGAGTTTACAAAAAGTATGCTAAAGATGATAGTGAAGCTCTTAACAATGAAATAAAGGAATATGCATCTTTAGTTGGTAAAAATTGCGCTTTGAACATGTTGTATTATATTGATTAATTTACTATAGTCATGATATGATTATTGTATCTATTTGTATTGAACTAATAATTCTAAGAGGCCATAAGTGCATTCATAAATGATAAAAAATTGATAACATGCAAAAAAAAAACGAAATACTTAAACAAAAATTGTTATGCATAATAAGAAGCATAATTAAGGAGGCTTTTCTGTGACGAAAAATGTATGGAATATATGTACTATAACATCCAGTAAATAAATTGTAAATAATTTTTAGTACTACTACCAAAAAATTTTATAAACTAGCGAATAAATTAGGAACAAGATAAGATTCTTCTTACATAAAATATATGATTCTTAATAATACTTTCACGAAACGTTTACAAATAACTAGATAAGTTGTTAGTTGGCATGATTACCTATCTTTATTTTTATTAGATAATAGTCACGTTTTTGCTACATAATAATTTTGAATAATTTATTTTAACAATAGCTTATTGATAAGATTACCTATTTTCATATTTAAAATGTATTATTACTTAATTCTTATTAAAACTAAACGAAATTGCTGTATTAATTAAAATATGCTTTAACAATAATATTTCATCCTATATTTTGCCGTTTAAATAATTTTTTCTAAAAACTAGTTGATAAAAAGATAATTTGTAATTCTCTGAAAAGACCTCCTTAGTTTATAGATTATACATTTATAGATTGACCGAAAACTAAGCATCTAAGTAATTATCAATGCATAATAAGTGAATATATTTACAGATTCTTATTGCTTTACAGTTTTTTAAGCTTGAAAAACATAATATATTTGTTAATCTATAATGTTTAATTTTATTATAATAATTATATAATCAATTTTTTACATTTACTAATACATACTTGGCTTTCGATTTGTAAAAATTTTTAAATGTTGTAATATTTATAGTGCTGCAGTACACCTGAATGAAATTTTCATTTTTTCATTTAAATTAAACAAAAATATTGGTATTCTCAATATTTTTTGATATGTTTTTATGCTATAAAAGATACTTTGTAACTACAGCACTATCTATTCGAAAATTTGTTTATTGTGTTTATTCAATACTTGTGATTTTTTAAATATGCTTAAACATATAACTGCAAAGCATAATTAAAGTAAGTATTATTTTAAGTAAGAGTACCTTACAAAAAATTGGAAAGTCTAATAAAATCATCCGTCAGATCTCTTAAATTTAAAATTTTATTATTTCTCATAATTTATCGTTCACGCATTTACAGGCACTGTTATTATAATTTAATTTATATCACATCCCTTTGGTATGAAGTCACGTTTCGCATATGTACAAACACGCAGGACTAAACTTTAGTTATCAAAACGGTAAAAAAATAATAATTTACACTTGTCTGCGAGAGTCTAGAGGTGTGATTCGCTAAGCATTAGCTTTCGCATCTCTTTGTCGTGGCTCGTTCCATGGCTGGATTTTGGCGCTACCTCCGATCATGAAGACAATCATGCTGAAAATACAGACAGCCGCGCCGATCCAGAATACTGTTTGCCACCTGTCAATGGGATTCTATAAAAAAGAAATCAAAATTATTATTAACTTGAAAGGTGATTTCTGTTGTTGCACGTTTGCGTAAAACGAATAGGGAGATACGTACATATCACGAGCATTTTCAGATATCAAATATTAGACTTGTAAAATTACGGTTGATTAACATTTAGCGGTAGAAAAACGGAAGTAAAATAAAAGTAAAATTTTAGAAATACGACAAACAAACAAAAATACCATAAAAGTTCTTATATGGTATCGTAACGCATTAAGTTAGCCATTTAATGACTGCTAGTGTCGACAATACCAATGATGTGAGTCGTGGTTTCATATTAAAACGCAAAAAAATGAAGAAACAAAAATACTCACTCCATATTTGCCGGCAATTTCCTCCACCATCGGTGGTATTATCATGCCGGTAATCGTGCCGAAGGTGTTCATAATACCATAGAGAAAGCCCGCGTAGTTCGGCGACAAGTCCTGATTGTTGCTGAGATTGGCGATACTCGCGGCGCCATTGAAACCAAGGGCAAAGAAGAGGAAGACATTCGCCAGAGTGAAGTTGCATCCGACGTAGCCGACGAGTACCAAACAGACTCCGGGTAAAAAGTGAGCTATAAATTTCAAAAATAATTGCTTACAACGTTACCTTAGCTTTCCATTCTCGGAATTTTAAAATGCTCGTTCACTTGTAAACTCTATTTCAAAAGAGCACACTTACAGAACACAGTGGCACTCTTGCGGAAGGTCGTAAGTGTGACGACCTCCTTCTTCTTCACAATGTCGCCAGCCCAGCTGAAGAAGAAACCGAACACGAGGCGCGCAAGCCAGGGTAACGAGGCGAGGAAGCCGCCTTTAGTCAACTTAAAGCCAAGGGCTTTGGTCAGGTACAGCATCATCGAGTTCTGATAGAAGAATAGCAGGAACATGTTACCGAAGTGACAGAGCACAAGGGAGATGAACGGCACCGACGAGAAGATCTCCTTTATCGGCGTATCTTTGAGCGATGGTTTTTCCGAGCGTACTGTGCCGGCTTGGGCTCTGTTGATTTTTTTTTATAAAAGGAAAACATCAATATACGTAATGAAATTTTTCTGACATACGTGCCAAAAGTGATCACCATTTTTGCAAAACAATTGGTACAGTAGAATAGAAATGGCGAAATTTTAGTGTTACTTAACTCAGAGAACAACAGTAGATACCAAAAATATCAGATGAAAATTTTAAAAATAAAAAAACATGAAGAAAGTAGAGAGTTATCGGTAATTCATTTTTATCAGTTACCACCATGTAAAAAGATCTTATAACAAATCTAAAGTAAAACTGCAAAGCGCACTCGAGAGGTCAACTCACGTTATGATGTAGTTCTTTTCCTCCTCTGTGATCCCGGGATGCTCCACGGGCGAGTCATAGGCGAGCAGGAACCAGAAGAACACCCAGACGAACATCAATATCGAAGGTATATACCATCCGCATTCCCAATTGATGTTCTCCGCGATACCAGCGACCATCGGGTATGTCAGAATGGTGCCAAAAGTACCGCCCAGTAACGACCAGACGAAGCGCGCTTTCTCATCGGGTGGTGCCCATTTGGCTACCATGGTGTGACAAGCGGGAAATACAACGCCACCAGTGAGACCGACAAGGACGCGGCTTGCTAGTAAGGCACCCCAGTGGATGTTGGCAATGAGAGGTGACACGAGGGAAAGGAGCGCTGAGATGAGAGATGTCCAGAAGATGACACGACGTGGGCCGAATTTCATTGAGAGCACGCCGCCCATTAGGTTGCCTGGTACATTGCCGTACGCGTATGCGGCTAGTAGTTGACCTGTGGTAAGGAAGAGAAATTTTATGGAATTTTAATATATAAAGTATTGAAGAAAAGAAGTTGAACTAATTAAAAATTTATGTTTTTAAGGAATCGAATAATTCTTCGAATTCCAATTTTGTCGAATAATTGTATACCTTATTCTTATACTTTATATACATGCGCAAACACTGTCAAAGAATTCGTTGTTTCTTTATTGATTTAAACGTCAAACCGAGCAAAAATAAAATACCTATAGAGAGAAAAAACTTTTTGAATCATACTAATCCAAATATCAAAACGAAACCACATCGTTATACCTCGGACCTCAGGCGACCAGTCGAACGACTTCCCACTGAACATATCTAAACCATTCCTCGGTTCATCAGTCTCGGGTGTATCTGCCTGTCTTCTTGTCCTACTACTCTTTTGCATCTCATCGCGCACGATGTCGTGCAGTAGGTGGTCGGGGCCCTTCCACAACGCCGTAATTGGATTACTCGCTTCGGGTATCAAGGAACGCGGAACACAGGCACCGGTGTTCGCCGGATCTTCAGGGTGGGCGGTGATCATAGGCACTGCAAGGATCGGCATCTGCAGCCGACAATTGTACGACGTCCAGCAGGCCGTGAACATCATTATACAGATGATGGCCCGCGTTGGGATCCATCCTGGTATACAAGAAAGATGAAGTGTAGAATAGAAATGTGGTATAATGGAAAAATGGAATTTTTTTTGTGGGTGTATGTGTGTATTGTAAAGGTAGTTTTGTAACAATTTTTAATTCACTGGGTGCTATACAGTTATGGATACGATTCAATTTTGGTCTCGTTTTTATACATTCGCAAATATTTCGTTTTTTACAAATTCGCGTTGATTTTGTTACTTTCGTAACTTGTCTTTTTATAAAAATATTTTGTCGCTGAAATATTGCCTCTAAAAGTTTAAATGGAAATTTATTTCAAAACTATGTCGTCGAAATTTTACAATACTACTACAAAATTCCCCTTTCCAATATCGAATTAATACATTTTACACACACACACACTCTAAAGTTGAATTAGTGAAAATTGCTCCACCATTTCAATTAGTGGAAAAAACTACTAAATGAAATAGTGAATATGCACTAATAAATTAGTAGTTTTTTCCACTGGTGAAGCAATTTTCACTAATTCAACTTTAGAGAATATATTTCGAAAAAATAAGAACTCTTCTCAGATTATATAGACATTCCACAAGTCCATCAGTTAAACTATACACATTCCGCAGAAATCATCGTATCCACCGTAAGATATATTGGCAACGGTTCCAACACCTTAATTAATGAAATTCACAAATCGGTCCTCTTTAACATGCGCGAACGACTTTTTAAAACATGAGAGAAAGCCAATCGTACGATCAGCACAAATCGCGCGCACGCGCCATTCTCTACTTTACCGACTTACCCTGCTATTTAAATCAAATATCGCCCGCGATTTTTCTAGAGAAAACTTTCCTTTTGGCCTCTTTTCTCTAATTGATTGACACCGTCGCTTAAGTGTCCGTTATACTTGAGCGCCGAAACCTGGATTCCCCCGATAGATCTACGCCACTTATATGTATATATGTGTATATATATTTAATTCGTCATTGTGGAATTCCAACGTCATTGCAACGGTATTCGAAAAGATTTTCGACAGGACCAGGAATTTATTGACGCGTCGAGGGTATAAATCGCGAGCTCGAATACGAACTGATTTCGATTACCAAGAAGAGTAAAACTGACGAAACACTTTTTTCATGTCGATTTTTTTTTCTTTTTTTTTTTATATTTCGGCGGTATTAACGCCGATGCGGGTCGTTTCCTTTTTTCAATTAAAATATTCAGGGGATACATCTAACCGAATCATCGTCATTGAATCAAAGGTTACGTAGAGGTTTAATGTCATCAGTTTAGAAGTATACGATTTAGTGATGAATTTTCAAAACTTACGTAAATAATTCCAAATAAGAGGCATAATGTCTAATGCACTGGATTAAAAAGTAAAGTATCAAAAACTTTTATTAAAAAGGCTGCCTGAAGAAAATGTCAAACTACCAAATGCCATATATATATATATATATATATATATATGTGCGTCTAACGTGAAGTATGTTCATTTTATCATTTTAATTGAAAAAAAAGAAAGCATTGTATGTTATATATTATATGTAATAGCAGCTCATATTTCAAATGATTCCCGAGCAGCATTTTACGGTCAAATTCTGAACGTTCAAGTATTTTTCTTCCGGTTCAACAATGCCAAGTGTACACAACTTAAAAGCTTTTAATGTAGAATATGGTACGTGTCGATAATAACTATAGCTACGGAACAGCAGATACGCGCTTACCCTGATACAACTAAGAATTTTGCAAAATTCCAAATTTATCGAAAACATAGCTTTACTATAACTTGTATATAATACAACGACTATAAAGGACATATTTCGTTTGCGATACGTATATACGTTATATGTGCGTGTGTAAACAATTTTTGAAAGCTGCGCCTTGTCGCACAATCGTAATTGCGATGCGCAGTGCTAAATAAATTTTACAAATATTCTCGGGAAAATTATAAACAATTTGTTAATGTCACGTTTCAAAGTTGCAAACATCTGCGAGTACGTATGTAGACGAAATATTTTCTGATGCGTTAAACGCGAAAATTACTGAATTAATCTCATAAGTGAAATTATTTGTCATTGCCTGTATATGCTGAAAATGTTTAAGTTTCAAGCAGTAAACACGTGGCTTTATCTTTTCCATAAAATGGATGTTCAAATGAGTAATGAAAAAGAAAACATCACAAGGTCTTATCACGTCACAATCTTAAGTTATGATATTTGTGATAAACGCGAGCAGGTAACGATAAACGAACATGTTTAAACAGTCGAATAGCAAAATATATATTTTATACAATTGAACATTTATTATAATTATTTATGTGGTAGTTTAATTGTTTATCATTAACATTTCAAATAAGATCTTATTTAATTTTATATACTATCTAAAATCTCTTTAACAGTAGAACATTGAATTTTGAAAATCTCACGTACAACATTAGAAATAGATTTGAGAATTTTTAGACGATTTGTATGTTAGTACTGCACAGAATCAGAAACATTTTCAATAACAATAACTTTTGAAAATTATTATTAAATCAACGTTTAAAATTAACGACTCCCAATTTGCAAAATTGAAATATCATAGTTGAATCAGTACTTCTGATTTCTCAATAATAATACCTATAAAAAAAACAGCAAAATTTTCGAACCAAACCACCATGTCACCCTTTTTTCAATCGCTATATATACATGCACCGAACGAAAATGTCCACCAACCGTTCATAGTCTTGTACATCGTTTCGCGCACCATCTTGCAATATATATAAGTTTCTAAAAATTCCAAATCGTGTCACGACCCTTCGTCAATCGAAATCCAACTGTCGCTTTACATATTATACACACTACATAACATTATTATATATACCAGCAACAGCAACAATAACAACAACAACACTTACGGTTCACCAACGGCCATAGGTTGATCTTCCCGCCCAGCATCGCGCACTGTATTTATTATTCTTATATATGTATATATTATACACGCGAAAACAAACACTAACACAGGCACAACAATTACGCATATATAATATACATCGCAGGCTGCAAGTATATATACTGATGTCAGAATAACGCCGCCCCGTCGGAGCTTTCACTATGTCGACGAGCGCCTACTGTGCGCATCGCACGTGCAGCGTGAAAAATTGGCGCGCACGGGTGAAAACTTCTATATACTGCGTATATTATATATAGTACGAAAATTGGAGGTGTAGACAACAGTGGGACGAGCGGAGATATGGCATGGAGAGAACCGAAGCGGTGGGCTTTTATGCGGGACTGTGGATAGAGGTGATCACGGAGGCGCGAGAAGTGGGGAAGAGGCAGTTTTCCGGGTAAATCAGTGGTGGGGCTTTTTTTTCTTGTGAGTGGAAGGATGAACGATATGGGGTGGAGGTAAAAGTTATATAGCTGTTTTACAGAAGTTGGGTTACTGATATAGTGTGTGTGTGTGTGTGTGTGTGTGTGTGTGTGTATATATATATACACATATATATATCTAGTTGGAACGCTTGAATGAAAATCTTTATATACGGGAATGGAAAAAAGTGGTTTACCATCATAAGGTGAATCATGAGAATTAGTTTCCGATATATGTTTTTCAAACTATATGCCCGTTCGCGCGGTATTATCATAGCGCATCGTTCTATGTATATAGATCGTGAAATCGATCGCTTTAAAATCAGAAGAGGATCAATGAGTGTGTATATATAATATAAAACACTCTCAGACAGTTATTTCAAAACATCCAGTGCATGCATATATGTAGGAGTGAGTGTATACAATGGTTATGTCATTATAGAAAAGAAATGCACGCATTGATTAAAATTTAATGCGCATTCTCGCTTTCATTTAAGCTTTTACTTATATACTTGTTGCCAAAAATGTAATATAAAATTGGAAAATATTGGACAAAGAAACTTTATTAATACATTTTCCATGATAGATTACCTTTATCCTGTACACTTGAATTCCAATGAAATATTATTTTATGACGAATTTCAGGCATTGACTTTATCAAGAAGATAAAAGAAAAAATTAAATCTTTATTAAGATTTTTAATACTAAAATCGTTATGTAAATTAATTTTATTTTATAATCTAACAATTATACTCATTCGAACTGAATAATAAAATGCACCTGAGAAAAATTTAATTTATTTGTTTAATATATATATATATCATTAACATTTGAGTCAATCAATTACGCTTCTATATACTCTTCGACAATAAACGTTCGCTTATCAAAAATAAAGCATTGAAAAAGTTTTGCACACCTGTAAATATTCAAAGTAAGTAAATGAAAATTATAGTTAATGGAAAAAAACTTTATCAATTTAAAAAAAAATTGTTTAATAGCATAAGCAGAAATTATCATCTTTTATTCGTTGTTACCTTAGACGAAAATGCCATAAAAAAATAATTTTATATAGCCCTGATATAGCTACTTTATACTTAATCAAATATTTTTCCTCTTATTACAAATATTATAAGATTAATATTATTCTTATTATTAATGTTGTCAGCTCTTCCAGAACATTCATTTATTACAAGTTTATAATCATAGCACAAGAAAACTCTACTGTATTTTATTATATTGATTGTTACAGTTCTTGTGTAGCAGCAGTTTCTACAGGTTTATTAAGATAGATTTTATAGAGGCTTTCATAACGGCACAACATCGCAGGATATTTTACCGATCTTCCAGAACATTCTATAAAGTATTTCGTAACTACCGAACGAGTATAGATTTCTTTATCGACAAATTCTGCGACAATTAAATAATAAAACGAAAAATTTGAATTCTCAATTACAATGTATACTGTTGAAAATTAAGCCGCGCATCCTATACCTGAACAACAAAACTCTCACTCGGAATAAAGAAAAAAAAATATATATATATATATATATATACCATCGGCGTCGGTTACTGCGCGACACGGAGCGACTTCCTGGATTCACGATCGGAAGTCGCGGGGCAAACAAGCAGCTTTTACGACGGCATAATAAGCGCAATTTCGACTCACTGCACGCTCATCCACACTATATATACTGTGTATACGCAGGCATTATAATATTTCTCCTGAAAAATATAAAACGCGTATGAGGTATCGTAGATGATCGATAACCGCGGTTGTGCACCGAGCGTGACAACTTTTTGCACGGCACTCTTTGAGCGAGGACAAAAGAAAAGAGAAAAAGAAAGATGTTATAGGTGAATAGAAAATTTTATCGCATTGCAAAAATGAACGTTTGGATTTGGCATGCATTAATTTAAATTTGAATTATTCGAAAGAGTTTTTACAAATTACTACTTTTGGTGTTTTGAGAGTGTATTGTAATATATACACAAACACACGCGCAATAAAAAAGTGTATATGCTTAATATTTTCAATTGTCCTTTTTATGGTGGTTTATCCACGTAGCCGATTCGGTGTAACGCGTATCCTGACACGACTTTATTTTCTTGAAATATTAGAAACACCGTTGTTTTCCTACCGAAATCTTGCAGCGCTAAAACCCTATATATACCTACTGCCATCTTGCATTCGCTCAGAGCCAGTTCCTCGTCTGTAGAACGAGGGAAACCCAATAGGCAAACTACGTGGGAAAAATCATATTAGAAAAACCCGCAGGAAAACCCGTCCTGGGATGATCGGTGTGATCTTTGAATAAATTATAGTTTGAGTGTCTAGGCCACATTTCGTAAGGCTTAGAACACCAAAACTGTATAACGTTCCAATACCTTTCGTTCGGTTTGTAAGAAGATAATCAACACCAAACCCCGATCACATGAAATTCCAATAGCTAAAAAACTCGGTCACCCATCCAAGTACTGACGGTGTCTAATGCTGCTTAACTTCGGTAAATGGCCGAGATAGTGATTGAACCAACCGCCAAACCGCCTGTATAAAATATAGTGTATGCATTTACTATAGTTTTAAAGTTCTACCTTTTATAGTATATGATTCATGAAGAAAGTATTTCCTTCATAATGTATTTATTACGCACGAATTCCATGCTTATTATTGATTGTAACAATATTATTGAACGCAATATCGTTAAGTTTTCTGATCAGCTTCTTATCAATATTATTATAATATCGTTATATTTAGTACAATTATAGCGTCATTGCAAATACGAAAACTCGTGTTTTTTCCAATAACTATATATAATATATATATATACCAGTCTCGCAATACGAAACGAATTAGAAAATAATATTAACAGAACTTTCCTTTTCCACGCAGAGTGGAGAGGATTTTAATCGATGGTGACAAAGTATCCTTATTAATTAATCTTTCATCTTTCAACAATGTATATGAACAGTTCTACCGAAATGGTCAAACAACTGGGTACAAAATACAATAAATAATTTAGTGCGGAGTAAGCTTATTTACCAACAGTAAATTTAAAAAAAAATGCTTTGATGTGATCCTTTTCAAACATTCATCATTTGGTCGAGAAGAGTTACACATACATTTAAAAAAGAGGAAATAAGATTACAGAATACAAGTTTTTATTTTTTTTTTATCGGCCGACAAAATGTTAACTTGTTCAAAAGTATTGTTGTTGTAATATGAGCATGAAATACAAAAAATACAGTGAAAATGCAAAGGCGCGAATTTTTTAGTTTTTTCATTATATATTTAGAAAAACTAAGTAGTGTTTTTTTTCCACTCATCTTTGATCCCCTTTTAACTTTTCAAGAATTATCGCATTTTTCATCCACTAAAAAGCAAATGAAACTTAGCAATCTCTAATAATATTATCTTTTTAATATTTAATTTTAAAATATTTTTTTTTAATTTGCTGTTGACAATAAAGCTTGGCATCTGATTCACGGAGTTTACGACTTATTTACATTTAAAATGATCCAGAGAATTAAAAAAACTCTACTCTGATATAGTATACACTACAAAATAATATTATTTATCTTTTTTTTTTGTACCCAGTTATTGGATCATTTGGGTATTGAAAAGAAAAAAATTAAATTCAAACAACTATAAACTTGATCTTGTCAGAAGCGACTTTGAAGTTATTACTCAATACTGTCAACGAGTTGCCGTATTCCTTAATAACAGGTAGTTATATATCTCTTCCTTGTGACTGTTTCACCCAAGGCTGATGCTCTAGTGTCCGCTTACAGTTGCACAGTGTGGCGCATCTTTTATAATGGTACGGTACGACACTGCTATTTTTTTTCGAAAACCCGCATAACACCACGATGCATTTGTTCTTGAAACGGGATTTTTTATTTTTTATTTTAAAGTAAACTATTGACATAAAAACGTTTTTCTAAATTTGTGGGAAAATTTAGTATTTAATAGCAATAAAATAGCTTTATGAAAAAGGTTATAGATAAAATTTCTATTATCTAATAACTTAAATTAAGTGAAAAAAATAGTATATTACACAACAAGGGAGGTAAAGAGTTGGCCAGTCCAGAGCACGTGTAAAAACATGTGCTCTGGGGTGGTCCTCTTTATCCCCATGTTGCGTATACTATTTTTCATCATACCCGGGCCGAAAATACCACATTCGCGTTTCGGAGCCGGGAGCGAAAGTAGTACTTTCGGCCAGGGTATGGTGAAAAATTATTTTGTTCCATTCCAACGATGCAAATTTGAAACTCATTTAGTCTGTAGTACTTGCCTAGCGAAAGTTAGTCTTTTTTTTCGAAAAACAAAACAAGTTGTAAATGTAAGTAAATAGCTACAATTGGCACCATTCCAATGCACTTAAATAGACGGCAATTACATTTAAAATTACTATTTTTATACGTTAAGCCTAATTGAACCATCTAATAGAGTTAAATATTTCTTTCTAGAACTTATTTGTGCATTTTTACGGAATTCTTTTGAAAACATTACAACAAGAATGAATTGTGTAAAATGACGAAATGAAATTTTTAAATTTCACTGAAACATCAAGCGAAGATTCACCTAGTGGATATATTGTATACCTGAGCAATTGAATTTGATAGTCTTATACCGATCGATACGACATCGTCGACATGACATTCCTTATTTTATAGTCATATATAAATAATATTTATACATATAAAGTTCCGAGGGACACATTACAATTATTTGAGTAAATCTACATTAACACTATTTCAAAGTTTATTAATGGTTCAAAATTGGTTTGCTTCGAAGATTATAGCACAATTCGGTAGATTGTCGTGGAACTATAACGCGTTCCAGTTTTTGCAGCCAAAAACTAGTATACGTTATAGTGTCAGTGTTATTTTTCATCTTAATCCTGCAAATCGAGTTAGTTTCTGTCGAAATTTTGCAAACTTTGCTTGTATTCGATGCAAACTCCACGTGAACGATGCTAATTTTCATCGCAATCTCACTACTATACTATAGTATTCGATGCAAACTTGTAAACAATACTAGTTTTCGTTGCAGATTACCTATAGTTAATATCAACAAAGTTTTGCGAAAATTCCGCAGAAAATATTTCATATTGTTAAAACAAAAATTAATTATAAAAATCTTATTATAATTAAACCAAAATGTCCAGCAGGAAAAAGGACCGTCTAAAATATGTAAGTGTGTATGTGTGTGTATGCGAGTACGTGCATGTGAATTAAGTGTATAGCAATATTATTACAGCCATCAGGATCAGCGTAATCTTATATTTCCGCGCGCGCGCACATACACACACACACACACGCCCCCCCCCCCACACACACACACACATACATATATACAATTATCCAACATTTCAGTACTTTTTATTAAGAAGCTGATAAGTTATAAACCTTATACAAAAAACAATTCATAAAATATAGCAAGCTAGACAAATTACAATTAAAATACTATAGATGTCCAATAGCACGGGTTCATTTCCTTTCGTGAATAACTTTAATGATATTTAATTACACATTTAAAAAAAGAAAAATAACCGGAATGCGCATTGTAATTTAAAAAAGCAAACACATATATAAATGAGTAAAAGAAAATAGGTGACTCAAAAATATTGCATGGCAGTTGGTAATTTATATCCGTTAAAAATAAATTGCTCTTTTACTCACAGTAAATATCGTCCTTTTATACTATATTACATCATTTACAATTAACTTTTATATAAACTTTCAAAACTGTTCAATTCTTTACATACATATTTTCATTATTGATACGCAAACCTTTTCTCTATACAATCAACCTGCCCGCAAAGCCAACGCGCATCCATTCTTTCATCTATATATATATATATATATATATATATATATATATATAGGGGGGGGAGGGAGAGAGAGAGAG
>JAYJLV010000056.1:6503604-6531760 GCA_036873485.1 Torymus texanus
TTGCGTTAGATATACCCTCAGTAAGTAAATATTGTATACATTCAACTGTTTATTTACTAACAATCGCATGAAAAATTGGTCGGACTAAACGCCGAAAATATCCCAAAGAAAAAGCTCTACTGTATTTGAGTCTACGATCTTATGTTATTAACTGTAAACGTAATAAATTGTAAATTACTTTTTAACAGAGAATTGTTAATAAGGTATGTGAGAAGCGCAGATGTATATGTGACCTTAAAATTTTATTAATTTATTGAGTCCTGCTTCAACATTTTACAAGCGTATAACGGAAACATTTGTTTGAATCAAAACAAAGTTATTACTGTTTGTTTTTATTGGTCAATGTTATTACGATTTTTATTGATTCCCGTTGATTAAAATAACTGTACAAACAACTGAGTTTAAATGCGATTGAAATAAGAAGAAACTTTTTTCAAAATAATCATTTTTCCTCAAGAAAAAAGAAGAATAATAAGTAAATTATTTGTACATAAATATGTACTTTAAATTATTAAATTGAATTGTATAAAAACTTTATCATAATCGAGTATACTTCTAAGTATATGAATGTCAATGAAAAGTAGAAGTAATAAAGGAGTTAACTGCAGTTTTGGTAATATTAGACTTTAAGTGTTTTTGCTTTAAAGTATTTTAACTGTTTCTTGTTTATCTCATCACATTTACTGTCACTTTTCAATAAAAAAATTGTTATTTAGTCATTTCGACTATATGCATTTTCGAACTCTTTCCAGTTTAATTTTGAATTTAAAAAGTTATTGTACTAGAAATTTATTATTTTATCAAAAATTTTAGATCTAATCTTTCACGTATGCAAAGGATATTCAGATCCACACACGATGTCCATTAATGTTATCTATACAGTCATTCCTTCAAATTAGAGAATTGGTATTTCCTTTACCGTTCTTTTACGATTTATTTCGGAATTTCCAATCTTTAGACAGTGTTTCCTTCTTTATGACGAGCAAACAGAAAAGGTCGGGTGAGTCAGCCCCACCCTGTTTACATTTTTTGTATTGAAACATTTAACTCATACTTATATGCAATTTAAATTTCGTTAAAAAAGTTATTTTTTAAAACGTTTATTTATCTTTATGTATACATGCATAAAAATTATTTGCTGAATTTTTCGAAAGATTATTTTAATTAGTTACGTAGAAGCGATAAGATAAAAATCGGAATTACTTTCGATTTATTTCCTGTTATATGTTACCTAAATGTCCTATTTTACGATTAATTTTAACGAACTAAGGTTATTATTCATTATGAATAATAGTGGCTGTTTACAAATTTATAATACCTTATAATTATTAGTGTTCTATCTACATTATAGAAATGATTGAAATTGAAATACTTTAATGAATTATATATTAGGTGTAGAATTTACTAATATAAACTAATATTAACAAATGTAGTAGAAAATTTAAGACGAAATTTAACCATGTCAAGTCGTCACCAAATTAATCTTTTACATCACTATTATATATATTTAAACGATCTTATATATCATCAAGCTATAGGTCAAGTTTTAGCATGGAAAACAAAAACACGGCCTCCTTATATTTTCCTCATTTCCACTTCCACGTGAGAAATCTTTTTTTACACTTGACATTTATGCAATGCCTGACCTTTTGTCTAGATTTCTTGGGATACGCAATCGTAGCTTTAATACTCCCAACCCAGATTGGCCCATAATTAGCCAAAGAAAAATATACAATTCGCTGAAAACGTGGACAAAAGTCTTCCATTTACCGTATACACGTTATCCTCCGTCAATTCTCATATTTTCCACGATTATACTTATCAAACAAGCAATTCAACACTCCTGACAGAATGTTTGATTTCACAGTGGATTTCATTGGAACATCAAAACATCCATTAGTTTCGCAGAAACTCCCTGCCGGAATAATCGGCAAATCGTCTCTCTCTCTCGAAAAAGTTTGCACGAGAATCCCATTGGCGAGCATTCCTAAGAAGAAATCGTAGTGACGTTCACCGCTACCTCCTCCTCCTCCTCTCCCTCCTTAATCAAACAACTCGCTCATTCATTCATCCGCGCAATCTATATATCCCAAGAATCAACGACACAGTGTCTCTCCCGCCGCCGACAGTTCGCAGCAATTCGCCTTTTATGGGGCGGCGCGCGACACTCGAATGGGAATTTTCATAGGCAAACTCATATAGCTTATACGCGCACAATCAGGTGGGCGAAGGCCTGTTTACACCTCGGAACACGGAGTAAGAGAAAAAGAGAAGGAGTCGCTGCTATGCCGACGTCGTATTGTGTAACCGGGACTTGCTAGCTTCTCGCGGCTGCCTGCTTCGGCCGAACCAAGGTGTCTTATATTTAACCCCATGTATTTTTAGATACCCCGCGTTCGTGTGCTCGCGCTTCGCTCGCTCACTCATAATTACTGAATTTCCGTCTCGCGAGCCGCGCGGGTGTGGCCCTTGCATACGCGAGCCACGCTGGATAGATTGCATTCAACTCACCGCTACGTATAATAATGCATTCGCGCGCGGATGTATATAACAAGTGTGCAGTTAGTAATGGGAAACGGTGATGCTACAGGGGAGATTGTATGGCCGAGCGATTTGCGCTTTGGCGGATCTGGGCCAGAGCGCGAGAGAGCGCGAACCAATTAATAGTTCTGCCCTTAATTTTCGGTGTCGGATGACGCAGATTTTGGATAAACATAGCTCAAGGCAAACTTTGCTAATGCTTTTTATTGTGTGTCCCAACGATTCCCCTGAGAATTAATATTATTGCTATAACCGTGCAGATGGAGATGTTTAAAATACATATAGCATTTATTTATATATAGTGCTAAGATTTTTATGACTATCGCATTGACGATCATCAGAATAAATTATGCTCAATTTTATTGTCAATTTTATTGTCAGATTGGTGATGTTTTACAACCACTGTACATGATAATTTGAATGTGTATACGTTAAACGATCGTTATAAAAAGTAATAAAATCGTTATACTCGTAGAAAAACAAAAAGAAAAAAAAGTAAACATTTTAAGGCCAGTTATAGAAATCATTAAACTCTTTCCCTCGTTAGCATCATCCACCACTTTATAATTCTTTAAATCTACTCTCAGGCAAACGTGACATTATATAGTTCAAGAAACTATTCGCGCGCACGTTCAAGTATGCATGTATCTTATTCTCTCCCTTCTGCTTTCTGTCTGTCCGCCGCCGCAGCTTACACAGCCGCGCGCTCCGCGTGTAAATGCACCACTATTATATACATATATATATATATATATATATATATATATATATATAACACGCGCACTCGTCAGATCAACGAACGGCTGTATATATATATATGTACGCGTGTAGTTTGCAAAAGTTGCGCGCGCGATTTGGAGAAATTGCGAAAGCCGGACCCGACGAGTATGTATATATACACATACGTAAGACCATTTTCAGAAACTCGTATATACGCGCGGATACTTAATTTATACACGTACGTCGCGCTTTCCCTTTTTTCCGCGGGCTTTTCGCTGCGGTCTGCACGCTAAGTCACTGTATAGTAGCCGCAGCCACATGATGTCATAGTCACATATATCTATATACGTATAAGTATATGTAAGATCGCGAGTCGAGTTATGCGTTATACATCTTGGAGGTTATTCGAGCGGCTTAGCGCGAGTTGCAAGCGGTAAATGAACTGTCGTGGGTTTTAAGAGCACGGGGACGTCGGGGTTGTCTGTAAGGTGTTGAGACCCGTCATTGCAAAGTTGATAAGCGGAGCAATTGGCAATAGGCTCGGTATAGGCCGGTGTAAACAACGGGCGCGATGCTGTCACCGCAGCTGCTATTGCTGCTGCTGCTGCTGATGCAGTATACAGTGCGTTCCAAAGCGCATGTGTATATATAGATTGGCATATAGAATGTTGTCGTCGGTATAGTTAATCGGATTTACCTGTTGTGCAACGGGATCGAGGATGCTCTCGATGGTTTTCGTGTGAAACACCGGCATCTTTGCTTTGTCTGTCTTTCCCTTTCCTTAGATTATATCGTTCCTTCGAGCACCTGCACACTCACGCACAGTATTATATCTTAAACTCAGCAACCGAGAAAGAAAAAGCCTCGAGCGTCTCACACTTCTCTCTCTCTCTCTCTCTCCCTCGTTCTAGCGTGTGAGTGCAACACAAAAAGACGCGCGGGCGCGAGAGACACGCACGCTCCGTCCGGCGAACGAAAATCAACTGGCTGCTCTCTCACATAGCACGCAGCCCCGCAGCCGACTCGTTCGGTCTCTCTCTCTCTCTCTCTCTCTCTCTCTCTCTCTCTTTCTCTCTCTCTTCTGTCGCGACGCCGTGCAGCAGTGTAAGCGCATACAGACACATATATACATATATTTAACGCCGTGCCGTGCCGCCACCACGGTGTGGGTGTCTGCGTCTCGAACGCGCGCGAGCGCGCGCGCAGCCGAATCAAAGATTCATCATCACGTGCATAAAAAAAGAAGGCTCTCCAACTCTTGGAGCTGAGCCGGCCGAGTGCGCTGGTCGATGTGGAGACTGGAGTTTTTTGTGGGAGTACCTAGCTAGTCGGGTGTCTGTTTGTCTATGTGTGTATGTGTGTGTGAATGAGAGTTTGAGAAATGCAGCCAGAGAGAGAGAGAGAGAGAGAGACAGAGCAGAGAACCAGTGTTTAGGGGGACGTGACTTTTCGGGATGAGGAAAAGAAAACATTGAGGAGCGACTGCTTTCGACGTGATGACTATGCTGTATACTCGTCAGAGAGACGAGGATTTATGAGTGTAATGCGGATGTTATTAAATGGATGTTTTTTTTTACTATTCTCGTTAAATAATTATATAGTCTATATAGGCTGGAATGTTTTAATTGATAAATAATTTAACAAATCTGGAAAAAATATACATACATTATTTGTTCTTATCAATAAAAAATTGTGGATTAAACAATAATTCCTACTCTATCATACAATTTTTATTTGTTTTCTTTACTTTAAATTAAAATGAACCAGATTTAACAGTTAATTATAAATTTTTTAAGTAAAGAAGATTGCTGTTACTTAAGAAATATTAAATGTTTTTAATAAAACTTTATACATTATTTTAACATTATATAGAATAATTATATGTCGTGAATACAAGACGGGTTTAAAAACTGAATGTTATTAACAATTTTTGTATACCAACAGCTGATAAGTTAAATTGCAGATGGATCGATCGAATATTGTACTACCATAATAATTATCACCTGTTATTTTCTGCTCATTATTATAAATAAACCAACTGTTTTATGCGTTTATTTTTACATTTTAACAAACTCGTCTTGTCCATTAAGAAATAACTACTTTTAAGTTGTATCAAATGAGTATAAAAGGGTTGCTAACTATATATATTCAATCGATCAATAATCCAGGAAAATATTGATCTTAAGGGATACTACGTAAATCGAGTTATATCCAAAAATATCCATAACTTGCATTGATGCCCACTGGCCGACATACGTATATAATATCCAGTATATTCGCGCATTAAGTACTATATATCTGTGCTCCGAAATGATCGTAAGCTCCGAAAATTCTCCCACCTCAACACTTAAGTAGTTAAAGTCCGAGCACTTCACGGCAGATTGCGCTAGTACACCCGGTCATATGATCATCATGTGAGCTCCCCTCGCCTCGACTCGCTCGAAACAAAGACAGCGTTATTGAGCTCCTAACGAGTGGGAGTGAGACAGCGATAGGATTTAGCGATCGAGCAGAAGCGTGTGCGCTCACGAGACCCGTGTACGCAGGACGACGACGAGAGGACGGTTCTGCGCTCGGAGCTCCACTAGCTGTGTGTGCATGGGCGTTGACGTAGTCTGCTGACTAGCTCTTGTAACTCTCAGCCTAGCTCTTGTGCTTCGACGTCTCTGTTCCCGAAGAAGAGCAGTTTGCAAGAAGAGCAGGAACTCTTCGATTCCCTTGGATTTTACATCGTCGTCGTAGCTGCCCGCAGGCGCATATACCACTGAGCAACATGGCTCTCAGCGATGCTGACGTTCAGAAGCAGGTTAGTGATTATTTGTCGTGACAGCTTTGTCGCGGTTCGCGGGTGGGCCCGTGCCAATACTGCGACGATACGGCCAATCGTTGAGGAATATGGACGATAATGGCGAGGTCGAACGTGGAATTTCGAGTTGACACGAAACGCGGCTGGGAATCGCTGGTTCATCAATTTGAGTTGGGCTCTGGATGCTGATTGACAATGGGTTTTCTCGCTTATCAAATTGCTGGCTGAGCAAAATGCTCGAGATTAAGTGAACAAGGAGTTTTTTCAAGCAGAAACATTGTGGCAACTTTTGCAGTTTTGGCACTTGATAATATATTCCACTATGTTCGACATGTAAATTTTTAGATTCTCTGGCATTAGATAATTTTTATCTTTTCTTTATATTATATCATATAGATAAATAATAATTTCAGAAAGTTTGAAAATACACATATATTTATAAATATCTCAAAACTGCATTAATTGAATTGTCGAGAAATGTAACAAATAATTTGTAAAATTTATTTTAAAAAAAAAATTATGTGGTAATAAAAATGATAAGAGTTTTTCACTTCCAAAATGTGATATTTATACCTACAATAATTATTATCTTTGGAAGTATTACTAGCTTTCAATGTAAATCTATAGGTAAACATAGTTTGTTTACCTTATAATCTTTCTTGCATTCATTCATATATCTATTTTATCTTTCAGATCAAGCATATGATGGCCTTCATCGAACAGGAGGCCAATGAGAAAGCTGAAGAAATTGATGCTAAAGCAGAAGAAGAATTTAACATTGAGAAGGGTCGTCTGGTACAGCAACAACGTCTAAAGATCATGGAGTATTATGAAAAGAAAGAGAAACAGGTTGAATTACAAAAGAAAATGTAAGTTACAATCAACTAAAATATAAATGCACTGTACAATAACAAAAATTCTAATAATAAATTTTTCATAATATAGTCAATCTTCAAACATGCTCAACCAAGCTCGTCTGAAGGTGCTGAAAGTACGTGAAGATCATGTAAGAAATGTTCTTGATGAGGCCAGGAAAAGGTTAGGAGAAGTTGCCAGGGATCAAGGCAAATATGCTGGAATTTTGAAACTCTTGATCACTCAGGGACTTTACCAGGTACAAATAAATTTTTAGGAATTATGTAGATTGATTATTATTAAAAATAGTTTAATAATGACTAAATTTTTTTCTAGCTTATTGAGACAAATGTGGTAATTAGGGCAAGACAAGCTGATCATCCCTTACTTGAATCATTACAGCCAGAAATCCAAAATGATTACAAGAGTAATGTAAAGAAAGACACACATTTAAAACTTGATCAAGACAACTTCTTGCCTCCTGACAGCTGTGGTGGTATTGAATTATTGGCTGCTAAGGGTAAGAAGCATTGATCTATAAATTTGAAACCCCATTTTTTAAATTGAAGATACCTAATTCTATTTCATTTGTATATCAGGACGTATCAAGATCACCAACACCTTGGAAAGCAGACTGGAGCTGATTGCTCAGACGCTGATTCCGCAAATCCGCACGGCGCTCTTCGGACGTAACGTCAACCGCCGATTCACCGACTAAATTTACGTGCGCAGGCTTCGCGCGAAAAACATTCCCGTATTACATCGCGTTCCGTGCATCTTATTAAAATTCAAAGGGAAGCCACGTTATTTTTTATGCACGTGCCGTTTGAAGAATAAAAGTTTTATCGTACTACAAGAAACGCGATTAGTCTTTATTGTTGTTCATCGTGTATTGTAGCACGTAAGTTTTCTCCGCTTTAGTATTCTCATCGTTTGACTTTGGATATAGGGTTTGAACATTAGGGCCTCTGTTATACATCTACGATCTTCTGGAACGTAAAAATTGTAAAAAAAAGTTGAAGAAAAAAGCTTCCTAGTGTTTTTGCCCTGTGTATTTCATTGTAAATCTATTTGTTGTTGTTCGATTGATTAAAAAACACAATACTCTTAATGGAATGTTCTTTCTTTGTACATAAATCAATTATAACAAAATTAACAACAACAATGATGTAATAATAAAATTAATAATAATAAAAATCGTAATTTACGACAATAATATTGGTGTCACTTCTATAAAATAGGAACTAACATGAAATACTCAAAAAATCATTTGTTGTCCGTTTGTATATACTGAAAGTTTGTTAATTATACGGTAAAATAAAAATATTACATTATTAACGTTTGAACGCGCACATAGCACACTGTAATTACATACTAAACAAGAAAAGAAGGGCAGATATGTCCAGAATAAAATACATTTAACAACGCGTGGCGTTTGATTGAACCAAACGACCGCTTAGGCTTTTGTCAACATTTTACATAGTATAATTTTTGTATATATATATATTCACATTAACATCACTGGATAACCCAGCAATAATAAGACGACAATAAAGGAGAGACATCATCATCTTGCCGATACATGTGTGCGAACAGTCGCGGCGTCACTCGTTGCAATTTCAGTGGAAGAACGGGGGGCACTCTAAACGCAAAGAAGACTAAATTCACAGGCAGTTCTTTGATATATCGAGCTTAAATGCTTAAGAAATCTCACTTCAGAAATAGTTAGAGAGTTAGACATCTATATCACTTGGAGCAGCATTTCATTTTACGTGCTTATGACATGTGGTTGCGGCATTACTTTTTATCCAGGTACCGTTTCTTACTTTCTCTTTGTACGACTAATACATTCTGCATACGATACGATAAACATACTTCATTGAATTCCTTTAAGATTATTTCCGTAACATAATTATTGTCGTTTTTTTATCGAGCAATTGACTATTGGACGCATTCTGCGCTCATTTTTAGACGCTTCAGTGTGCCCACGGTTCATTAAATTCAAGCATTTTATGTTTATTGGAGTCCCATAAGCTTCTCGGCGACTCCGAGGTAATAGACAGTTTGTGCAATTCCAAATAGCGGCGCTATCACAATCATTCTGCATGCTCCACCTTTGAAGAATGCCGTAGGGCCTTCATTTTTCAAAGTTTTTCTGTAAAAATATATGCCATAAATTTAAAACAAATACGATATATCAGAAAACTACACTTTCACAAATACGGCGCTTTTATACAATTTTAGTCGTACTGTTTTTATAAAATTTTACTAAACTTTTATGAAAAGTGAGACTTCTTTACATAGCATACAATTACTATGATATATGCATTATATAATCTCTTCATTATTTAAAATATGTTTTGTAAAAACGCCGTTACGTAAAAGTAATATTATCTACGTCAATTTTGTTTGACAATCCGTCATTCTTACCCAATGCAATCTAAAACTCCATTATATGTCGGTTCACCAGGCGCTTTATTAATGGCTTGAAGTCTCGTTTTAACTACGTCAAATGGATTTACTGCTAAAGCTGCTGTTGATCCAGCAGCACAACCCGATAAGAAAGAGCACCAAAAAACGGCTAAAAGTATATATTTACATTAAAAAATAATCAAACGGATTTCGGTATTTTTGTTCAATTTGACAAATGTAAAACTTACAAGAGCCATCAGGGCGTTTTGGACCAAGATTATTTAATCTAGCGAATAAGGGGAAGTATATGACAGAAAATGTAACATCTCTTAGTCCGGTGGCTCCTGTACCTTGATACAATCCTAAAATTCCTCTCTTTCTTAGAAGCTCTTTTGTCAAAGCCAAAGCAGAGGCCTTCTTAGGTGGTGGTCCTTCACCAGCTAGAGCAAGAAAAGAATTATGTTTAAATAAAATTGAAAATAGAAACATTTTTAGCTATGCCAAAAACTAAACCTTTTGCTTTAGCTGCAGCAGCAGCTGCTACTCTGCCAGCATCTTGCATTTGAATTTTCAGTAACTCCATTGGTGTTGTCACAACTATTTGACAAGCTCCCGCTGAACCTCCAGCTATCATCTCTCGTACCAAGGGCAATGGCTCGCTAAGTTGACAACAAGATAATTTAATAAAGTTTAATTGAAAGTCTTATAGATTCTAGATCAATATACTGTTCCACATATGAACTTGCTGTTGTGAAATACTGTTCACAACAGCAAGCAATCATAATAGGTACATGTTTTGTTATTTAAAAAAAAAAAAAAACAAAAGAAAACTGATTTGTTCATTTTAATCAGTGGAAACTTTAAATAGAGAAAAAATATTATTGTACTTACCCAGGACCAGTAGATAAATAATGTCTAAATGTATCATTAGCAGTAAGTTTTATGGCCTTTTCTGGAGTAATTAGCAGAATATTTACAGCAGAACCTTTGTACATTCCTAAATATCCTTCAGCCTTGTATGTTTTTTTAAAGCAATCAAGCCTACAAAATAATAATGGAGTATTAATATAAAAAAATAATAAATCCAGATTTTTAATTTTATGAAAATCAATTTGATAAAAGAATTAAATTAAGAAAAGTAGATAAAAAGTAATAAATATAATTTGGTGTAAAGTGAAATGTGATATTATTCAATTAACAAGATAAACTGGTATCACTATTTATAAAACAAGCCAAGAATAAATTAGTTAATTCAACAGTTAAAACAGATCTTTAAGCTTAGTCATTAATATTTTTAAGTACACTCCCAGCACTATATTACTTTTTGAACATGAATAGTAATTGAAATTCAAAATAGGACAAATTTTATAGTATTCTGAAAACGTCAAATTTTTTAATCACTGTGCATGACATTCCACTGGAATCACATACGCTATATCATCGTCGCTATTTCAACTTACATCGACGAGTACATCCTCTCTCCATTAGCCCCGACGACTTGATTTTGCAAGCGCGTCTTGACGAGGTCCAGCGGAAATACCACCGAAACACCGATGATCCCGGCAATACCGCCATTGATGACTTTGGGCACTAATCTGCAGACATCAAGTCGACGGTCAGTATAGGTAGGAGCATAAAAAGGGGTAAAAAGAAAAGGGTAGAAGCTTCGAGAGGTCAAGTCAGCAAAGAAGTAATATACCTACTTGAACTGTTCAGCCTGCTGAATCTGGAGCGACATTTTGGAGTATTATATAGAACGGCAGTGGTGAAGAGGACGACTTGTTCGTTCTGAAAAAGTTAAGTGAAAAGCTAACAGCACCGGCCTATATTTAGTACGGTCACACTTGCCCGCGGCCCAGGTACACATGAGCCGCAAATTCGTTGCCGAATATCACGACGCGCTCTATAGTTACACTTTATAATGGTATATACTTACGCAGCAGGTTATATAGAAGCAAAGAATACGACGATCAAAACGTCGACAATATATAGTGTCGCGCGCTCGCCTGAGAATTAAGTATATCGTATATATATATCACACACACTACCACTCTACAGTCCGCGGGGGGATCAGCAATGTTCGTGCGGAGAGTGCGCGGCGTGCTGCAGAGGATGGATGGATGGGACACGGCCCCGCGCGCCGCTGGCTCTCAGATCACTGCCACTTTGCGCGCTCGCTGCGGACTGCGGAGACCGAGAGCTCATCATGCTCCACGACACAGCTGTTGCGATAGCAGAGACATACTATACTATAGGTATATAGATGGTTGTGCTGGTGGTGGTTGATTTTGTCAAGGATAACACTGCCGTCATGGGCAATATATGAGTGACATTAAAAAGCATATAGCGTTGGCATCGAGTTCTACAGTGAAAGGCTTGAGAGGATTCTATCTCGATGGGAGTTTTGCCAATGGAAAATCGCTTTTCGAAAGCCACGTGTGTTATACATATGCGTATCTACACCTGTCGTCAATATATCGTTTGAGTATAAGTGGCTATTGGATTATTAGATGTGTCGTGCACGTTGTGCGATTCTGAATGATTGTCATTTGATTATCTACCATTTTTAGTGAATTAGGGTATTGTTTGGTAAAACAATTTTGATACCTAGTTAATTTTGTAAATTGACAGTCGTTACTTTCGAGCGGTATATCTATAATAGTTAATGGGCGGTCAATTATTTGTCCTTCAGGAGATCTCTTATATTACAGGGGCACTTATCATATCAAAAACTTTACTTACGAAGGTCTTACATTCTTCATATTATCACTTCGCTTTATTTAATATATATATATATATATATATAAGTAATTATGGTTGACGAGACACATGCGAAATAAGACGCATGGCTAATTGACAAATTAACAAAAAAAAAATATTGAGTACTCGACTGATTTTATTTAAAAACAGTATTTTTGCGATATCAGCTGTTTCATGTTCTAAATAAAAAAGTACCTAGATAGAGCTAAAAAGAAGGTTTTCGAGCGCTACAGAATTTGGCATTTAAACATATTTTTTCATCCAGTTCTATCCGGTTATCTGCGCTATACAGATATAACGCACGTCAGCTCTTGGAAAAAAAAACTCAACTTCCACGGGACTATAAGTATCACTTGATAATTAATCTTATTTTATTATATTTTGAATTGGGAAAATTTCACTCGTCACCCTTTCGCTAAAATTAAATCAAATTTTTTTATAGAACTTTAAATACTTTTAAAAGACTCCGGCCTTGGAAATATTAAAAATATTTACTGTTTTAATGTAGCATAGTTAGACTAGAAAAATTCTAAGCCGTTTGTTTTTCTTTTAGACGAATATGTATTTTTATCGATTAAACGGATATCTCATACATAGCATTTTTTGTCGTAAGAAAGATTGCGACGAGCGAGCAGATAAAAAAAGTTTCTGGCAGAGCCCAATGAAATATATGTAAACAAGTACCACGTAAAATGACGACCGAGACAGGTGTTCCGTGCCAAAATTTTATCGCTCTGTTTGTAAAATATTTTATTGCGCGTGTTCTAACGAGTTGTTAAAAGTTTTTTTGCGGATCCCCTAGAACAATCCCACTAAGATTACTGATCGTATAGATTGATTGTGACACACGGTAAAGAGTGGGTTATCAAGTGTGATAAGAAATTGCTCAAATGATCATTCAACTTACGAATCTCAATCTTCCTGAAATAAAAATAGAGGAGTAGGAAAAAAGAGAGTGGAATTATTAACCAACTGTGTTTCTTAAAATCGTGAAATATTTTTTTTATTAAAGCAATAAAATAAAATATTTTATGCGTTACCAACTTAATGCCTTAACAAGACTGGCTCTATATTAACAAGATCTCGCAGAAATGCAACAGTAACAAAAAATAGCGTCTCGAGATCATTGCATACGTTCGAACGCCCGACTCGCACACGACAATGCCAAAAAGCGCGGGCGTTCAACATTTTACGCGTTTCGTTGTTTGATTGAGAAAGATGCACCATCCCCGCAGTCTGGTGTGGGTAACTGGGTGCCAAAATGTCTAAATATAAATATACATTTAAGAGGAAAAAAATACTAACAGTAACAACAGCCAATGTCGCGATTTCCACTTGGGCATAGGAAAAAAATGTTCTCCCAACTTGCGATTTACTAGCTCGTGCTCCATCCAGGTATCCAGCTCTTTTTGTTTGATACTGTGTGAATAAGTATAATGATTAAATTTTTATAAAAATTAAATGTGAAATTTTGAGAAATGCTGTCATTAAATTTTTCTATCCATTAGTTTGTAAAATTAGAAATGGTCCATCCATTTAAAAAAAATTATTTCTTTACGGCGGCTAAACAATTTTTAAGAAAAAATAGTCTATACTATATACGTTCCGAGATTCTTACACAAGAATTATCTACTTTCGGACTGTTAAAATAATATACCACCTATTTTAATTAATGTTATTATATTTTCTTTACCTCCTCCAGTTGTAGATACAATTTCATTAAGTTTATGTGTTTCCTCAGGACTTAATTTAAGGATGGTATCGAGTACAGGGACCAGCCGACTCCGTTCATCCCGATTTTCCAATGTAACAAACTATAAAATTGAGCATTAAGAAATGTTCACTTTCCATTATTAATAAAGTGCAATCAAGTAAATCTTATAATATTATTCACCTTGAATACAACGTTTTTCAGGTACTCAAAGTTTACAGCTTCTTTTTCCCTTTCAACATATCGCTTCTGTCTCCGAATATCTTCTTTAAGTAATTGATTGAGCTGAGTTAATTTTGCTATGTCTCTTTCAGCATCAGCCAAAAGTTCTGTTAAATGTTTCACACGATTTTTAAACGCGGCAATCTCAGGAGTATCTGCAGGCACTCTTGTGACTACTTCATGCTCGTCAAAAGGAGATTCCAATAACTGATCTAAAGGCATAATAGTTGTTTTTGGTAATTCGGGTACAGTCGGCCGTCCTTGACTTCGTTCAGAGCTCTTTGTCGATTGTTGTAACGATTCAATACTTTCTGAGCCCTACCAAAAAGATTATAAAAAATAAGTTAAAATTCTTTACTAAAAATTATTCTAATTTATGTGTTAAATCAATAAAATTTTCTTTTACCTCGCATTCTTCCCTTTCAATAAGTGGAGGAGTAGGAGCTGGTACTGCAACAACTTGTACAGGTTCTGAAGTATTGGATTGGAAGTTTATTGCAGAATTCAAAGTTGCTTCTAATTTGACACTTTTAATTTCTTCCTCATGTCTTTTTTTGATATTAGTAATTTCTTCCTAAAATTATTATTTGTATTAGTTTTTTGGAATTATAAAACTATTAATTTTATAATTTTACCTCATAACTATTCCTTAATTTATCAATAGCTTTTTCGTGATTGATTTGTAACCTTTGCATTTCCGTTTCTTGATTTTTATATCTTTCCATTAAAGCAACAGAATCTTGCCGTAATACTGTTAGTTTTGCTACTAATTCTTCTTCTGAAGCAGCTGTACGGCTTCTTTCATCTTTCAATAGAATGATTTCTCTCATCAATGACTCTGTCCTATCTTTATAGCCTTCACATTTGTCTGTCAATAATAAAACTTGTCGTTTACAATGTTCAACTTCTTCTTCATGATCATTACTAGGAATATTTTTTGCTCTTAGAAGTACACTTTGAGCTCGTAATTTGTAGTTTTCAAATTCTTCTTGCAAAGTCTTTGTTTCACGTTTACTATTTTCTAATGCTAAGTTCAATCGTGAAGTTTCACGTTTTAGATCATCAATATGAGTTTGGAATGCCTTGATTCTCGATCTAAAAATGAATTCATTTGACATTTAAATATTATAAAAATAAGTACACATAATAATTTTAAGTAGATTCTAACTACCTGCTTTCCTCTTCTAATTTAACCATTTCTGTGGTAAGTAATTCCACTTTGGCTTCGAGATCTCTTTTAGCAGTTTCTAAGCGTCTAGTATCTCTAGCAAAAGATTCTTTTTCTTTCACAGCTCTGGAAGTTTCAATTTTGGCTTCTCGTGCCTCTGTTTCCACAGTTTGATTTCTCTCTTCCAATGTAGTTATACGATTGGTTTTAGTTGTACAGGAATCTTGAAGCTCAGTAATGCGAGCAGTAAGAACTTCAATAGTCTCTAAATGTTGATTTACTGTTGCTTCTAAATTTATTCGTTCATTTGTTTCTTCATCAAGTCTTCCTTTTATAGTTTCAATGCTTTTCTAGTATAATATAAAAATAAAGATATAGAGATTTAAATACAATAAATTCATTTAAATCAGAACTAATAATAAATACCTCATAATTGGCCACTTCTAAAGACAGTACATTATTACTCGTTCTATCATGTTTCATATCATCTAAACGTGTACGAGTTGACTTGTGGGCCCTTATTTCAGCTTCTAAAGAATTCTTAATATCTTCACATTCTTTAGTTTTTTGTTGACGTACCATCTGTTCTGCTTTAAGTTCATTATTCAAATCTTTTATTTTTTTATCCAATTGTTCATATGAAGCTTCCAATTTCGTTTTCTCTTCAGAAAGACAAGTAACTTTAGCAGATAGATGAGCTACTTCTTTTTTTTCTTTAGAAATAGTATCTTTAAGGGAATCATTTTCTAAGACAAGATTTTCTAATCGTTTTATCAGTCTTTTGTTTTCATTTTTCACTAACTCAATATCATCTTGCAGTTTGTCGTATTGGGATTGAATAGTCTATAAAAAAAAAATTCTTTATAAATATAATTTAAAAATATTTATTATGATTTTTAATAAATCAAGGTCAAGTTATATAACTAAAATTGAATGATGTACTTTAACCCTTTCAGTCACAGAAGCTTATACATAGGCACTCAAAATTTTTTTATATTGTCATTTTTTTTGTATTTAATGCACATCCCTCATTTGTTTTGCATTTTCCGTTAGATAAATACTTAAACTTGAGAAATATAATAATACTTTTTGGATTTATAATTGTTTATAATTGTTACAAATAAATTTATGCAAAAAAAATCGTATTTTTGTGAATTTATTGCATGACTGAAAGGGTTAAAACAAAACATACATTTTTATAGAATTTATAGATTTTTATGTATTAGATTAGAGCATTTATACCTGTAATTTTTTGGCACTATCTGACATACGAAGTATTTTGTTTTGCAGCTCATCTTTTTCATTGCTTAGTTTTTGATTTTCTGATTCTAATGATCGAGTTTGTTCTGTCAAATCGGAAACTTTTTTCTTAAGCTTAACAGCAAAACCTCTGAGCTATAAATTAAAAGATAGAATTATTAATAAATAATAATAATAAATGCTTTATTAACTTTTGTTGTAAAACAAAGTACTTTATAATATATTATATAACTATAATGTATTAGTATAAATCTCTTTTGCTGTCTTGTTTTTGTAAGTGTTTTTGTTTGTCTGTGTGTGCATAAAAACAAAAATAGTAACAATATATAAAAAAAAATATATTTTTTCTACTCTAACCTTCTAGGCTGTTTTAACAAACTTAATAAACTTATTTTAATTTCTTATGACTTTCTCCTTATCTTTAAATGCTTAGTTCGTTTGTTTAGTTTTGTGTGTTCACAGTGTTTGTCATTGTATACTGTGTGGTTTGTAAATATTAATAGATTATATTTATTTTAAAAAGGAATGCAATTTAATAACTTACTTTGTTATAACGTTCCTCAATATTTGCATTGACATCTTCATTGGATTTTTCATTATTGCTACTTTTATTTGTCTCACTATTGTCTACTGCTGTACTGTCATTCTCATTTGTTAACCCTGACATTGAGGTTTCCTGCAATGTTAAAACAAATTTAGATTTAATTTGAACTCACTTTCAGCAAACAAGTTGATATAATAATCGAGCTGATCGAATGATGCGTAATTCAATTATCTATATATTTATTAATGTATACAAACTTCATTTTGAATTGTAGACGTCGTCATTAAAACTGAGTCTTCCATTATTCAATACTATTGGCAAGGTTTCTTGGTTAGAAAAGGAGGAGTTGCAATATTTCTAACGGTTTAGTCCTCAAAATAAGTGCTTAAAACTACATCCTGGTGAGTTATTATAAATAATGAAAACAGTAAAAAATTGAGATATCAGTTTACGCGAAAAGGAATGTTTTTTGTTTTTCTGCAATTTGTGGAAAAGCGACAGACGCAAATTGTTTCGATGAGCCGCTAGATGGCCACGAAAGTCTAATGTTCTCTACAATCTACAATGTCATGTCAAGCTATAGACACGTACTTAAATTATTAATGAAGAAATTTGCTAAGCCACTAAGTACTTATGATTATCATTATTTAGTTTTTTAAAAGTTTTTTATTATTAACTGTTTTCAATAACTTTTTGAAAATTTTAAAGTTTAAAAGTATTATGAAGACTAAGGTATCTTTGAGAAGTACTTAGTATTTTTTTGGAAACTAAATTTCGATAAATTTTTTATTTGAAGTTAATTACTATATAGTTATTAGTTAAATTGTATTAAGTATGCGATGTATTCATTTTTTTAAAAGAAGCTTTTGAAACCGCCTTCTAATAATTTTATAATGTATAATACGTAATATACCTGTATTTTCGACATGAATTTATCACACTCATATTCACGGGTTTTTGTGAATAATTATATTATATATGTCTGAGAATACGCGCTAAAATTGCGTTAGATTTTTTTTACTTTTGAACATGGTTGCCGAATAAGTAAACAAAAGCCTCTATTCAACCTTCGAGTTTCTAACTCTCCAACTCATTAATTTTCAGGCTGTTATCATGGTTATGTTATCAAGCAATGAGCAATATGCTGCAGGTACCTACGCCGACACGGCACAGCGCGCGTGCGTACAGTGGAGCAGCACTGCATCACAATCCACTATCCAGAGACAGCCGGCAATTGCCTGCGCAAAAAGGTATAATCGCGTGGGAACACGTGGTTCGAGACGCACCTCGTTCAAGGTTCTGTTGTACGTATACAGCGTATGCTGCGCTTTTCCCGCGACCGCTTGACCGAAAAATCGCCGCGCGATGGCTACGGAGCTCACCGAGAAAATACTGGACTATCTGTCCAAGCACGACGAGGCAGACTCCCTCGATCTGGCTAAGCACTTTGACGTCGATCACCAGAGGATCGTTGGTGCAATTAAGAGCTTGCAGTCCTTCGACGACGTGAGTTGTTTGTTTTTATTCACTTGTTATACAGTTGCTTTACAAACTGCTTCTTTTGTTTGGTCTTTGTCCGGTGTTTTATTACTGGTAAATCAATAGCAGGAAGTAAATTTCGCTGTCAAATAATTGCTGCTTTATAAATGAAACTCAACATATTTTTAGCATTTGTTAAAGTTTAAGTATGAACAGGAAGGTTATAATTTAATTAACTAATTTTCTCATATTTTGGAGCAATATTTAGAATAAATTTTGTTTTTATTTCTATTTGTAGTTGATCAAAGTAGAATCTAAGAGTAGAAAGGAGTGGGTTTTGACCGAAGAGGGTGATCATGTATTGGCTAATGGAAGTCACGAAGCAGCTGTCTACAATGCTATTCCTGAAGGAAGTGAAGTACGTCAAGCAGATATTATTTCTAAAAGTCCTTTTGCCAAAGTCGGATTATCGAAAGCTCTTGCAGCCTCGTGGGTTGAGTTAGTGAAAAAAGATAATGATACTTTTCTGAGGAGAAAAGTGCCTTCTATTACAGATGAAACTCAACAACGTCTGAAGGAGCTGCAAACACTATCGGATGATTCAAAAAAAGAATATAAAAAAAGGAAATTAATTAAAGAAAAGTAGGTTTATTATGAATTTCATATGTTTTTCTTCATCATTATTCATTTGATTAATGGCATATTTTATTTTAGCATTATTAAGATTATGGTACTTCAGAAAGGTCCAAGTTTTACAACAAAAGTTGAAAAACCAGAAGCTGATCTCACCGCTGATTTATTAAATAACGATGCATGGAAAGACAAGAAGTTTAAACCTATTAATCTAGATGCTCTTGGTGCAGCTCTTGATTTTGGAAATCTTCATCCCTTACTTAAAGTTCGCACAGAATTTAGGAAAATTTTTCTTGAAATGGGTTTCGAGGAAATGCCTACTAATAATTATGTAGAAAATTCTTTCTGGAACTTTGATGCTTTGTTCCAACCTCAACAACATCCTGCAAGAGATGCTCATGACACTTTCTTTATTTCTGGTATGAATAATAAATTTAACTATTTAAAAAATAATTTTATTTTTAAATTAAAGAATGCAATTTCAATTTTTGGATTCATTGCAGATCCCGCAGTAAGCACATCTTTTCCTGAAGATTATTTAGAAAAAGTACGTAAAGTTCATAGTGAAGGAGGCTATGGATCACAGGGTTATAGGTATGACTGGAAAATAGAAGAAGCACAAAAGAACTTATTAAGAACGCACACAACTGCGGTTAGTGCTCGCATGTTGTATAGGTTAATGAAAAAGGTACATTATTAAAAATTTTTTATATAATTGCTACATAAAATACATTTATCTTACGTTAGTAATTTTCTAGGGCGAATTTAGGCCTGTAAGATATTTCAGTATTGATAGAGTATTCAGAAATGAAACTTTAGATGCTACGCACTTGGCTGAGTTTCATCAAGTTGAAGGTGTTATAGCAGATTATGATCTCACTTTAGGTGATTTGATAGGAACACTTTATGAGTTTTTCAATAAACTTGGTATTACGAAACTTGAATTTAAGCCAGCATATAATCCATATACTGAGCCAAGTATGGAAATTTTCTGTTTCCATGAAGGTTTGGGAAAATGGATTGAAATTGGAAACAGTGGTATTTTCAGACCAGAAATGTTACTGCCAATGGGACTGCCAGAAAATGTTAATGTCATTGCTTGGGGTTTATCCTTAGAAAGGTAAATGATTTAATTTTAAAAAATTTTTATTGATGTGTTAGATTTTTAAGGTCGATTAAACATTGACATTTTTTGTTAGATGTTTAGTAAAAATTTATTTTTAGCATTTATTTATAGAAATTCATAAAACTTTTGTCATTTTTCTTAGGCCCACAATGATAAAATATGGATTAAATAATATAAGAGATCTGGTTGGACCAAAGGTTGATTTACAGATGGTTCACGACAGTCCATTATGTCGGCTAGACAAGTAATAACTTATTTAATATGTTCTTTTTTATTCTTTGTAAGATGTTATTATATTTAAATATAATAAAATGACATTATTTGATATTACTTGTAGTTGCGTTTATATTACGTAGCTTGATTTGTGTCTTACATATGCCTGCTCGTGTATTTAGTCCCTTGTCCAAGAAAAACCAAATAAAAATTAATATTTTATTTTTTCGTTCAATTCTATTCGGATTTTCACAGATACGAAGTCTCGGATTCACCGAAAGCCTCTGAATCTTTCGCAGACGAATCACTGAAAAGCAAACTCGACCGACTGAGCCTCGAACCCATCGCCGAAGATGTAGTGATATTCTGTGATCCCACGCAACTGCCCTACTTCGTTAAGCCACTGCTGTATCTTCTGAAACGAGTTTTCTCTGTCCGGCTGACCGTACACTATCACTCAACCGTACCTCTATCCATCGTCACCCCAGAAGTACGGAACTTTAGCCAGAGTCTCTCAAGTTCGATTGATTCCGTTCTACCAGAACTCAATCTCGTGCTCATCTGGAGGTATGAGAAGGGTGACAGTGCCTGTTGTCTCAAATATGCGAGAAGACATGAGATCGTCGGCCAGGTGAACGTCGTGCGGTGCCTCGGACGTTTAATCGAACAGCGCAAACCTGAGCTGTTAAGATACGAGAGTCTTGGTGCCGCTTTTGCCAATCAAGTTGACGATCTACTACGAAAACTGGAGGACATTGAACCCTTAAATGAGAGGCGGGTGCAGCAGCTGTGTAGAAAGGAAAGAGGTAGTTCCAAGTCGAAGTATCTCCTGGGCGAGGAGATTAGTATCGTCGATGTGTTTCTAGAAACCTAGCTGTCTTTATATGATCGGTTATTGCTTTAAATATTCACTAACTCAAAATGCTCTCTTTTTTAATCAAGACAAGAGTATCAGTGCTTGTATAATTTATATAAATACCTAGATAAGTAAATATTTTTAAGTGTACAATAGATGAGCTGTGAAAACCACATATGTAGTCATTATACTGCTATTTTTTCTTAAACATCACAATGAACACTAGCACTGATACTTCTGTTTTATTGATCTTTACTTTATTTTTGAGAGATTTTTAAAATACTTCAAAATTGTATTTAAAAATAATTTATATCTACTTGTTAATTTAGAAAATTAAAGAATTAAAAAATAAAAACATTTATTTAGATATAAACAAATTTACATCTCAATAATAAATCAACATTTATATAAATTTAATAAAAGGGTATGATTTATAAAATGAATTTTCATATAAAATTTTAGAAAATAATATTTATAATGTCCTTAAAACTGCTTAAAATAAAAATTATTTCTACAAACGAAACTGTATTATAATTATAAAATATTCATTAATTTATTTATGAAAAATTATTAACTTACATTTTTGTTATGTAACAATGACAATACCTATGCAGATGAATAATAAAAAATGATTACTCATTTTATTTAGATACCTTTAGAAAATCAAATTTGAATCGTATATTTCTTCATGAAAAACAACGGTAAAAACCAAAAATATAAAAATTATTTTTATTAGAGAAATAATTTTATAACTAATGATTTTATGTTAAAATTGTAAAGTATTTGATAAAGGAATAGCTAAACTCTATAATACACTAAATGATGTTATCGACATTTTATACAAATTTTTGTCTTTAAAATAAATATATTTCAGAAAATATGTAAAATTTAATACAAAAGAACTCTTTTATGCTCTATATATCAATTGTGTGAACAGCAAAAGTTATTCTGAGTATACAGGTGTGAGTGTACTGTCACGGTTCTACAGACGTGTGAACCTTTGGGACGAAAGAAGAATTTGAATATGGTAAACTTTAGTATTTTACTATATAAAATCTCGACATAGAGCAGTAACGTTGAAGCCTGTGTATACGGAAAAGAAACTTTTTTGATTTGCCTTTCTTTACAACCTTTCATACTAGTGAGATTTTTGCAGATTGTAGAGAAAATACGATGGATATTGTAGTATGTGATTTGTAAATAAATTAATTTTAATAATCGTATGCAAACAACTATCATAACTCTTACACAAAGAAAAGAAAAATAAATTGGTTAAAGAAAAGTTGCTTTTTTAAATATTTTACTCCAATGTCACATTAAATAAAATCAGACATGAAAGTCTTCATATGTAAAGACAGATAGACTGTTTTTTCAGATCTTATTGGTCAACGTATGTCTTCATCTTTATACAAACAAAAACAAAAAGCTCCGCGTGCAAAACGCGCTTTATTACGATCTAATTAATTAATTGAAATTTATGTAGTAAATTATGATCACTCTATTTTAGCAACATTTATTATTTTGTACACTGTACGTAAATAACAATTACAATTTCCTTGCTGCGAGACTTATGTATGAATACGAAATGTTTATTGGTCCATTGTAACATGTGATTTTTAGAGCCTGTTTATGTATTACGACGAAATTGCAGCATTAGGCCCATTAAAATTGTTGTTTTCCATAATGATTGCACATTCTCTTTTCTCTCTCACTTACACATTGTATACACATTTTTCGTAATTTATTTTTATTTTTTTAGGTAAGACAAGTAATTTATCATTTCAATATTTTTCTTATTTTCCATGCTTCATAAATATATGTACACTTCCGTTGAACTTTAAGCAATTTTCGTCACATATACTTAATGATTACTATACATATTTTCACTTAGCATCGCGAAATACAGCTCCAGCAATGTCAAGATATGAGATTTATTCAAGGGTTTATAAGTACAGTTGCTTATGATTAAAAGCTGAATCTCATAGATTTTGGCACACTGTATTTTCTTCCCTTTTTAACAATAGTATTTACATAGTTCATCCTAAAGTTTGTTAAAGGTGATTATAATATTCGTAAGATTCATATGGTTTTTGACCATAGAAATCTTCCTATAGTAAACCAAATTAAATATTGTAGAGTTTATAATTACCTATTACCACTTTATAAATTCCGATTGAGTAAACGATGAACATTAACTTAGTAAAAGATCACAAAAAAACAATTATGAAATTTTATGGTAAGAATTAGGGGTTTTCGTGACTTTCATATCTTTTCTGGAACATATATATAAAGTAATTCTTGAGAGTTTCTAAATTTATTTAATAGAAAAGGTGTTTTCGGAAAATTAAAAGACAGATACAAGATTTTTTTAGTATTAGATGAACCTCTATTTTTAAAAGGTGAAACCTTAGAATGAATCATGTAAATGCATACGAATACTTGCCTTTGGAGCACACCTGCGCTCCTTGATAAACAGGAGGCGCAGTTTTGTATCTCGCGATGATTCCATATCGTATCGCTTAAAAACTTTACTTCGCGTCAAAAGTACAATGTGAATTTCGCTTCAAACCATTTACTTACGTTATAATGTATTATAAGTCATTACGAAACAATCAATTTCACCCTCCACAAAATAAATTTCATTTAAAATCCAAGTTTACATGTTTTTATTTAATATTAATTTCATTATTTTATTGATAAGAAATCTACGAAGTAGTTTTAAAAAACAAATTAAAATTTCAAGCTCTCATACATCTCATTATAATTTACAATAAAATATGATAGTTATAAAAAATGTTTAACAATAAAATCTCAAGGAAATTTATCCTTTTTTATTAGGATGAAACATCCTGATGCTTCATCGTTAGGTATAGACTCCATAGAATCGAACTTTAACAATATTTTATGTGAAATCATTCTCCTTAGAAGAGTCGCCAGTGTGAACAATTACGATAACTCAAACACTTCTCGATAACGTTTTTAAAGTATCTGACTAGACTTATGTACCTATATAGTGTCTAATATTTTCGTTTTCGCGCAGTTTGATTCTTGTCGTTGAACAGTGCGACATTAAAACTGACGAGCCGATATTACAATCATCGGAGAGCAATGTCCATTAACGCGATGTGTCATTCAAGCTTTTCATGTTTCATGCTATTTTGAAAACATGGCGATCGTCAGATTGCGAACAAAATGTTGTGAGAATTAAAAATTAAAAAATTATTTATCAATATTTGGATTTCTGAAATCGTGGTGATCTTCAGATTACAGAACAAAGTGTTATTAAAATTAAAAATTTTTAATTAATATTTTGATTTTTGTATGCATTATACTCGTCGCATATATGATAATGCTTTCCTGGTCAATAAGTATGTGTTACGTTACGTTTGACGAAAAATTATTAGTTAATCAAAGTAAATGTGCGCATTCAAAAGATTATAAAAACGTGTTGAAAATGCTGTAAAATGAAATGTTGTTTACAGACTGCATATAAAAATATCTTTTAGAAAAAATAATTTCTAAAAATTACACTAATAAAAATTTACGCGAAGAAACACTAAATAAATGTTTATATACAAGTATGTATAAACTATATATAAATTATAGATAACGATTATATTATTTCTATTCATAATCATACGACTTCATATAAAACCATACATATATTTATATACAGCTATATGTTAGCTTATATAATGAAATAGTATATAGTATACACTTGAAACAATAAACTTTGTTGGAGTAATAAATTTTTTTCTCCGCTTAGTGTCTATTAACTATAATATCAAAGTGGCTTATACGTATTACACGTTTGTAAGTATGTATGTACTGCCTTATATTCTAATTTTACTTATTAATTTAATTTTGATCTATAATTTGTGTTCATATAACATTTATTCTTTTTCACAGACAACTTTATATTTTTAAAAAGCCCTGCCACACGAATACATATTATGTACACACGGATCTTGCACCTTATTTCAGTATCGTTAATATCATTAATATTGAGAAAATAAAGCATATGACAATGTCATTAATTCACAATGATATAATCGATTATTTTCTATGAAAATATAGTTTGATACTTAGGTATCTATTAGAGTCTCATATTAATTTTACCAATCATTAGCGTATCGAGTACATACATACGTGCACATAAAGTATAGAAAAGAATTTGTCGCTCCAACAATGTCTTTAAATTCGCTGTTAATATTACTATATATGTATATCTTATCAGGCTACAAAAGTATGTATATATACAGTATCATCCTATGCATCACAGAAATATTTTGAAAATATTTCAGAGATATTTTATTGAAATACGAGGGTTTAAAAAAAAAAGAACAGCGACATTGCAAAAGTAAAGGTAAACGATGATGAGGGAAATATATAATATGTAAAAGTTTAGTTTAATGTGAACCAGCAACATCGTGGAAATATCGCAGAGTTCCGCAAGGACGACGAAAGAATTCGGCTAAAGCGAGCGTGTTCAGCTCGCGATAGAAAGTATAGAGAAACATTTCTCTCGAAGCATTGACCGTCCCTACCAGAGGAACATAGAGGTTTCGCAGGCTTGCCTATTAACACAACCGTTGTGTATGTATATCGGGACTGTAGCCGATGATAAAGAGTATGCGACGCGTCGCTCACAGCCAGGTGTTGACGCGTACGCGTTTCTCTTCCTCGGGTGGGGGTCAGGAACCACTGTCCGGCTCGGAGTCGAGCTTCTGGAAGCGCGCCGTGTAGGGTAGCCGCTGCCGGTAGTTATCCCGGCGCTGACTACGTCGTATCGAGCCGCCGTTTTCCGCAGGGACACTACCGCCGCTCGTACTACCGTTGTTGTTGGTATTGTTGTTGTTATTACTGCTGCTGTTGTTGTTGTTGGAGCAGGAGGTGCCAGCAATACCGGAGCTACCAGCAGTGCCGTCCACGTAACTGACACGTCGCGATGCCGCTATCGTTGTCGTCGTCTCAGCTGTTGTCGCTTGCAGGTGTAGTGGTAACCGCATCGTTCCTGTAGCAGAGATATGCGAGATATGAGAGTAGATTCTTATACAAGAACTCATCAGGTTGAAGAAACGATTGGGGGGAATGTAAGTATATAGCAAGAAGAAAACGTGAGGACATACAGGATGAACGTGTGAAAAAATATGTAAATTCATAATCTTATATTCATCAATAATTATATATATTTATATAAACATCGACATAGATTCAAGTACTTGCAGTAAAAAATGTAAAACATTGATTTTAAGAGCACTGACTTACTAGGCTTATCCTGCATCTTCACATATTCATTTAGTATCGCGTTGAATTTCCTATCTGGACAAAAAATGTTATATGCTTTTTACTAATGCTGTGTTTTATTAAAAAATTAATTGTGCAATAATTTATACGAGATAATATTAACGTAATACCATATGTAACTGAATATCATTGTTTCAATTGAAATTTAAATTAAAATATAGGCTTTCAAAAGTTAAAAACAAAAAAGAATAAACATATTTAAACATCGTTTAAAACACATTTGCTAAAGTTTTATATTTTATGAAATTTAAAAAATTACAAATGATTTTAATATGATTCGTGCGTATTATTATACAACGGATATTTAAAAGGTTTATTTCTAAAAAAGATATATTTAAAAATATATCTGTGGCTTCCCGGAATAACCGAATAAGTCCACTTTTCGAGTGTCCGAGAAAAATGGGTTTTAATGTTCAAATTTATATATGTAAGATCGGGAGAAACGAGATGAGTCGCGATACTTGACTAGTCAATTGACACATTCAAAACACATATTTACACGCTAATTTCAACAGATTATACATTTTCTGATGCGTTAAAAACGAGTAAGAACTAAAAAAAAAAATATGGACTTTTCTGGTTATTCCGGGAACGGTAGACTTATCCGATAAGTGCGGTTCGCGTTTATTTTAGAACGTATTCTTTAATTTAATTATCAAAGGGGTCAATAAATTACAAAATTAGCAATTGTTCAATGAATTCTTTTAACTTATTCAAGAAATTTCTATTTTTCTATGACATTTCTATTAAATTTACGACCATTTGTAATGTATTTGTATAATTGTACTAATATTGTAAAATTTGAAAATATTTATAATTTGAAATTGTATAGGTATTTTTCAAATAAATATATATTAACCATCATATTCACAATGAATTTGAATAGATAAAATAAATGATAACTATGATAAACGAAAAAAATGATGGACTTATCCGGTTATTCCGGGCAGAAAATTTGAAAAATGTACTTATCTAATTACTTTTCGGGTGAATTGTAGTTTTACGGCAATATTTTTGCTACTACTGTGAGCGGCTAGCGACAACTACAGCAATGTAAATAAGTGTAAGCGTAAGAGAGGGGAGGACGACCGCGTACTGAGTTGGCGAAAACCGTAGATGAGATAGAGATAGAACGCGAGCGCGCAATCACTTACTGTAAGCGATATAATCCGGAGAAAATAAAGTGAATAAAAACCATCCATCGCCTTATCGTTATTGCCCTCAAACCCACGTTCCCTCTACCTCAAACTACTGAAAGTGGTAAATCAAAAAGGCCCATTTGAAGATACAAAATCTGGAGTTATCTCAATTTTCAAAAAAAGTGAACTTATTCGGTTATTCCTGGAAGCCACAGATATATATTCTTGAATTTTGGGGTTAAAATAATGTTGGTTATTTAGAATTCAATAAAATTAGATATTTTTCTAGTTATATCACTATATTCAATTTTGGGTACTTTTTGAGAATGTAACATTGTTGCTTATATATATATATCTATATATATATATATATATATACACATGCCTCAACGAGCTCTCATATG
>JAYJLV010000056.1:6540281-6569097 GCA_036873485.1 Torymus texanus
ATATATATCTCCTATATATATATATATATATATATATATATATATATATATAGCGCATTGTGCGAGAGGTGAGGCTATACACACGGGTTACAGCTAACAGAGCAGCTGTGTATAAACGCGAAAAGAGACAAAGACGGAGAAAGAGAGGCGACGCTGGCGCAGAGAGAACGCGGAACACACGCGGACGGCTCTCATAGCAGTTACCTATATAGCTGTTATATTATAGAGTATAGGTGGGGAGGACGCGTACACACCAACACATGCGCGCGTGGCCAGTGAAATACGCGGCCCGCGAGGCGTGCTGGCGCACAACTGCCTGAGCAGCATGCGAGCGCGTGGAATGCCGCTGTAGCCCGTAGCAGTGTATATATACGCGACGGTGTGTGATAGCTGATAGACTTTCTGGATTGTTTCCTTCCTGCTCGCCGTGCCCGTGCATCTCACTTTTCCATTTGTGGTTTTCCTTCGCTACGACCATAAATCACGACGACGCAGGTGGCTCTCGAGAGCGGCGAGTATAAAATATAAACTTAGAAGTTCCAATTTCCAAACGTCGCGGAGACCTTGTCATTGGCCAGTGTACACTTGGAGGGTATTTTTGTGTGTTTCGGTAGAAGGGTCAAAGGCTGCAGGTGAGACAGCCTGACCCTGGCGGTGAGGTGATATCCCTGGAGGCGGTATAACAGTCACGACGAGCGAGAGCAGGAGATTGCCGCCGTCATGCCTTGCAAGAAGAAAAAATACAACGCGCGCTTTCCACCTGTGAGTATTAATTAAATATCAGCTATATAGACATACTTCTAACTTTGCGCTTGTGTTATTTTATTGGACGAGAGGCGTGCGATGGTGTGAGTCGCCACACCGCGAGGTTCATTCTCGCGCGCGTCAAAATTTTTTTGCTAAAATGAGCGACGACAGCAAACCGTTGTCGCGTATATATATATATACGCTGGAGACTACTGTTAACCTCACTTTTTTCCTTCTTTCTCATCGTTCTCCTTTTACTTTTGCAGGGGCGCATAAAAAAGATCATGCAAACAGACGAGGAGGTGGGGAAGGTCGCCCAGGCAGTGCCAATCATAATTTATATCCTTTTTATAACCTATATATCAGAAGGTGAAGTCTTTCGATTCTTCCTGAGAGACTCCCTTAAAAAAGTCGATATACTTAATGTGTTGCTTTAGTGGTGTTGGTGTCAGGTGTGTGAATTGAATGGGTTAGGAGTAAATGTTGAATGTCGTCGCTAGCTCGTTTATCGATCAGCGAGTCACCGATGATACCTACGGTGGCTTCTTGAAAGAAATAATAAAGCGGTATGAAAAATTAGAGCTGCAGCTTCTCGACTACGTGTATGCGTATGTGCATGTGTGAGTATTTTGTACTTTCACGTTATTGAACTTCTCGGAGGCTTTCGAATCGCTCGGTCAACATAAATATTTGTGGTGAAAATACTTGTTTTTATGATTCACTAAAATTTATTTTATTTTATATTTTAAAAATTAATTTGTTGCGATGTTCTTGACGTTTTTTAAATTGTTATGTTAAATAATCTTTTTATTATTTTACTAAAAATTTTACTGTAATAATAAGAAAAATGTTTGGTCTCTATTTAAAAATCTTGACATAATTCCTTAACCACTTATATACCTAGAACATTGGAATTGTTTGTTCATTCTCTACTTACGAAGACAATGCAAATCACAAGTGCCAAGCAGGCCAAAACATTGAGCCCTTCTCATATGTTAGTATTGATTCCTTATTTCTGTGATATTGAGATTTACAAAATTTATAATTGTGAAATCATGTTTTAGGAAACAATGCATACTTTCAGAAAACCGCTTTGACTTTCTGAAAGATCTTGTAAAAAACCTACCAGATGCATCTGGTCCAGATGATGACACCCATACTCCTCCGGCAACTCCAGCAATTCAGGCTATTCCAATCAATCCATCTATTACTATTACCACTTTGCCTCCAAAAATTTCAATTAGTGTAGCATCAAGGTAAGAGTTGATATCACATATTAAAATTTTTTTTTATCATTATATTCTATATGTATGCTATAGTTATAAAAGTTATTATTTTTTAAAAATATTACTGTCTTTAATTTATAGAGTAGAAATATAACATTTATAATAATATTTTGTTCTAATAAAAAACAAAATGGTTAAAATTTAAAAATTGTTAATAAAAAATAAATGTTAAAACTTTACTTTATTAATATGGTATATTATTTTTAGTTTAAAAATGATGATATTGATCTTCTCGGAGCAGGAAAGGATTTTTTTTTATTTTTTGGCTTAACAACAATTAGTTATTTTTTTCTTAATCCTTACTTACTTTGGGAAAATTCATATCACCATTTTGAAACTTCATTATTACCAAGGGATAAATTCAAAATAATAATATATTTTAGTGTTATTGAATGAATATGATATATTATTATTTATGGGAAAGAAAACATTTAAACTTAGAAAAACTTCTGTACATGTTTATCAAAAGACAAATATTTTATTTTAGCGTATCCAAAGATGGTTCATCCTGTGCACAAATTTCTTCTCGAAAAAATTCAGTTGACAAAGGAGATAAAATTAAAGTGATGAAACCAGTTGAGGACAATGAAACGGCATTTGCTCAGAGTGTCCCAAACTTCAAGATGTCTCTGCCTGCACCTACGTTTAATGCTAGCCAACCAAATTTCTACACAGAATTGAACAGCACAACAAGTGATAATGTTTCAAAAAGCAGTTCAATCAGTCAACCCGTGTCAAACTTTGCTTGTACTGCCAACATTGATGAAGACTATGATACGTAGCAAACCAGTCAATAATTAATGATACTGTATGAAAACATTGTATAAAGCTTGCACTACACAACTTATGTTGGCTAGATTCAATGACCCATTGGTCATTGAATAATCTCATGATTTTTGAAGGGTATAATTTGATCTTCAATGTGAAGCACAATGAATGATAAGTTTTCTAATATGCAACATCTATGACTAAAGCATAGAGAATAATTTCATAAGATGTATTATGTAAAAATGATTCAAATACCTGAAAAATGTTAATATAATTCTTTCTTTATATTTTGATTAAATAAGTATTTAAAAAATGAGCTAAGTCTGTAATATGCAATAAGACTGCTATATCTTATTTTTTTAACCACTAAATTATTAATAATACACGTTTATTTGAATAAATACAATTGCATATTTCCTTTATTTTAAGTTTAAGGTGTGATCAATTGTACGATTTAGTGACTTTGTAGATAGTTTACTTTTTTCAAACAATACTTTGTACTAGTTGTGAAAAATAATTTTAATTTTGAATAAATTTATTAAAAAACGACTGATAACTAACATTACTGTTTATAAATAAGGCTGAAGTATATTATTCAACTTAAACTACTTAGTTGAATTAACTATATGTTTAAAGATTGTTTACATTATCTGTTTGAATTTTTCAAATATGAAATTGTATAATTATGAATATCATTGGTTAAACAAAAGAAGGTTGAAGATAAAATCAAAATACGAGTAAACAAGTTATTTATTGAACTTATTAAAAAATTTTCAATATAAATTTCTCTTTCCTAAGCATATGTACATTATAAATATATTTGATAATATACAGTTTAAAAAATTTCATTACAAGAAATTTGATATTTCGCTTTTATTTTCGTGTACAATATAATCTGCAGTTCTGCGTTCTTGTAAATTCTTTTTCAAAAAATAGTTTTTAATTTTTGTCCTTTTTTCATGGTTAATTTAGTATAGTAAACAGTAGCCTAATAATTTATATTTGAATAATAATAGTAATATAATAATAATAATTATAGCATGATAATAATAATTTATGAGTTTATTAAATTTAATTTTTGAAATTCCATTTTTATAATTTTAGTCATAAAAACGAATTTCATTTACGTTACAGTAAAAATATAAAAACTTTATACATTTTCATAAAGGATAATCGAAAATACATATGTAGATCTATGTTAAATCTTAAATATAATGGAATAACATGATTTTGCATACAATGAAAACTAATTTCAAAAACTGTTACTGTCATATTCATAAGAAAAACAATTTTAAGTTAATTTATATGTTTTAAGGGGTACTGGAATTTTACTTATTAAATAATTAAAAATTAAAATATAATACTTAATAAAATATTTTTGTACATTGAAATTTGTACAAAAATTTATTTTCTTGCTTCAAATTATATTATTCAATTTTTCGGAATGTTCATAAAAAATAAGACTTGTAAACGAAAATTATTACAAATAGCTAAAATAAGTATTTATAAGGTTTACAGTTTTTTTTTCATTTTCATAAATTGTTTTTATAAGCTTCATTTGAAATATTTTGTTTCATATTTAATTTTTTCTTTTTTCAATTACATGAAGCATAAATTTCCAATGTGTTCAGTAACCCTTCTTTCATTCATTAGAGCTAACAACATTAACTCACCTCTTTTAAACAAAATGATTAATAACATTGTTAACAATCTTTTATAACACTATTTTTTTCGAACGCATTTTAAATTTACATTTGTGTTTATAACAAGACCTGTTGAACTTATTGGAGATTTTTCAGAAGTATACAGCTCTTTTCCAATAAGTGCCTACAGAAGAAAAATATGAGAAGGCATACATATACAGCTCTATTCGAGTATGGATATAAATATTAATTTAAGAGTTTATTTTTTGGTGCTTTGGCAGAGATATACACATTTGTAGCACCACTGTAATATTTTACGACATAAACTCTTACTTAATGATTTATCAGAATGCACTTTTGTACTAATTAACATTTTGCAATTCATTTGCACCTTATCAAACATAAAAGTTTTTTTAGACCCAATTCAGTTCAATGGCCTACTAAAACTTTATTTTACTATAAACTTGCAATAGTAATAAATTAATTATGTTCCCAACATTTATTGATGTTCAATTTTATTAGAGTAATATTCTAATCTTGCTGGCTATTAACATGTAAATTTGCACATAGAAAAATACGAAATTCATATGTTGATTGTTTGAACATTTCTTATACTGGATGTAAATCGGATCATCTTTGAAATTTAATATTCAATTTTTTTTATTGGTTCTTAAATTTATTTGAGTTTCGTATTTTGTTAAAGAGAGCATATTACAATTAATTATAATTATGTACAATTTCTTGACTCAAATACAGACGGACACTTTTTGTTATTTTGAAATACTTTGTAAAGCTTGTTTTATAACAAATTTATTAAATTATTTTTTAATATTATAAAATTTCCATCTCTTATTAGCAAAATGCATAATTAACAGATACAAATGAAATTGAACTAAAGCAATAAATAAAAAAAGAAAAAACAAAATTTATTTTAAGAATAAATTAAAAAATTCCATTTCAAACTAACTCAAAGTGCCAATATCTGTTTTAATATAACAAAATGGATATGACTTAAGTCAATTAATTTTCTTGACTTCCTTCATAAAGTGACTCACATTTTTCAAGCAGTCGAAGAACGGGATTAATGTTATATGGAAACAAATCCTTAGAAACCAGTCTATCAATTGCTTGCTTCAAATTTGCTACTACAGCCATGGTATCATCTACATCTCTACCGGCACTTGCTACAAATTCAGGCCAGAAACGTCTAATATATTTTAAAAACCTATATAAATACAATAAAAAGCATGTTTCATTGCTGACAAGAAAGTCTAGCATTACATCATGATCGTGAGAAATGGCGCCAATAAATTGTATGAAAGTTAAGGTTGGATTTAACATATGTCCTAAATCATTCTGTGGTGGTCCTCGATAGAATAATCCATTAGCAACATCTAAACAGCATACCATTCCTTCAATTAAAAAATCGTCTTGATCATGAAACATTTGTACAACCCACTGAGACATTGGCATTTCTGGATGAAATGGCATCAATCCTTTTATGCATGTATCTAATTGTCTTAAAACTTCTCTGATACTTCGTTCTATAACTGCCATGTCTGCATCTAAATCTTCTGCATCAGATCCTAGTGAAGAATCACTGGAATCACTGCGTGTTTCCTTGACTGTTACAGCAACACTTTTCAGAACCAGTAAAACAATTTTCTGCAAAAGTGGTTGATCTCCAGTACCAATACCTCCCCCAAACCTTCCAGATCCTTGTCGAAAAGGTAAGTTATCTAATAGCCTCCAATCTTTTACAGCTCTTACTACTAGATGAGCTAATGAACATGGTTCATCGGGAAGAACGTCTTGTAAGGCTAAAGTACTGCCGTAACAAAGCACTTCATTAAAGAGACCCAGAAGATGTCGCCATATAACACTGGGTAAGTTTGGGCTCAAAAGTAAAACTAAGTTATCTAGTTGAGAATAAAATAACTTTGTGTCTATGACAGATAGATTAGCTTTGACAGATATTATGGATTCCCAAAGATCTAGAAAAGTTATAACAGCTGACTCATGCTGTGATGTATACGATCCCAGAATTGCATCAAATTTGGACACCAAGATTGTCCATTTAGATTCTAGAGCTTTTACACACATTGCTTTCACTGAATTGCTATCTAAGCTTTCTGGATCTGATATGTTAATGATGTTGCATCCTGGTGGAGGATGAGATGTTTCGGAGTCCTCCAAAGGATGAATACTGCAGTCTTTGTGATCTACTACCCTCTTTATAACATCAAGTGTGAATAACATTTGTGATGGAGAATTTGTATTAACCAAGGATTGCGTCAGTCTTTCGAGCCAAGATGATTCAACTCCTTCCTTGACAATAATAAAAAAGGCTGCAAGGGCTCTACTTGCAGCAAAAGATATATATTTATTATTAGTGGTTGATAGGTCAATGATTTGATCAATAATGCCATGTTCATTTCTTCCCAGAGCTTTACAAACATCTGCAATACGACTGCACATGACACCTCTGACATTTTGTTTTATTGCTACATCAAACAGTAGTTGTAAAGCACTTAAGAATTTGAGGCATTTATCTGGTTCCCACTCAGCAAGAACGGTTGATCTAAATTCACCATCACTGGAGACACCAGAACTAGTGAATGGCTTTCGTAAGCTACTTTCCGAAACATTGCACAGACACTGAGTTAAAAGACTGTTTTGTAATTGTTCAATATCCGAAAGTTCACCATTATCTAGATCATCATCATTATCGCGATCGTTGTTGTGGATTCTTTGTTTTTTCTTTGCAGGTTCCTCCATGTTTGGATTGGGAGGATAGCTGCTGGATCGTCGAAGTACCATGGGCAGTTAATGATATATAACTTGAACTTCTTAAACCAACTAAATCAAGTAATTCTTGGTAGAAACATTGTGACTTTTTATACAATGATACATGCTTTGAAGAGTATTAGAATAGGCAGAAGCTTGAATCTGTAAAAATATAAAAATTGCAAGAGTTAGCAAATGTTTCTTGAGATATCAATTTATCAATAAAATATACAAATATGGTTGGTAAATTTAATGCAATAATTTTTTCAAAATGTGTTGAAAACTGTAGGCTAAAATTTGATTCACTTATGACAAAGAATCTGGATAAAGTTTCAAATTCCATGAGTTAGCACGCTGATTCTATTGCCTTTGTGATAAATAATTATGAAACAACAATTGAAAAATGAGAAAATTGTTAGAAAATGATCTCTACAAGCTGGCTAACTTCTTTATGAATCATCAGCACTAGATTTTGATTCAAAATGGAGTTTTTTCAGAAACTCCATGTTTCGGCTACTGTACTTACACGCTGTGTGTATCACCTCAGCAATGAACCAGTAGCCACAGGGCATCCAGCATACTCAGATCTCATGCCATCAGCTCCAAAACTGGTCTCTGTCAGCACCTGAACAATTTTCCACCCTGGAGAAACAGCCAGGAACGCGGAGTTGGCCTCCAGCAGGCTCTGCTCACCAGGTCCACAGAAGCCCCCTGCAGCACAACAACTCCCTCTCTATCTCTCTCTCCCACACTATCGCTGCTCCGGCAAAGCGCTCCTGCTCGGCACACCTGTTGCTCCTCGTCGTTCGGCCGCCCTCAGAGCTCGCCGCGGCGACTATCCGCGATCCCCGTCCTCGGAATGCTCCTCGCGGGCTCGCGGGCACGACACAGGCCAAAGCGCGTCTCTCCTACACGCACTCACATACAGGCGCACGGATCCGCTCTTCTCGCACTGCGCCTCTCTTCGCGGCGCGCGGCTCTGGATCCTCCGCGGCACTCCTCCAAACTCGCGGCTACGTCGCACTCTCTCGCACACTTGGTCTTCGGCTCCGGCTCGCTCAGGGCGTCGAGAAATCCGACGACGACGTTCGACGACGACAGTAGCAGCAGCAGCGCTGGGCAGCAGCAGCACACTCTCGCTGCGCCGTGAGGAGGAGAACGGGAAAAGCTTGGGCCGCCCTGTTGCCAGATCTCTGCGGCCGCGCGGTGAGTGCCACTGTGCAGCAGCAGCAGCGACGGCGGCGGCTGCAGCCGTGGCCTAGCCCCCGTAAAAATCTTCCGGCGCCGCTTCCCTGCGGCCCATTCTCGGAGTTTTCGCGAAAAGCCACCTCGGGCCCGCGGTCCTCAGTTCCTCCCCCGCGATCGCAGCCAAAACGCGACATTCGCCAGCTTAATCGCAGACTCGCTCGGGGCATCTCGCGCGTAACACGGGTAGCCACGGGCTGGCGCATTCCACTGAGCACTGCGCTCCGTCGTGGCTGTGGCCGTGCCGCGCGCGGCGCGCGAATCGCGCGCAAAAGGCCCTCTCTCTCTCGTATTCTCCCCGCTGTCTCTCTCGCTCTTTCTCGTTCTCGCGAATTTCGCGCAGTCGCGCGCTGCGCCGCGATTAATTTTGCGAGCAGTGCGAACGACGGGAGAGGGGAGGAGACGTGGCAACGTCGCGTGGTCGCGCGGTCAGGGGGCGAGGAGAGAGAGAGAGAGAGATGGAGAGAGACGAGACGGGCGCCGCCATCTCGCGGCCGGTGGCCCCCGGGCGATCGACGCTAGTGCGCAACAGTTGGATTTTGACACGGAGGCGGGAGGAGGGAAGAGAGAGGAAGCTGCTGTGTTCGGGAGTGAAAGAGATGCTCTTCGCTCGCTCTTTGAATTGTTGTCATTGTGCGCGCATGAGAGCGGAGGTATTGAGGGCCTAGGTATGCAGGCGCGCTTATATGGTGTATGGACTTCTTGGAAGGATCGGGCCAATGGCTCCTCCAAAGATTCCTCCATGAGTTGTTAGATTCACTTTCGATACGAGCCACCTCCACAGGACGTTGCCGTTAGAGGAGCCCGCTTTTATCGCTTTGGTCTTATTTCACTAAGCTTATATATATACCTATTCTTGATAGTTGAATTATTTTATTTTAATGTCATTAACATATGTCATTTTCAAATGTACGGTAAACCATGGGCGAATACTAAAAATCAGAAATTGCAATCATAGTACTTGCATTTTCAGTTGAGAACAAGAATTTCAGTTTTTTTTTTTTGCTAAGGAATAGTTTGTTTTATTCCAAATAAATACAGACTTCTTTTCAGGCCTTTAATGAACATTATATATACAGAATTAAGCTCTAGATTTATATGAGTATTACAAAGATCACAAAACTGACAGAAAGAAGAATTAATTAACCGGCTTTGGATGCCCGAAATTGTTTTGGAGTTATTGAATATTTCTAAAATTTCTTCTCAGTAACTTGGTATGACATTTTTGAAGTAATAACTTCTTATGGGAGGATGAACTGGCAAAAAAGTCAGATAAAAAATGTAGTGCTCCCCACTCCTGTGCTCCCTCTCTTTCTCTCTCTCTCTCCCTCTCTCGCTCTCTTTTTTTTCCCAAAGGTATCAGCAACTCTCTCGCTCTCTCTTTCGACGCATACTCTGGACATACAGAGACAGGCTCTCGTTGTATTCGTTGCAGTGCGGGTGCAAGTTTAAACTTGCACACTTATGAGCCATCTATAATCGCAGTGTTAACTGTTACGATAGTTTGTGCGCGACTCCTCTTAAATTTGAAAAAACAATAGTTTCTAAAGTATTGACATTTTATTTAAAAAAGTTATCTTAGTCATGTTAAATACACTTTGTGTATAATACTAGGAAGACGCGCATGAACTACCTTAATTCGATACGTTTCTCCAATGCTAAAATCCGTTAGAATCGAAATGAATGTTATAATATATTAAATTACATTGATAGCGTATACTTATAACAATTTATGCGCACAACTGTAAAATGGGCATACTGCGTGTTCCGTCAGCAACGAGCTAGTATCTATACCTATTATATTGTTATATTATTATACTCACAATGAGAGTACCTCAGATCCTGATCACGGATTTCGATCAAGGAAGTCTGCAATATTAGACCCTAACACTTCGATAAACTAAAGTTGTCGATATTTTTAGCAACATATTAAGGAAATACCGATAAAAATATTCTGTTTCTCTATGTTCATTATTCAGTCCAAAAAAGCGTGATATAAACTTGTAAAAAAAAAAGAAAATGAAACTACAAAGTGCGAGCTTTTCGTTACCATCACGAAAGCTTAACTTCAAACTATACTATACCTTAGAAAGGAATTGATATTTTTTAATGCTGAAAAAGGCGACGGAAAGCTCAAAATCTGTAGATTTATTTTCTTTTTCTCTTACAAGTTTATATAACGTTTTTTGGACTGAGTAATGAACATAAAAAACGTATATTGATAAAAATGTCGATAACTGTAGTTTATCAAATCGTTCGGGTCTAATATTGCGGTTTCCTTTATATTTTAGTATTTAAAAATATACTATATAAAAAAAAGCTGGACTTGAGATTCTGACCTCTAATGATTATGATTGGTCGATTTGAAATGGACATGTAAAATTTGATTGACCCACGATATAGGGCACGCGCAGCGCGCATAGAAACTGCTAGTATCTTAAAGTTTTACTGAAATCCGTGAACCGGATCTGCGATACTCTCATTATCAGTCTCCAAACGCCGACGAATAACAACACGACAACTGATACGCACGTATTATACGACACGCATAATGTACTTTTTATTCTGTTACTCTTTTTAATACACTAGCAAGATCACGCGCTCTTCATCTTATATGTTAATATCGTAGAACATTTTGAATTTTGACGCTATTCAGACCGGATATTGAGCCATCAACAAATCGCATTATTGCTTCTTTAAATGTTTCACAACATCCTGTCATCTTCTTTTTAAGAGAGGATCATCATTTAATTTCTAACCTTTTTACAAATCATACCTTTATCCTATTCATACTTTATAAATGTAACTTTAAAATATTTTCAATGAATATTACTTACAACTGATATTATTTGAAGTGATCACTTCTGCCGGGTGTCCCGAGACGCACACATTTTTTTTTTATAAAATCGAATCAACCCTCATTCATTGAAATCGTATGAAATAGAAAACAGATTCCTATATTTACATGATATTTTTTCAAACCAATACCCTTACAAATACAATATTCGCTTTATAAAACATTTTTTCCGGCGCATAAACTATCTTTTATTTATAAATATATCGTTACTAATCAGATTTACGAATCCATAAGGAATGACTAGCACGAGAATAAATTTAATAATAGCAAGAATATGAATATTAATGACTTATGTTTCATACATATAACTGGCGTTATTAATCTAATTCATCTAATTATTTATTAATCTATTGTTAAAATGAATCAATAGTTGTAATAACTCGTAACGCATTTAATTTTCATGCATTTAAATATGAATACAAATTAATTTCGTGTATTATTGTATTTAACATACTTCTCAGATTACCGTGAATGACAATGTAAAAATATTCATAATATAACGATCGTTTATTTATTACAAGGAAATCTGTTAATTATGTAATCGAAAATTATTGAGCTGATGAAAGCACGCATAATTATTTGTACGTATAAGCAATATCTATATATCATCAGTATATTTTGAACATGAAATCTTCAATAACACAATTAATTCAGATAGTTATTTATTTATATCAGATGATTTACAGGTAACTCCAATTTTATTGACAATATTTGTTATATAAATGGAATTACGATGTTATACGCTGATATTTTATTTTTAGGAAAATTTAAAGAAATACTCGTATTTCTTATTAATTTGTATTTCGATATTTTCGAAGAAAATTGTAACGGCTGTACTTAGTATAGTACAAAGCAATAATTCCGACTTCAGCTTATTCCTGGGCCATTTTGATAAACATATATCAACGCATTTTGGCACACGCGTCGGAACAGCACGCCGCCGCCTGTCATTATGTCGTCGTATAAATCCAACATTTTCGCTGCAACATTGCGACACTGCCACTAGATCAGATCAAATAAAAGGGAATGCCTCACTTATATAAGGCAATGGTTAACAGTCCGAGCGTAACAAACAATAGCGTTAAACGCGCATGCTGGTCATTGAAATATGTGCCAAAAAAGTCTGGTATTATTTATGCACGGTGTGAAACAGCAAAGATTAGATGTGCCAAAGTGTATAAAACAAGCAAAATTGGGCTGAATGCACAAATTACTCTTTACTTATCTAAGACGCACAATTAATCAAGCTACCCGTATACATTTCGATGCGTTTTCGCCAATTTTAACAACTTATTTCAACACATTAAGTTATTTGTTATTAGGAAATGAGATCATTTAACTTTCACTCATATACCGAAATAAAAAATATGCTAATATGGTTAAATCACCAAACTTTTAATTTTGATAGCAACGTTTCGTTGGCCAATAAAATCCTCGAAGTTACTTTTCAACCATATTATCGAAAAGAGGATGTAAATAATTTCTGACATATTAAAAAAATATGTTAATGAAAAAAAATAATCAAAATATATGTTGAAATCTTGAAATATATTATTTGGTTTTTCTCATATGTATTTCACAAAACGGAAATGATGGTAAGAAATTGGATAGAAATATATTGAAAATGTTAAAAAAGCTCAATATAAAATCAAATTTAGTTTATTCACTCGATGAATTACTTTCATTTTCAAATAAAAAACGTTTATTCTTTTCGTTCTATTTCGCTTTATTTTTAAAATTTCATTTTTTCTTTACATATTATTTGATTTTCTTTGTGTCAAATGTTCCCATTCGAATACCAATCTACAAAGCAATGCAGAGAAATCCAGAAAAAAAAAGAAATAGAAAAACACAGGAAATTTTGCCGTCATTCTATATAGTCTTTTATTAAATATTGTTATTTAATTGAAGAAATTATTAAAAAAATATATTAAGAACCTTTCATACCCAGCAAAACAAGTCCCTGCGTCCAATGCTCGACTATCCTTCAACACCGATAATTTTCCTTCCCACAAAAATCTAAAGAATATCACACAAATAATAATGTTACTGCGAACCTTTCTCCCTTTTCTGCCTCGTGCGAACGAACGTCACGTGGCCCATAGGCTTTCACTCGGCATGTCAACTACATCGATCGATCTGAAACAGGACTATTTGTTTCGCTTCCGTCGTTTTATCGTTGTAGCTCGTTCATGCACGGGGGTTGCATTATAAGCGCACGTGTAATGAGAGAGGAAAGAGAACCGCAAACTAGCACGAAAGCCGATATGTGTGTAGTGTTTACGAGTGTCGTCAAATTCCGCGGGATTCGTTGTTCTGAGTAGCCTGGGAGGTAATGGGACTCGACGGGATATCGGAGCTGGAAAATGTTTCGTTCATGGATTTTTCGTGGTGAACATTCATGCGATTGGGGATGAGCAGATCGAATGTCTGAGTATGTGTGAGAAATGGGTGTGACTCATACCGTATTCACGAGAATATAGATCATATAATTTTGATCCGTGACTCATGCATGCCCTTTTTACTACCACAGCCGTTGTTGCCGCATGCTCAAGCCCTTCCTTCCGTTTTGTCCTTCTCTTGGATTATACCGGACAATAATGCAGTGACTTTTATGAGAAATTTCTTAAAAATCTGCGATTTAAAATAAGCATCTTATGCTTTACAAAGTTGATTTTTAATGTTTTCTCTGGCTGTGCTTTATTAAATGTATGATTAACTAAAGGTGATGCACCATCACGAGCCAAACCCTCGCTATCTATAAGTAAAAACGTTTTCTCGTTATAATGCAGCTATAACTGTATTTAAATAATATATATACATATCTGAAAATCGACTATTTTTCATTTTATTAATATAACTTGCAAAGAATTTTTCTCACAAAAAATGTTTCACAGTAAAAAGTTCTGTTTTAATAAGATCCACACAGAACTTTTGTAATTATGACAAAATTGAGTGTTTTTGGGACACATCATTGAAGAATGCCATTTAACGAAAAATTCTAATAATAAAAAAATATGTTTGATAAAATTTACGACTTTTGTTAACAACATTTTGGCGTAAAATCACATATCACCAAGTTATACGCAAAAAACATATTTACAATGTAAAAACATATTTTGGCATTATAAAATTATGTTAGCTTTTATGTAATACATTTTTCATGATGGTGAAACTGTAATGCTCTCCCGAGTAGCGGTCGTGCCTATAAAACGTTGTCAAATCTAATGTATTTCTATAATACAAAAGCTTTTGTACTTAATCCTATACAAATATTGTCAGGTTAGGAAAAAACTGTTATTTTGAAAACGCAGCTTTATTTTGCTGAGTTGTGGATAGGAATACCCTGGTGGAAATCGAACCCATTTTATAGCTAAGAAATTTCACTAGTATATTGGCATAGCTCCCGATGAAACGTCTTTTCTCCCATTATTTGGCCATTTAATGGATTGAGAAATAGACCGAGTTTTTCGAAGGCAAGTACAAGTTTGTTCTTGAGTATTTTAAAGGTATTAAAACTGATCAGTTTCTTTAGTCTGAAAATGGCTAGCAGAAGGTTTACTGTTATGACAAGGAGTAAGAGAGACAGAATCAGATGGAGAAATAAAAGTTTGCTAAATTATTCATAGAATATGAGTACAGCAAATGATTACTTACAATTAGTTAATGTTATTTATTTATATTTTGGTAAGCCATCCAATGACCTTTAATGCTCTTTCATCAAAGATAAAATTAATAAGAAAATCAAATACGAATATTTTGGGAGAAAAATCGTTTCATCCAAGCGATTAATTAGCCAATTTTACTAGCTATTTCGTCAATGTTCGTTAACCCACAATATAAACACCTGATAACTACTGCGGCGTTAATTTTAAGAAACATCAAACTGAATTTAATTATTGTAAAATTCGATTTAATAGAGGTTTCTAATTGAATCCGATAAATTCCCTTATTTTTTCACGAAAATTTAACTTGGCAACATGAAACCTAAATTTGCAGTTTTTATTCCTTTTTATGTAATATAACATTTTTTATTTTCACATCTTAATTTCTATATTAAATCAATCTACTGATATACCTATAATTGAGTATTATGAATAAAATAATTAATTCTCTTTACACCAATTATTCGATCAAGATAAACATATTGCTGAATAATACGGATAGAAGGAATTATTTTTATTCAAAATACGGAATTAATTGATAAAATTTAAAAACTGCTTATTTAGTTTTTCCAAGATTAATATGAATTTGTCATCTCTAAAATACAGCTTACCAACGTCCCAAGCGATTTGTTTGTTTGTTGCAATACAATCGCGTTAAGTAGAGTTAAGAAGACTTTGAGCGAAGCGAAAAAGCTCTCCACACACATGACATTGCTTCTTTGTAAACATTCGTCCCCCCTCATAGCATTTCCAGCGGCCATTAGGCACTCCCTCTAACGAAATTCTTCCGTATACCGTACTAGGGGGTGAACGTCCTCCGCACCACACACACACACTTATATATATATGTATATGAACGATACATTTGCCTTACCTCTCTCTCTCTATATATATATATATATATATATATATATATGTAGACCGTGTAGACTTTCCTGTTTGAATAATGCACGCGGCGACGCTAATTGCGCGACGAATTAAAGCGGCTGCGTAATGGCTGCGCGTTCTTGTTAATTAATTAGCCTCACGCGCACTGCGGATGATACGACACGCGTTTTGTACGCTGTAGATATGCAATGACCGGCAATTTTTACCGAAATCAGGCTATATACCTGCGCATCTAATTTGATTTATGATACGCAACTTTGTCCCTCCCTTTAGCGTAGTTCTATATCATCCGCGCCTATATGCTGTGTGTATTAATTAAATTATCGCGACTCGTGCGTTTTGCAAAGATTAGATTTCATTTGCACCGTTATCGTTGCGTATAGTCAAGGCAAAGGGTATAACGCCAACTTTATCAGTACCATGAGGGTTTTAATTAATGCGAAGTTATTAAAAGAATGTTTTTTTTTAACCACCACGAAAACCCAGGCGTATCGATGTTATAACACGTTTGAACGCCGTTCTGCGTTAGCTATGTATACAGAAAAGACGCTTATCATATTTTGCTTGCATTAAAATTCTATTACGCTTTTAACTACCGTATATACGCATAAGCCCACTTTATCAAGCGTTCTTTCATTAAAACTTGCGCTTCTCATTTTACCAATATAGCGCGAACATCATTCGCTGTTTCTATATATATGAGGGCAAGAAACGCAGGCTACCCGTCGAAATAAAAAAAAAAGTTCAGTTTCCCTTCGCCAAGTACCTATACAGTTCTATAGCTCCGCTTTCGTAGCATATCTCGAAATCGATGCAACAGCAGCAACAGCAGCAGCAGCAACGTAATCCTACGTCCCTGCGTGCGCCCCTTTTATCGCAAGTCATTAGCGGAGCGTGAAAAGCCATAGCATACAAAAACTTGTTGCTCTCGCACGCTTTCGAAGCAAAAGCCTCGCGAAGTAGCCGCACGTGTGTGTGTGTGTGTGTGTGTGTGTGTGTGTGTGTGTGTGTGTATATATATATATATATATATACACACGTTGCCCTGAGGTTTGTGCACAAAGCCTTTTGAAAACTAATTTAACCCAGCCCCCCTCCCACCCTCGTGAAAGTTCGCGCACCTCCCAACAAAGCGAGGATTGGCTTTTTCAAGCGGCTGTTGCTGCATTCGCTAGCAACGATGATGGCTTTGCCTGATTGCCTGATCTCTCATATAGCATACATATATATATATGTGTGTGTGTGTTTTACGAATTCGATGGATCCGATAACGCGATTCAGCAGATTATTCACAGCCAATTCCCGTAGTATGTCTGTTATGAACTTTCGAGAATTCATTCGATCTACTTTTGAAATGTTTAACAGAAGCCTTTCAATATTTAGATTGGAAATTCGTTTTAAAAGTGAAAGAAAACCACTAGTCAATATAATGCGAATGCATTGAAAAAAAAGTCATTCACTTCGCCTACTTATATACTTGAAAAAGTAGTTGCAAAATTAAAGAGCCAAATAAAACTAAATTTTCTCTTTGTATACCGTGTTCCCTTTCATCAAACGTAAAGTCTCTGCACATAATTATAACGCCGAGTGATCATTGTCCTCCCGCGTATCAACGGCCAATTGCGTCCATCGTCTCAAAAGATTAAATAAACAAACATGTACGTACCATTAACTATTCTACAGACAATTAGGAAAAGGATGACTAAGCGAAGGGACTTTGATGGGTGACTCTCGCAATTTTCCCAGGATGGTTATTACGCAAATGTACGTACGTACGTTCCGCTTTGGCACGGGAAAGCTTTTCAACTGAGATTCAGCATGCAGAGGGGTTGAGCCTTACAGTCGACGAAAGTGAAGAGGCCCGCAGGATTAGCGTAATTGCAGGACCGCTTTTCAAAGCTCGCGATGTCGTAATTCGCCTGTGAAATTCGCGAGAAAGTTGGATAAATGAGGCTTGGGTTAAGAGGATTTTCAAAAGTTTCGTGGCATTGTCTGAAATCATCTTATACTTAAATATAGGGTTCGGTTTTTCTGAAATCAACTAAAAATTTTGTAATATGCTTGTAGCTTATACCGAATATTTTTGATTTCAGTTGAAAGCTTCATTAAAATTGATTGTATAACTAAATTTTACTTGAGATGATGTTTATTTTATCTATACAGTATATAATTAGCAACAAAATTTTTTACGACTGGTTTTCTTACGGTTTTTAATTGAAATAACGTTTTATTATTATTTTGTACGACAGCACTTATTTCTTTTGCTCGTGCAATGTAGATAATTTTAAGTTGATTTCACTTGAATTACGGTGTACTTATACATCTATCCACTTTTTATATTTTCCTTTTTTTTTTATTCCAACATTTTCTTATACTCTTTTCATGAATACCGAGACTTGAATTTTTCTATCTCATCTTACAAATATCTTTATGAAAGGCTATATTAAAAGCAGCTAGATTAAAAAGAATCCGCCGTTTTAGATCTTCATTTAGCTGCATTGAATTTTTATGAAACGAAAAAGGATGCAGCCTGGAGAATTAATATTATTTGAGCGACTTCTCAAAATCTGAATGCATTCAAATTACTCCTATCCCTAAAATAACAAAACAATTAATGAATATTTCCGACTACACATTATATTTCTCTTATATTCCATATTCAATATCGATAACTGTAAAGATAAATATCTAAAGTACATATAGAAATATATAGTGTATAGAGTAGGATACAATCTTATACTTTTAAGAAACATCGCAAGAGAGGGAAAACCAAGACAGTATAATTATCCAGTCCTAATTTATATATCAAACATTTGATTCGATTACCTAAGATACGACTTATCTCGAGAAAGTCTAGAAACCGAATGACCGATAAATTACTGCACTTTCCCAAATTGAAAGACCCTAGCGTAAGCCTCATTACCACAACTTATTTTCGAGGCATTTTTTCAGATTGCTTCAGCCAACCATACGACACTTACTCCTCTCTCTCTCTGCTTTTCCTCGCAGCCGCAACGCAGAAACGGTCCAATCTGTCTCCGATCCCCACGAGCGCTGCGAAAACACGCATCCCCTAGAGACAAAATAGCTACGAGGCAAAGGCAAATCCTGCGCAAGTGTTTCTCACCCTCTCGAGGGTCTTTCTTCCAGATTTTCCAGCGTCGAGCGTTGAAGGCAAGTACTTTTTTTTTGTGAAAAACTAAAGATTTTCCGTATATTGAACCCAAGAATCTCATATACACCAGTTTCGAATATTATTCACTTTCTCTCTATACCCCTCTGACGTTTTTAAGTTAACCGTTAATCATATTGTCCAGGCAAGCATGTCAGAGCCGATCCCTCAGTCCATTTATCTTGCGATTTTACGCATCAGTGCGAAGTTATCGAGAAAAATCAAGATGCGCCGCGCGCGCAATTGTTTCCGTCGGAAGATCTGGTGCGCGCGTAAAGTTATTAAATTGTAGAATTTCTTTTTTTTTTAAATATGGCTATGGTACTCGCCGTATTCGTCTCTGCAGTCTCGCTCCAACATTGCGAGATAATTAAATTTCCGAGGAATGGAAGGAAATTGCGTGAGAATGCAAAAATAAACAGGCTCGTCGACTTTTTACACCCATTCAGGCAATTAACTTTCCCCGGGGGAAGGGATGAGACTTGGATTTCAAATTTATATTATATTTATTATTACAGTTTTCATTTTTTTTATATAATTTCACGTAGATTATTCCAAGTGAATAAAATTGTTAATACTTTAGTACAACAGTGAATTTAATGAATGGGAGAGTAAAGCCGCATGTTATCCTTGAATAATTCAAATCAATAGACATGGATATCGATAGTATAATTGAGAGTGAAGTGTATATATGCGTAGTGCATCCAATTATCGAGTATATGCACTCCCAAAAATTAATCAATCAAATCTATAGTCATTCCATTAACTGTCGCGTATTTGTACAAAGTAACGGTAACAATATTGTTCCGCAAAATATCTATATTTTAAATGTCCACCATCCAGCGCGCGAGACGTTATAATCGTCAGTTAAAGAAATGTCCGAGAAAGAAAACGTCGACTTTGCAACGATCCATTAGAGGCGTGTGTGTATAAACGAAGATTCAGCTCGTTTCACCGGGCAGCCGAGCGTTTTTTTTCTTATTTCCGTAGCAGCGATAAATAATCGCGCGGCTGCACCTCTTATAAATATCCGCGCGTCCGCGAAATTTCGCCGAAGATCAAAGCATCCGAGAGACACGCGCTCGCTATAAATAAAGCAAAAGGTTCTAGCAGTTTCCATCGGCACTCTCTCTTTCTCTTTCTTATCGCGCCTTTTTCTCGGCTGACCGATACGCGCCTTGTATATAACGGGATCTTCTATCGTTTTCTTCCCATAGACCAGAGAGAACTACTGTTTCTTCTGCTCTCGTGCATTTCGGTTTTCCTAGACGCCGTAAATCTCTTCCTTACTTTTTCTTTGCTTTGCTGTGGTAGTTTGCCAGTGCGCGCCCCTGGTGTGTATAACGCGCGCGTACACCCTTTTCCGCTCGATCTCTTTATTTTGCCGCGCGCGCCCGCGCGAGCTTTGGATTTCCCAGGGAGAAAGAGAGAGAGAGAGAGAGAGGGAGGGGATCTTTGTTTTTATTCCCGAGTTTCTCTTTTCCGCATTACATCGCATTTCGCTCTTCTCCTTAATTGATCCTCGAGTCTCGCGTCTTCTACCCGCGATCGCTTATTGCTTTTCCCAAGCTCGCCTTCTCTCACGTTCATTGTGTTATTTCCGCTTATCTTCGCGGATTTCCTTTGTTGTTTTTTCGTTAACTGAGATATACGCAATTTTCATAATCCTCGAGTTTCAAGCATAATTAAAAATTACGGTTTTGGGTTTTTTTTTACTAGAGCAATTGATGTACATACTGTATATTGTTATAAAAGTAGTATATTATAATTTTTTTTACTCATTTTCGTTCACTCCAACTTTTCTCAATGTGAACCCAATTTCAACACATTTTCATTAAAAAATTTAGACTCTTGGTCCCTGTTACTTGTTCTCAACACTACTTCGGTCTCAAAGGCGACGAATTTTCTTCTGGGCGCGGCTTTAACCTTTTTCATCCCATTGCTCCTTGTTTCGTTGGTTCGCTTTGTCTTCTCGAATTTCCTACTTCCCGCACGTGTGCACAATGTCGCACTTTGTACGTGTTAGAGGAGCTGCTTAATTGCTAACTTGTACATAGAGCTTCTTCAACATTGTTCGTTCACTTTCTTATAGCTGCTTCTTAGCGATTTTATAAATATTTTAAGAAATGAGATACGCATCACTGTCATTCCTTAAAATAATGTAGATCATTTCGATGGGTTCTAATTATTCAGCTATACATATTTTCATCGATAATTCATAAAGAATCAGAATTTTGCTCCGTATATCGTAATTCTTCTTATTGAAAGCGTGGGAGGTAGTTCTTGTAAAGTTAAGAATTTCACGTGACCGTTTTCGGTTAATATAGGTACTCGTTGGCTGCACGTGCTGCTCTACTTTCATATTTTTGTTATCAAACTTACGTAAGATTATAAAAAGGAAGTCTTCCAATGGCAGCTGTCAGAGAAAAGAAAAAATACTAAACGTTGTTTTATACCCTACTCTCGTTGTTTGCAATATATATTTTTATCGTTGCGTATTTCTTCTTATAGGTCGTAAGAATTCTTTCCGCAGAAGTTCGATATTATTATATTCATCGATAACTTCTAACTTTTTTTCTGCGTATCGCGTATTTATAAATTATAACCATTTTACATATATTGAAATTAAAAACCTTTTTTACAGATTTATTCTTGGCACTCGTACTTTCATTAACCATTCCAAAATAGAACATCAGTATGATGAGATTTTTTTTACCTTTCGATCTGAAAATAGAATGGTTTGTTATACTTGTCGAAGAAAAAATAATCGAGTCGCGCAACGCTCTCTTATTACGTAAAGTGTATGTTTGGGAGGTTTTGTATTGCCATAAGCAAAGTATGTTTTCTGTATGAATATTTTTCTATTTCGAATTTTGTTTTTTCTTTTGTTTTTTTTTTGTTCTCGTTTCACAATGTTTTGAAACTACCTACCAAAATGTTACTTGTGCTAGATACATTTCGACATTCGTTATATACTAGTGCCTGTCAGGGTGAATAACTTTTAACGTTGTTATTTAATTGATTGATACGCATTTAGTAATTTATAGATCATTCTGAAGTAACAAGCCTGGAAATTTTTTAAGAATCAAGTAAACAAGACACTTTTATAAATACATTATAGTTTCTATATATATAATGATTGAATATTATTGCTGATCTCGAAGATTTAATGGATATAAGTGTGAGATAATTTTCTCGTTAATGCTACATTTAATTGGAATACGATAACAAGCGTCTTAGCATTTCAGATTGATATTGTTACGATCTTGAATTCTTGCTGAACCTGAAGAAAATAATTGAGACAAGGAATAAAGTGAAAGTGAAACGATAGTAGCAAGCTGCCTTTGTAAGTATAGGGATTATAAAAAAAGTTTTTTCGCAGCTTTGTTGATACTCTACGAATATTATCACTTTTAAAAAAGATGACTTTCCAACACGCAACACATAAAATCAATATTTTTCTATATACATATATATAGGTGAGACTATATACAGAATGAAAATCGTCAGATTACATTTTTTGTTTGTTTTGTATCCTGTTATTGCAAAAAAATACTCGGAAGTCGAAACAACATGTTCTATTTATAAACAAGATGCGCTGCATTGACAAGAGAAATGAAAATAATAGTATAAAACAAAATAGTAGAGATGTCCATATATACATCGTATAAGAGTCCAAGTGTAATCAGATGTTGTTTGTTAGTGAACAGTTGCGTATGAATTTGCAGCTAATATATACCGCCAAACAATCGTGACTATAGTCAGAATTTTCCACATAACTCATTGACAGTGAAAATGCAGCTCGAGAGCCACACACTTCCAAAGTGCGCAACAACATATCCCTCCTCGTTTTTATACATTCAGCCCTATCATCTCGTTCTTGGCATATATCCCCGGGAAATTTGTCATCCTGCGTCGGGCGACGAAAAGCCATCTATCTATATATCCATCCTCTCTCTCTCTCTTCTCTCTCTCCTACGTTTTCTCGTTGGTATGAAAAGGCTATACACACACACACACACACTTTCTCTCTCTATTTTGCTCTGCGTGCAGACACGGCCACCGACTCCCTCCCACATGTATACACAGAGAGAGAGAGAGAGAGACGAGCGGGCGCGAGGGAGAGAGAAAAATAGCGACGTGCGCCGACGAGGACGAGTAAGTGAGAGAGAGAGAGGGAGGGAGAGAGAGCGCGAGTCTATACGCGGCATCGCACGGCCACTACTTAGTCGTGCCTCCGGTCTGGCAGCCGCGTGATCGCTTGCTGTAAGCTCCCGTGTATCCGTGTATATATATATATATATATACACGACGCGCCGCGTGTATACGAGCGTTGTCGTATCGTTTTGTCCCTTCTATTTCGCCTCGCGATAGCTGAGACGTTTAAACGAAGAAGGAGGGAGCAGACGAAAGGATACAGGCGCCTCGAAGAGTTGGCGCTCGCCGAGGTAAATTGCCTGCTAATTGCGACGATTAATTTGACAGTTACCACTCGCCACCTTCTAACTAACGGCGTTACTTCTATGCTGTCGTTGTCCAATGACGGACTGTGAAACTGGAACTTTTTGGATTGTCTGACACCTTTTTCTCCTTGTTGGCCTACTGGCAAAGGCGTTTTTGGTCTGAGTGATTGATTGTGATCGTGGCTGAAAGTTTTACCCCCAAAACTTTTCTCTCACCCTTGTGTGAGATCGCTTGGCTGATGTCTAATTGCGACTTGTCTCTTGGGTTTGGTTCATATAAGGGAGAAACGAAAAAAAAAAAAAGTTTAGTGCGTTCAGTCGCGTGAAAAAGTGAGTTTTAGTCAGACGCGTATAGCGTGTAAGCAATAATTTCACGTGTATAGACCTTTTTCGATGCGTGATGTGGCGCGATTAGGATACGCTGAGCTTTACACGTGTTCTCCGAGTAGTATAGGAGCTTTCTCGTGAGTCTTTGCTATATTCTAGCTAATAAAGCATTACCTTTATGTTTTACACTTTTACAATGTCAATGTTACAATTACTATTGATTTCTTATAAATTTACTGGGTTTATATATATTAAAACTTTTTCACTTGGAACCGTTAACCTGTTCCAATTTCATTAAAGAACAATCATCAAATGTTTATTAATTATAGTTCCATCCATGTGTTTAAATTTAATGTTGGCTTAACATATAATTAACCTCTCGCCTACTCAAAATGAACTATAGAAGTATTCATCGTAACATATTTTCATAATTATATTAGCGAATAATTTTCTGCAATACTAATATATACGGCAATGTATTTAGAAACAAATTTGAATATTCATTTCAATAATATTTAGAAAGTAATTTAATTTCAATTTACGGACACGTGTATATCGGTGAATAAATCAAAAGTTTATCTCAAAATTACAAATTATTCTAAACAAACGTCCTTAATTAATTAAGCGTAATTAAGTTGAGTCTCATTGTATTATAAGAAAAAAAAAGTTTATGAGACGATATTTAAATTTCATTTACCAAAGCCCATGACATTCCTTTCCGTCATAAGTGAACTGGAGTAGTTCGTTATATGTATATCATTCTACTTTAAGACGTTTATTCATCGTTCATTCAAGAGTAAATGAAATATCAACTGTAAAAACACGAGAATTTTAGATACTGAACTGCGATAATAGCTACGCTTACAAAGGCAAGTGGTCTTTTATTAAAACGGATTTTTCCATTTTATCGCTTGAATTTCGGCATTTAACGTGCCAGCAGCAAGTCGCCTTTTCAAAAAAATTCGAGGTAAATTTTCTCGATGAATAGAGTTTCCTAAAGCTTCTCATTCCCGGAATCATGTTGCGTTTCGTTAGACTTTCCCCCATCAAAGCCCGAAGCTCAGCCTTGCTTGTAGAGAGCGAAATTCAGCAACTAAATTCGATTTATCTCATTAGCGTCGAGTAGAAATTATCTCTAATAGAGAGTCCTCACCTCCGGCACTCTAGCCGCAGAAATTCAAATTTCCACGCAAATTATCGCTTGAAGCATAAGAACATATACAACGCTGTCTTCTTTTTTTTTTCTTTTTAAATAAAATAGAACACGATCTCCCTAGCAAATGAAAGAAATTCCTTGGGTTCGCCAGGCGAGTTTCAAATTTCCATTAATTCGCGTTCCGTCCCTCGATTCTCTACTTTTACCCTCCAATGACGACCACGTATAGATATCACAACGCACACGTTTTCCCCCTCCATCCATTGAACTTCCCAGGCGCCCGGAAGTATTACGTTCGTCGAGTTTTCGAGAAGATCGTTGCTGCTACTACCGGGGGGTAATTTCACGGCAGCTGGGGGAGGAGTTTTTATGTCAGGGGAGCAATAGGCGCTTGTATAGGCGGCACGCTGGCCAGTAGAAACGGACGAATAGGGTCAGACGTTCTGCTTATAGGCATGCAAGCAAGCGCAGGTGAACGCATATCGACTTTACGCATTTTCTGCGTATTACCTGTCGCTTTTAACATTTTATGTTAATAAAATGCTCGCCTGCTTTAGCTTTACATTCCGTCAGAAAACTGTTACGCTTATTTGTTTCGGTCATTTTTACTGCTAATTCATTCATTTAATTTTAGTAATATTAATTATTTATGATTTAATTAAATATGACTCACGCAAAGTATAACGTAATGATGATGTTCGTACTAATATCTATTAAAAGTATAGAGCTCATTGCTGATGATATTAAAGAACATTTCTTATTAAATTCTGTGGCTTCCCGGAATAACTGAATAAGTCCACTTTTCGAGTTTCCGAGAAAAACGGGGTTTAATGTTCAAACTTATATGTAAGATCGGGAGAAAGGAGATGAGTCGCGATACTTGACTTGTCAATTGACACATTCAAAACACATATTTACACGCTGGTTTCAACAGATTATACATTTTCTGATGCGTTAAAAATAAGTAAGAACTGAAAAAAGTATGGACTTATCTGGTTATTCCGGGAACTGTGAACTTATCTGATAGTTACGGTTCGCCTATATTTTAGAGCGTATTCTTTAGTTTAATTACGAAACGGCTCAATAAATTACAAAATTAACAATTGTTCATTGAATTCTTCTAACTTATTCAAGAAATTTCGATTTTTCTGACATTTCTATGAAATTTACGGCCATTTGTATTGTATTTGTATTGTAATAATATTATAAAATTTTAAAATGTTTATAATTTGAAAGTATATAGGAATTTTTCAAATAAACATATACGAATAGATAATATAAATTATAACTACACGAAAAAAATTATGGACTTATCTGGTTACGTTTAGCAATATTTTTGCTACTGAAAGTGGTAAATGAAAAAGGCCTATTTGAAGATACAAAATCCGGGGTTATCTCGATTTTCAAAAAAGTGAACTTATTCGGTTATTCCGGGAAGCCACAGAATTCATCCTTGTTTACGCTATGTAAACCGCTTAATGAAGGAATTTATGTTGTCTAGAATATTTTCATTTTAACTTATGGTTAACCTAAATACCGTAGTTTATTATATTTCATGCGAGATATTTCAGAAGAGAAATGCGGAACGATTTATTTTTATTAATGATATTCATCCCGTCATTCCTAACCATACATTTATTGTGTAAACGTTAGACACGTAAAAGAGTTATCATAATTTTTTTTTTTTTTAAATTATTTGCTTTATATTTATAGATGTAGGCAAAACTTTAACTATAATCTTACCTTGTAACTAAATATTCGAGTCTTAGATATAGATGCGCTTTCGTGTTCATGAACCTTAAGCCGATCAACTACAAGTTTTGCACATGCAATATTGAACATAGCCTAATTATGTAATGGTAAACGAGCCGAATGAACAGATAGTTACAAAGCTAATTTTTATAGTTTATAGAAAATATTTGTTTTATTGTTGACATGTACTATATAGAAACTCGCTAAGTGTTTGGATTGACATTTTCAAGTTTCTATAAATATGTGCAAGCCAAATTCTGAGGTAGTGAGAGAGATCCGTGCCAAATTTCAATAATTTACTCTCGTTGTACATATTTCGCACAACAAAGGCGGATGCCAGCAGCTTTAATTGGTTCACGTCTAGCAGTGAGACTTTTCTGAATGAGTTACACGAAGGGTCGTAAAAATCTTTATTTGACCAGTTATGCGACCTTGCTCAATGAATGAACAATGAAATGCGCATGAGAAACGCGTATAACCGTGCCCTAAAATATTAATAATTTTAATTTTGCTTGCGTTTAAAATGAAATAAGAATCATAAAAGCTTTAACACTGTAATTTTTTTCATCAACACTTTTTCTTTTCGAAATTGGAATAAGTAAATCCGTTATCCTATATAAATTTTCTCGTTAAAGTGTACAATCTGCTGCACTAAAACAGCATTAGATGTAAACTATACGGTTATACGTTACGGTCATCTAAACAAGTTTTGTAGGTCACTTGTTTTAGCAGAACATTGCTCGTAATATTGTTTTCGGAAAATTAGAAAAATCAACCTACTGGGTTTTTGTCGGTTAAAAGTAAAATGTTTCAAACTTAATAAAATAATCATTTATATATGAGTTGAGGCATAAAACTATAGCTTTTATACTTTTATAATTTTATTTCTGTATTTTAATATACCAATTCTCTATTTATAGCCGTATTATTTTATTTTCTTTATAGACTACGATTCAGGTTTTACATGGTCAGAAAAAAAAACTTCAACCCGATCAATACCTTCAGTGTTTCTATACTCGAGGAACTTGACACCCTTTCTTTTTCACGAATTTCAACCGCCTCTGTCGAAGCCTCTTGCAAAGTTGACTTCGCTCGTTCACCAGACAACAAATGACGCGCCACAGACGAACCGAACGCTTTATTTACAAACGAGCTCGTACTTTAATTAGCCGCCTAGTTTTGTGTGTGCTGGCAGCTAAAAAGTCTCTCGCGTTGTATATTTATAACAGCCAATCGCTGCGAAATCGGCCAGTGGAAAAAAAAGTACGCTACGTGAGGCTATAAGGTGCGTATTTACTGTTGCAGCTGCGTATATATACAATGTGTACGATACTTGTTGCTCCGTCGCCATGCGAACCGTGGATGATCGTACGAATCATTTGACGCGCCCCACGGCGGCTTTTCCACCAAATATTTCATTGCATGTGAACGGGAATCGATGTCTGGCTTATATACTCATGTTGCCTTTCAGCTTTCGTCGCTTGTGTCGTCATGGTGATATTAGTTTCATTCGATTTTTTTACGAATTTATTCAGTTAATAATACTTGATCATAGATATCGTTGATTATTTCACATATTAATTCAACATTCCTTATATGTATATACTAATTGCCTGAACTGGATAAGATCATTTTATTTTTATGCTCTTATACTTTCAAAAGTTTGTAGAGGAAAGTCGAAAGAAGTTTTCAAGAACACTTGTTATTGAATGAGATGCAAACTTTAGGATTGAGTTAAGAAAATTAGGTAAATTGAAGAGGCACTTAAACTCAAGATTTTGCATATATTTGACAAGATAATAATGTCATAGAGTTAAATGTACATCATTTGAGCTCATTTAATATTCTGAAACGTAATATGACATTTTGTCAGTTAGTAATTATTTGTAAATAATATATATAATACTCTTCTTCGTTTTTACTAAAATATTGAAAACATCAACTGTGTCGTTGGATATTTCTCACTTGTTTAACTTCTCACTTTCCCTGGTAGAAACGTTAACGATGCGTTGGCTAATTATTGGTTAATTTTGGAGATAAAAACGTCACACTATCATTAT
>JAYJLV010000056.1:6569197-6583357 GCA_036873485.1 Torymus texanus
AAATAACGTCCCGGCCTGGAAATAAGACACTTATACAGGGTAAAAGTCCCGGAAAACAGGCTTAATCGTCTTTATATCTATTTACAACAACGATAATTACGGCAAAGATTTTATTTCTTTCTCGGAATATAGTACTTTTCCGGATTCGAACAATATTTTTTAATTAACCTTTATTACGTCATTCTAGTCATAGAATTATTATAGTACTCGATCAAAAAAGTATAGACGAGATCTAGACAACACAGAAAAAACGATCACACGGGCAAAGCAAGATTAGTTATATTATTTGTATAGACTAAAATTTGCAACGTGACTATTTTAGAAGACTTTTTTTACAATTTAGCGAAGGTAAGAAGGTGAAGCAATTTTTATTTATATTATTAAACTATACTCAAAAATATTTTTTCAGGCTTGTATTTGGCAGTTTCACATAACCAATTGATTGAACAAAATATCAACTTTATTTGTAGTATTTAATTTCTTAAAAAAAGAAATAAAATGATACATATACTAGAAAAAATGATAGGGCAAAATCGACATCTAGTCTGGCTTATCTGAATAATACGTACTGCTTCGAAACTTAGTGTGATTCAAATTTTGTTGTTGAAAAATTTAAATTATTAGTTATAATAGCGTTGTCTTTGTTATGATAAACAAAAGTAAAATATGTTGAATGTTATTTAACTTCTTATATTTTATGTTTTTATTTATACTTTTCTTAATATGTCCGTTTTGCTCAGGTCACCCCTAAATTATTAAATTGAATTCATGTTTATTCTCACGCATTTCGTAAACGAAATAGAAATTCATGAAAAAAGACAGCACCAATTCAATTTGCTCAATCATCTGTAAGAATGAAAAGGGATCTGGAATGTGAACTCGTAAAAGAGAGAAAATCAGAATACCTTATTATTGTTGCATTACAAAAAATTTAGCAAAGCGAGAAAAATACAGACAAATACATCCATAAATAATGTACGTTCGATGAAAGGAAAATAGATGGCAACCATAACTTTACCAAAAAGCTCCAGATATTTTCTCCGCATACCCATTATTCACTATCCAAATATGTCACCTTTCTTTCGACTCACCCTTACCGCGTCATTCCATAATTAACGTATACGCGTACCAAAACGAAGTATTGTAAGACTTCTGAGATTTCAAAATTTGCCTCTAAACAAAACTCACAGTTTTATTAACTTGAATATTTTCATCTAATATTAATTTTTTCCAAAATTTCATCAAGAATGAAAAGCAGCATTCATATTATAAACTTCTGTAACTTTTGAAAATTAAATTATTCGTTACTTAGAAGCTTATTCATAACAAAATGAACTTTACATTAAGAAAGCGCCCTTTAAATCTATCAAGTTTATTTATTCAAAAGTCATTTAAACATAATGTCTCATTTGATAGTGTATTTGTTAATATAAATTAAAGTTATTAAATTCTTAGAAAGTCAGACAATAATTTGTGTGAATTGGCAATCAAATATTTAAATATGTTTGGTACGAAGCAATTACGGTATATTGTTTTAACATAAATTTTTTATTTTTAATTGCACCAAAAATGAAAATAAATAGTTACTTTTAGAAAACTGATTATTTGATATTGCTTATTTTCATCAATTTAAAATCTGTTTTTCCTATTAAGAGTGATGCGCACATCTCATAAGATGACTTACGGAAGTAAATCAAGCAATGATTCCGAAAACACACGTGTCAACAATTTATTTTCATAAAACTAAATTCCTGTCATTCGAGATTTATTGACACGTCCGCTTTATCCTTTTCTATGACATACATATTTCATGTGTGAGGCGCGCTTTCCACATCACCCACGCAAACACGCGCACGCGCACATGCCGTCGAAATTTCCATGATGCCATTGCGAAGCAACACATGTCGACGATAAAAAAAGACGCAAAAACTTTATACTCGCAAAGAAGCATACAAAAAAAACTCGGACTCGTGTGTATGAAAGGTCCAAGGCCAATTTTATTTACCCAAAGATTGACTTTGACGATGTCTGTCATAATGTAAGGAGAAAAATTTCTAATTATAAATTAGGGCCGACCGATTCACATTATATTGAATATTAATACCTATATCTACTATAGTAAATATACAGGATTAATACAAAATTTTTTGCAATCTATATTCTTATACCAAACCTATGTTCTCTTTATCGTAATTTTACATTGATATTTAACTTTAATAATGAGAAAGATATGAACTGCAGCACGAAGCTTTAAAAACCACACTATTACGACTATGTCATGACTTATTTTATGAAGGAGATTCTTTACCTTGTCTACATCCTTTAATGTTACCTTACTTTTTATACATATGAAAACCGTAATCACATCTATGTACTTTAGTCCTTACGTTTCTCGAAAAGATATCATTTATCCCGGGTAAAAAAGTTTAGAGAAAAAAACCTAAAGTTAATACGTCAGTTTCAATATTATAATATTGATTTATTTAATCAGTTAATCTATCAGACTCTATCAAATATACATTAATAATCAAGCGGGAATTCAATTTGAAACTATTTATTTTTCTCTGGAAGCAAGTAATATCATTTTATAGCATAGCTGATTTTTATCAAGAAATATTTTATCTTGAATGAATAATTATTCCTCTTGAGATAAGAAGAATGTTTTCTTTTAAGTAGAATAAGAGATTCTTTAAATAAAAAGTTGTATTCTAAATATCAACTGTTTTCTTCTACAGCGAAGTAGAATTTAGTTGAGAAGATTCATCCGTTTAACTAAAGATCCGATTTTTATGAGTGTAGCATATACACGCACTATACTAATTAATGTGATTTTGAATTCACGCTGATTTGGGAACATTTTCTTAACTTCAAAAGCATAATATCATAAAAAAAATGTATACAATCGTAAAGCACATAAAAAATGCGGTAATAGCAAATGCTTGTTATAATAAGGAATGCTCATATACGTTATTTCAACATAATTTTCAATGTAACGAAGTAAATTTCTCGCGAACAATCGAAAATGCGACTCGAGGTGGGGATGACCATCGCAATAGTTCGCTTTATAAAGTTCGTTAGTAATAAATATATAAATTATAAATCATTAGTTGAATGTACAAATACGGAAGATTATTAATTCTAATCTTTGCTATTATAATATGTAAAATATATTATACTTTTTGTTAAATAATGCAAAGTGTAAGAGATTAAGTTTTCGTATTTTCCTATGCAGATCAGCATGAGGGAAGAGCCTTTTTTATTTGAAGTAAATCAATGCATTGGGAACGCTATCGAAAAACGATATACTTCCAATTCAGATTTCTTAACTATCAAGATATCCGACTTGGAAAGTTGTACGGGTTCAAATGATTTCCTTCCGTTAACTATAAAGTCCCTGATCCACATAATCCGAAAAATTAAATTTATTCTCGTTTACTTATTTTCTTAAATTATAATATTATTCTAATACCGGTTTTAAATTCTAATAGTTAGAATAATAAAACGATATGCTCTAATCAAGTACATAATAAATTTCTGAACTAAAACAATTTAACACGATAACTGTTTACATAATATATAAATGTTTAATTTAAGCACTAAACCTGCATGAAAGATTAGCATATCCAATACATTGCCAGAGGCAACATGTGGCCTATATGTTAACAATATTTAGCCACTACTATATCCTACATACGGTATTATATTGCTCATATTTTATCTCTATCATTATACCCATGCAAGGCCTATGTTTCAACAATGATTCACATAATACTCACACCTTACCTATATACATTCGTCAATACATTGCCCATGGGGGTAATATATATATATAAAAATTATACCAACTTTTGTCCACTAGAATAAAGCTCGTATAATTACAGTCAACAGCACTTTATCCTCTCTCAACACTCTATATTATAAAGCATGCATACATGCGCGGAGCTTTGTACTTTTTATACCAAGCGCCTGAGGCGCGACTTACCGTTTCTCGTGCCTGCCGGTAATTAACGGCAGTCGACAGGCGCCGTAACCCCTGATCACGTCGTGGCCGAACGTGTCCAATCCGTAAATTGAAAGCAGCAACTGCGGCCCTGCAATTAACGTCCGTTACACGCAGCGCTCTCTCTCTCTCTCTCTCCTTTTCTCTCTCTCTCTCTCTCTCTCTTTGGCGCGTACGCGACTACGTTGTATAATGGTAATGTGCAAGTGTAGAAAAGTTTAACGGATGCGCTCATTAGCTAATTGACACGGATAACGTATTACTTCTTTGAGGGCAAGGATGCGCGCACATTCTGGTTTACAACTGCGCTAATCCATATGAAAGGGTCTCTTATCAAGGTGTACGCAAGAGTTAAGTTTTGGGAAGGTAAGACTAAACGTGCCAGCTCTTATATACGAGCGAGTGTATACACGCAGTCACTTCTGGACGAAGGTATGCGATGAAACCCTATGAGATTAGTAGAGCACTACTGTGTACACTGTAGCCACAAAGTTTTGCTTTTAAACTCTCTGACCGGTATGTAGATGTAGGTTACATGTCTTATCGCTTCTATAGTTTCTCAGTCTTAGATCAACTTTTATAAATTGACAATTTTTCCACTTATTATTTTGCAAAATTTCATCTTCGTTTAAAAATACTAGCTATAGATTAAATGCGATTCGCGCATATTGGTTTTCTTCATTTTACTTTTTTTTCTGAGGTTATGAGCACACGATCAAGTTAGTTTCAATCTAATAGTTTCTATCAATTAGTTTAAATTAAACGATAATAACATCAATTTGATAATGAAATTTTTCTTATACTATTTTAATTATTCAGTTTTAAATACTTGTAAACTCGAAAATTCCGTCAATCTAATGAGTCTACAACGACCAATCAAAACAGTCTTATTGTGATGAAAGATTTCATCCATCACTTTTTTTTAAGAGAAGAATAATGGTAACAATATGTTGTAACTTATTTGAAAACTTTTCAATATTACTCGCAAGACCAAATTTCCTTATGAAGAAGATGAAGCACTGAAAATCAATATCAGTCGAGCAGTTTAAGTTTTACGTATGTAAGTCTCTCAAATTACGATGTTTAACTTTGGGATTTAACCATAAATTTCAAATCAGAACCTTTATTCTTATTAACAAAATTCGAAAAATAGTAGATTCACACGATGAAACTTTAATCTATAGAACGATAGCTTAACTAATTTTGAGATATTTTCATTAAAACATTCTATTGTATACCGTAAGTGAATATCCATTCTAAAAGTAAGCTTAAGTCCATCAGTATAACATATATAACAAATGTGAAAGTTGAAAGATATAATCACTAATTTTTCAAATGATTTGATATTATACAATATTAAATTGAATATTATTTTATTAATATATATTTCTGAATTAAAATACTATGAACTGTTGCGTATTCCTTTAAATCATGCACATCATGTGAATGAAATATAAAACTCTCGCTTAAAATTTCACATAAACGCAAAATAAAATTTACTTTTTTAAACCGTTAATTGGTATGAAGACTAAAAAGTTATTTACTTTAAAAGTTTAATAATGAAATTCTACTACTGCTATGGTATTAAATTAATTAAAGAATTCAAAGAGTAAACGAACAATTTCATACATATAGAATGACATCATATTTTTCATTTTTTATTACGGTGGCTTATTGATTTAAAAAAACAAACGACATTTAAAAAATTTATTGTTTGTAAATCCAATTAGTTATTTATGTTAGAATTTATTTCTATTCTTTTGGATATATGAAAGGAAAGTTACCAATACGGTACACTAAATTAAATGTTTATAAAAACTGAACAAAATATAAGATTTCGAATTGTCATAGTAGCGCCTATGGAGGATTTACTATTTTTTAACCCTTCGATCCCGATATTCGTGATCTAAACAGCTATAGAATGTTGTATTTCGCAACCGCTAAGCAGAGGCGGGAAATAAGATTTGCGCTCTTCCGATCTTGGCTGCTCGAAAAGTTTCAAGTTGTTTGAAACAATCACCTCTTCTAACTCGGAAATATGTCTAAGACATATAATACTATGAAGTTACCTTTATCTTTTGATAATACTAGATAAATCGAGGCACAAATAAAAATCTATTACCTAATGATGGTTATCTGAAATTTGAGTTTTATAATTATGGTTTTTTATTAATTAAATGGACTTAAATAATTTCCCTATAACGTCTTACCTAATCACAGCATTTTATTATTTCACTAAATTTCAATAAAAGTCCTTAATTTATCTTTCAATAAATATGCACACGGGACCACTTCAGTTATCCCTGAAGTGGTCCAGTGTACAAATCGAACGAGTATCCCTATATCACCAATCATTTTCGTTTTGAAGTATGTTATTTGTCTCTTATACTTGTTAAACACGTATTTTTTTCATTTTTCGTTTATACTAAAATAATTGCATCCAATTTGCCATGTTCAAAGATTTTACAGAATTCTAATTTTGACATTTTTTGCCAGGTTATTCTATGACTACTAGAGCTGCAAAACTTTTTTGAATTTTTTTAGTAAGCTAGATATTGTATTATTTAATCCAAAGTCCTGTTTTAGACTACACATGATATTTAAAAAAGAAAAGTTAATGTATAAGCTATGCGCTTTTTAGTAGAAACTGCATAACTCATGCATTTTTTAATTTTTCAAAATATTATAATTATATAATATGAAAGAAAACTTTAAACTAAATAATACATTATGCGTAGTTTACTAAAAAATCTTTAAAAAAAACTCGTGAAATAGTATAGCAGTTTAAAAATATCTTTGAAAAAAATTTCAAAGTTAGGATTTTATATAAACAATTTTGAACATTCTAAACCTGATGCAATATAAGTACAATTAAAGAATGAAAAAAATATGTGTCAATTCATTTTCTAAGATGAATAAATAATATACTTTGTATAACAGGTGGGAATTTGTGGTAATTACCCTTTCTATGGTACAACTCGTTTCCTATATAGCACACTCGGTGTCGTGGTAATCCATCTACACTGACTTCTCGGCGATGCTGTAACCTAGAAATCCGTTTACAAGTTCGTTCGTCGAGTTCGGACGAAGAATTGCTCGCCGTATAGCTACTCGCGAGGCACGGCTATTCAACTATGATCGACGTCTCGGTACGGTTACGATTGGTATACAAGATATACAACTCGAGAAAAATCTTAGAGAGTGAGAGGTAAAAAAGAATAGATGCAGAGAAAATATAACTTACAGCCATGTGGACTGGTACTTCTAAAAGCAACGTCCAGAGGGAAGTTCCAGATGGCGAGCCGGCGTGCATCATTGCTGCATTTACTCATCTGTGTCAAACCCTCCTCAATGCCCTGAACATATACAAAGATTGATTTATAGCAAACTACATTGGGTTGCTGAATATATGATGCTATATATATTATATCGAATAACTTCTTACTTTATATTATAATTCAAAAATTATATGTATAAAAATTTCTCAACAAAAATAATAAAAATGCACCCTGTTTGGTTAAAATTAGTTCAATATATTATGAGATATCAGCGCATACGAGCATTTTCTAAAGTTGTTGTATTTCTATTGTGGATATAATCGATAGTATAATTAACATACTTTCTCAAAAACTTTATTTTTTATTATCAAAAAGCTTTCTTTAGTTGAACAGGACATTTCCACTTTGTTCTTTCACAATAGAAGCGATTGGAATATATTTTAATGCATACAATATTCCAAAACTAATTTTTGATATTTTTGATGAATCACCTTAGAAAGTTCGATGATAGATGACTGTGTGAAAAGGGAAGAAGCGATTCAATCTCGTTTTATAAATAATGTCAAATGTGTTAGCAGTTTTGTGAATAATATACATAAAAGTTATGTGTGAGTTTCTGTGTTAAGCATTGTATACATATACACAATCATATCCACACATCGAGTTTCATTTTCAAATAGAAATATCTGAACGTAATTTCGGAATTGTTTTGTTAGAAACTTGAATCAAAACCGTGCAGCTGTTAAAGCTATTTTAATTAACGAAAATAATTATTTTATATGAATGTAAGCAAACCAAGCTAACTAACGAAGTGGGTCACATAATCCAAAAGACTTTAAAAAATTTCGTTTTCAAGTATCTTTCAACAATATTTGGATACAACTAAAAGTTTTAATTATTCTTTGTTAGAAATTATGAAAGTTTCATAACTCTCAAAATTCTATAAACATTGCTCTATATAGTCACATTTCATTATGAACAAAATTATGTCGATGTCAGTTTCACGAAATAATATTGTTCTAACTTGTACGTTGAGTTACCGAGTACTGGAAATCCGCGCGCAATGTGAAACTTATTTTATCATTAATACACGATTAATTATCTTTTCCATTATATAAGTCTCAAAAGGATTAAGTGCGGCGTGGATTGAGCAACCGTCTTTACAATTGCGCAAGTTGATTTACAGTTTCTATTTTATAGGTATACTGTGGTCGTTTAGTAGATTAATCTTTATATATAGAATTTCGTTTTCCATTACTACAACAGATCTTAAATGTTTAGATAAATTATTACAATGAGAAAACACAAGCTTAAATTTATACACTGTTTGTGCCCTGGTATACATTTTCTTTACTTAGAGCCTCGTAACCGAGAAAATCAAGTGTTCCACTGGCACTCGAGCCATTACAATTAATTAGCCCAAAAATATGATATGAGTATACATACATAAAAAGGGATATATAATATGGGCAAGTGGCTCTCGAGAGTTGTAAAAAAAGGAAGTAGGCGAAAATATAAAGAAGGGAGAGCAGACAAAAGAAGGCCGAGGAAACAATAAAGCTCGAGAAGAAGAAGAAGTAGCTAGGTGTCGGTCTTACCGCCAGGACACTCCATTCCGCACCGAAATGGTAGGCGTACTTGCAGTAGGCGTTGCTGACCTCATAAAAGTCGGCCGACTCGACGGAACCACTGACACTGAGGAAGAAGTCGCCTTCACCGCTCATCTCTTTCTCACTCTTTCAGATCCTCGCCTATCTCTCACTTATTCCCCTCGATGCACCATGACACTGTACCATGTGAGCCTCCCTCGTCCTTCTACGGCGTGTGTTTGTGTCGGACGCGTCGCCATGGCGACGATATTCGTATACCACACGCGCCGCATTGGGTTACGAGAGTTGCCGCCAAGCTGACGTCTCTTACTTACTACCCTACTGATGCGTGTGCCTTGAAATTTTAGGAGATCACCCACTAGAACGGAATTCCTTTTCAACAGGCCTACTACACTTTCACCTGCCAGAACTACGAGGGAAGATAGTTTAATTGATCGTGCGAAAGCTTCGATTATTTATGATTTATGATGCATGCGCTCAGACTTTGCGGCTTTCGCGCACTTTATTAATAATTTATGATAACGACTTAAAAAGCGACACTTGACAAATGACACTCAGGTAATGTTTTTTTGTTGTTTTTGTATGTGTATAACAGAAACAAAAGAAAATTTCTGAGTGCCTACTTATTTATTATGGTAAGAGAAATTTATTTTCATTCTAATATTCCGTATGATATATAGATGCTAACGATAAATAATCCGAAACAGTGCGCACTAAACTCACCGATTTTTCCTGAATAGTGCAGTAGACCAGGAAAAGGCTCCAAAAAAGTTTTAATTGCTTGGAACTTGTCTGGCCATACTGGTAAAATTGTCAGAAATTACAAAAATGGTCAAAAATCATCCAGTTTTAGAAAATTCTTGTTTACTTTATTTTCAACCCAAGTCGCAATTTATTAAAACTTGAAAATTATATGTATCTACAGTGCTATAGCGCTCTAATATATGTGCAGACCTTTTTATTAAAAGAATTAATTGTTTTAAATCTATGCGATTTTCAGGATATTTGGCAAATCCTATATTAATTAAAAAGAAACTCTCCTTATCTTTTTAAGATCTATAACTTAAAAACATTACTATCAGAGCCGTTATTTATTATTTTATAACTGACAAGACACAAATAAATTAAAACAACGAATACAAACCGTTTATTTATAAAAAAAGTGGTTTAATATGATATCATCAGTTCCGGTGCCCCCTTAATACGTATAGCATTTTCACTACCAACTATCGCTGTATTCCTAACAAGATTTACTTACTAGCATTTAATTCGAAATATAACTACGTAATACCACAATAATACTCACTCTTATACATATAAATGTTGCATATACTTATGTCAGAAATATTTGGACACGAACACGTAGGCCCAGTTCATAGCAATCAACGATTCACTTTACTTGTCCTAAACATTTTTTAACTCTTAAATAAATAAATGAAAGCTCATTTTCTTTATTTTATAGTGATGTTTTTAAGTTTTTCCAAAGATAAATGGTTACCATTTTAAAAACTTTCAAGACTTTTTTTGGAAATAAAGCTAAAAGTGTCCAGAACTTGCAAGTTTTGAAAAAAATAACACTTTCCTCTCGGTGTCAAAAAATAATGTCTGATATATGTATACATGTGATGAAAATGATTCTCGCACAGGTGTGAGTTTGTCGATCGAGCATAACGAGTATAGTAGCACGAGTATTGATAAGTACTATTTTACTTTTACAGATAAAATAATAAATCACGAATTAAATAAAGAGTTTACACTTATATTTATTACGTGAAATAATTTTTATTTATATAGAATAAGAAAAATAGTTTTTACTTGTGGAATAAGTGAAAATTTCACGTATTCAAATTTAGAGAGTTAATTCATTATCCATTTGTACAATGAATTATCGAAAAACTATTAGAATGTTCGAAATGAGACGCATTACGCGTAAAAAAAATTCTGAACAATGTCTTGTCTACAGTGTTGGAAAAGTATTACAAAAGGCCATTGCAATCTATAAAAGAAGAATACATGGGAAATTCCACATAATTCCCATATTAGTCCCGGGTGAGGAATTTTTTCTACATAAAAAAGAATTAATTGTGGAGGTGGACATGAACTTTTTTTTCGTCATTTTTACGACTGAGTTAGGGGGAACTGTTTGGAGAATTGCACATAATATATACAGGGTGAGCCAAAAGTATAGATATACCTAAATATTTCTTCAGCAAAGCATTTTCTGAAAAAAATTGCATATAAAAATTTCAGGGTGTTAATCAAGGACTTCAGTCGTAACCTTGAAATAGGTTATTAGAACTCAAGTATACAGGTAGAACAGAAAAGTAAATAATATTATTTTCGAAGATACGAGTATTTATTGTGTACCACATTCATTAAACTCAAATGATCTGAAGTACAATTCAACATTTTATAACATTTTTGTTTTTTCGAATCCAAAACTAATTAAATTACACCAGTTTACATGAGTTCGCACACGACCTTAATATTTAACCTCAGAATGACGTTGATAATCTAAAATTTTATATTAGAAGAGTACACGTTTTAGAGATTTTACATTCCACTTTTTCGATTATTGGAGTCAAAAGTAAAGGTTTCTATTTAAAAAAATTAAGTTAACATTCAAATAACCTTGAAATCTTACCTCAATGTTAAATTTGAGGTCATCATTAGATTTAAAACGATTGAAAACATAATATTTGGAGAATAGGATCTCTCATGTTAATTTTTACATTTTTGGCAGAGATTTTGACCTATAATGAACACTTTGACCTCTAATGTGGATGCACCTCCGAACGTAAAATTTCCCACTCTTTAAAAACCTGACGTCAAAAATATGGGTCCCTATTTAAAAAATAGAAGTTGACCTTTAAGTGACCGTGAAATTTAACTTCAAGGTCAATTTCAAAGTTACGACTGAAGTTCTCGATTAACATCCTGAAACTTTGGTATGCAAATTTTTTCTGAAATTGCTTTGCTGAAGAAATATTTAGGTGTATCCATACTCTTTTGACTCACCCTATATGTTGCGTGTCTATGGGTATTTCACTTCCCTGATTCGAGGTCTGTTCGAATCCATGCATGCGCAATTAGTTCTCTCAACTCTCTCCTGCAAAGATGTGGGGTTGTGCATGTGTCCAGCAGAAATAAGGTGTAGTTTAATGCATACTCGTATTTGAACGATTTTATCTTTAATGTAGACATGTGAAGTAATCGCGGTAAATTCCAGGTTTAAGCAATCCTAGTCTTGGTAGAAAAATATGATTAGGATCTAGGACTCCTAATACATGAAATATTTTTTTTTTTTTGAGCATTCAAATCTTACAAAAGATTTATAAAGTCTTACTTAATACCTATTTTTTTTAACAATTAGCTTATATCATACATTTAAATTACATACTTTCAAAAAGGATAATAATTATTTACACATAGGTACATTCGGTTCGCCAAGTATAATAGATATTTTCATCGGAAGTTGCAGGTTTAAATGAAATAATTTTTGTAACAATGTTCACCATACAATGTAATCTAAGCTTGGTCGTAAGTACAGTTACATTTTGGACCATTAAGAATTCCAATTCTTGCAAGGGAGGCAGCCAAGTTATAGTACCCAGCTCTGCATCGGTTGACTATGACTATCAAATCGCGCGGGAGGCCTTTGTTTTAAAACCACAGTATAGAACAATTAATATATTATAATAGTTTTGGAAAAAAGCTTGCCTTTCGGCGACACCCATTTTTTGGACAATTTCTTTTATTTATTTTTCAATCATAGCCTTTTTAAAATGTTCTTTTACACAAATAAAGGGTATGTTTTTTTTATCAACTGTGTTGCATTAATTATTTAGATGGGATCTAAAATAATTTGATACATACAGAATACTTTTTTTTCGAGTATAAGTTTTCGGTACTTCTTTTTAATTTCGAGTATGTATGGATTCACCCGAATATCAATTTAGTTATTTAAACTTTCTAATGGAAAAATTTTAAAAATCTAGTGCTTCATACCATACGTGGGTGTATTACAAGTAATTTGCACTTTACCCCATCAAAATCCATCAACCGGTCTCCAAAAAAAAATTACTCACAATTCTTTTTTTAAAAAGGACTATGTTTTAGGATAAAAAGGATCAAAAGACCTCTATACTTTGGCTTATTTTGTTAAACATTAGTTAGATTGATAGAATAAGTCTTTATGAGTCCGAAAAATTTCTAATATTTTTATGTGTACATTCCAATGCAATGTATGGGGCATCATAATATATGAAATATGTAATAAATAAAGAATGCAATGTCTAGGACGTCATAATATATGAAATATGTAATAAGTAAAGTATTTTAAATTCTAAAAATAATGCAAAATATTTTAAGATGTTATGTAAATTAAGGAATTAAAATATTGTGAATTATGCGATGTTTGACTCGCAGTTGCTTTAACGCTTGCTATCAGAAAAGATATCAGTCACGGATAATTTCCTGATTAACACAATTTGTTAATCTTTTACACCTCGTTAAGAGGCATTATAGCAATGAATTTCTCAAAAGTTTATGCAAGTTCGCTACAGTATATATCTCCATCCAATATAGAATTCATTTAACTAAACTACCATCATTACGAAACGAAGCAATGTCCCAATATTATATACCAAACCATATCTCTATTCCCTCATTAATACTACCTCATTTAATGCATTTACATTACAATATTCCATGATAACGAACTGTTAATAACAAACGAACGCAAATAGAGGAATGAATGAGAGTGTGTGTGTGTGCGTGTATATAGCTTTACGTAAAAATTATCGCCAATAAAATACAAGACAAAAAAGAAAAATGTATAAGCATTGATTATTATATGTTTGGTTGGGATTCAATCGTAATTAAAATTACCCTCTTGTCTACTACACGATCCTTTTCAAAGATTTTATACGTTCTATATAATTCATATATTATTATTCGAAAACAATTATATTTATATTATAATATAATCTAACTAGTAATTAGAATTTACCGAAACAATATCATATATCTTGACTTGTATATATTTCATTATAGGATCCCATGAGACTTTTACATTAACATATAATCATTGTTTTTCTTTTCTTTGAAATTGAAATATATTGAGTATTTATATAGACACATTTTTTAAGTCCATCAAGATTCATAATACAAAAAATCAGTAATGTATATTATTTTATTAAAATAAAATTTATATTTTATATTATACTTTTCTGTTTAATTGCATTTAATTCATTGGATTTATACACAAGCC
>JAYJLV010000056.1:6583457-6596339 GCA_036873485.1 Torymus texanus
ATATATACACACACACACATTCACGTTCAATTAAATGTTCTTTACGAATTTCATCGAAAATAATTTTTTTCAACGTTCGTCCTACTTTGAAAATTTTCTTCCAATAACGCATACATATTACAATTTTGTATAAATATATGAAATTTAGTTCTAAATTTTGTGCAATGGTACACATGTGATTTCTATAATCTATTATTATTTTACTTCATTTGCGGTAGGAGAAGTGGGTTCATATGTAGTTTTAGTTTTAGATAATGTAGTTTTCTTATCAGTGCTCATTCTTTACTAAAAATATTAAGTCTATCACAAGTTAAACTATTTTTTTCTTTAAAACACACAAGTTGTCCTTGCATAGACACGCAAGTAATAAAGAGGACTGGAAGCGTGAACAACTCTAATCTGGCATGATTCGTCAGCGGTCGATTCCAAAATTCCATCTGTACTGAACACAATATGACTACGGCGGGGCATAGAGCTTTTACTATATGTGCTCTCACGAAACGCCAATTTAGGTGACTTATTATTACACAGAACAAGACATAAATATAAAGAACAAGATTCAGCATGGGTTTCTATGTATAAATATATACGGGGATCAGAAAACACAACAGTGTTGTGTTTTGTGTTCCTTGTATACATATAAATATAATAAACCATAATGAAGCTTGATCTTTATGTCTGTTCTATATTTACTCTCTAATGTTACTTTGCATTATTCGACTATTACACATTGTAAATAATTCAAGAGGCAAACTATTATGTCTGTAAGTCTGGTCAAACGTGCGAGAACTATTTATTAAAAAATTAATTATGTATTGCAGTGACTGAGAAACAAAATACCAAATAAAAACTTTAAATTGCGATTAACAAAACTATTTGGTATTCAGTTCTACTATGCGGCTTCAATAAATGAGGACATAGTTGCGTAACTTGTAGTATAATTATATATCATATCCCACTAACATATATTTTGCAATGTAAAATTTAGAACCATATAATAATTTTATATAAAATTTTATGTAACCTTACTCGAATATTGTTTTTACGAGAGTAAAATTAATACCTACACATTTGTGTATTATAATTGCATGATGAAAATTTTCATAAGGAATAAGATTTCTTTCAAATTAACTGATACAGAACACGCATAATGCACCTGCTTATCAACGATTTTGCGATTATGTTTTATGTTTCAAACATGTAGCGGTCTGTAAAAAATTGTTCTTGGAAACCCTTTCTTGAAATGAAATTGATTTTTCAGTATTTTCTTGTATATACCTATTGCTTAACACTGTAAGATTGAAGAATTGTAACGAATTTTTCGTTTAAATTTATATACTTAAATCTGTTGTATAGTTAAAATATAATTATACAGGGTGAGTAAAAAGTATGAATACACAAATATTTCTTCAGCAAAGCATTTTCAGAAAAAAAAGTTGCATACAAAAGTTACAGGGTTCAATTAACCTTGAAGTTAAATTTCAAGATCATTTGAAGGTCAACTTGTTTTCTAAATAGAAACCCCTAATTTTGACTTCAGATTCTTGAAGAGCGGGAAATTTTATGTTCTAAGGTGCATCCATATCAAATTTTACATATCATCAAGGTCATTCTGAGATTAAATATTAAGGCCGCGAACAAACTCATGAAGTTGACCTTCAAATGATCTTGAAATTTAACGTCAAGGTCAATTACAAGGTTACGACTGAAGTCCTTGATTAGCACTCTGAAACTTTTGTATGCAACTTGTATTCTGAAAATGCTTTGCTGAAGAAATATTTTGGTGTAATTTTGTATATTGAAATAAAACATACCACAATCAGTATTTAACGAAAATCGTATTGAATTCTAATAGAAAATTTCATAAATAAAAATAATTCCGTGAATTGATTTACCTATATCATATAGAAAATATTTCAAAAAAATAATAAACGGAGGATAGTATAGAATCATATCCTATATACATTAAACAATACTTTATATAATTCTTTTCATTACCCTCAATTCTGAATATTAAAGTATTTTATTTATACGATTATTTTTGTTAACATGTCTTCGTATAATAAATTTTTTCGTTATTCTAGATTTTTTGTATGAGTATTTTAACCAGTATCTCATAATGGTTATATTTTTATTGAATAAATGCATTGATAGTTCATGAATTCTTTTTAAAACAAAAATAATTTATGATGAAGTGTACAGGTATTTGTAATACAAACTTTTAAAGGAAAAAAACTTCAACATTTGTATTTTCAATTACTTTTTTATTTATTTTTATCTGTTCGTAAATAATGACGATGTTTCGATCGTTCGATTACAATGTTGCCATTTATGCGCTTGCACGTAATTGCCAACATATCGCATAAACGCCCACTATCATAAAGATTTTTTCAGATACATCTTTTTAAAAATCAAATACATAAAATAATCGAAAGTCATATTGCAAGGCTTAAACTGATATACAGCCCGCGTTAATCTCTTTATTCCATCACAATTAATTAGACGTTGTATACACGGTTCTGCATCTTTCGGATAAAAATATTTACACATGATTGCTAGAATACGATTGAGAACAAAAAAGACGCTGCTTGAATCGAAAATCCGCACTTCCGACCCGAGGCGTACACGGTTTATCACTTTTCAAGATGTTGAAGTCGGATAAGCGCTTGAAAAACGATTAAAGCTCGCGTCAACTTTTTTCTCTTTTTTCGCCTTTAATTACTTCTGTTGGTTAAAATTATATCACTAGAAATTGTTTAGAATAGAATAATTGAAAAATCTCATTTGATGTGACGCTTCGTTTAAAGTTACCCGATATGATTCATGGGTTTCTACGCTTGGCGTTTTAGTGACTGAATAAATAGAACTTTTTCGCATCTTTGTCGTGGTACTGTTTTTTAATTTTTTGTTTTTTTTTCTTTTTAAAGTAGTTACTCCGAACACGATCCACGGTTTCATTAAATTAATTTAAAGCAAGATCAAACGTTAACTTTGCTATATATTATCGTAAATTAAGTATTGGACATACTTAAAATACTTGAAACCCCATACAAACGTGCACGCTTTTTAAAAACTCGCACTTTTGTACAAATAGATATCATTGCTTCAATCGCAAGATAAAATACATTTTTCTCGCACTACTACGTTACATATCTCATTTATTTCTCATTAGTACGAATATCAACTAAGTAATATTATCATTTTACCGAAGTAGTACATCAAACGCAATTTTCTACTCTGAAAATTCAGATGATTGATTTTCAGAATAGAGATTTCTTAAAGAACTTGCCGACGGTAAAGAACGCGCAAGCGGAATTACTACAGTGTTTTCGATTCCTCTAAATTTAACCAGCCTAAACGTAACTAGCTGTATAAACGTGTTCATCGCATCTCTCGCCCAAGGTATTGTTTTTAATTGGGTCACGAACTTCACTTGCCAGCAGCAATCTCCTTCATGCGATTCAACGCAGATCCGGCTTTGAACCATTCGATTTGTTGTTCGTTCATCGTGTGATTTAGCTGGATGGCATCTACTTTACCGTCTGCGTGCTTGATCTCGCATTTCACAGGCTGAAAATAAAATCCATTGATCTAACAACGAAAATCCTAAAATGTGCTTTAATTCTAGTAGCTAAAGTTTTCAGTTTAATTAGAAATTTAATTAAGGCAAGCGGCTGTCACTTTATTTAAACAATCAGTGAAAAATATAATTATCGTCATGAAATGGAAAAATATGGAAATGAAATATGAAAATACTCCGTTACCTTGCCAGGAGCAAGATCTTTAAGGCCAAGAAGGCTGATCTTATCAGTCGGCTGGATCTTATCGTAGTCAGAGGGGTTGGCGAAAGTGAGAGGCAATAGACCCTGTTTCTTCAAATTAGTCTCGTGAATTCGAGCAAAGCTCTTTACTATGATGGCGCGGCCACCGAGATGACGGGGTTCCAACGCAGCGTGCTCCCGAGATGATCCCTCACCGTAGTTCTCATCACCGACAGCTACCCACCTAATACCGTTCTTCTTGTAGTGGCGAGCAACATCGGGAACACCACCCCATTCGCCAGTAAGTAAGTTCTTGATTTTGTTCATCTCACCGTTTTCTGAATTCGTAGCACTAAAAAAAGTACATTTTAGTTTTCTTTTCTTTTCTCTTATTAAGTAATCCTAAGCCTCTTATCATTTGTTTTATTTACCCAATAAACATATTGTTGGAAATGTTGTCTAAATGTCCACGGTATTTGAGCCAAGGGCCAGCAGCGGAAATATGATCAGTGGTGCATTTTCCCTTTACTTTAATCAAAATGCTCAAATCAGTCAGATCTTTGCCGTCCCACTTGTCAAAAGGTTCCAAGAGTTGCAAACGCTGAGATTTCGGGTCCACGTCGACTCTGACCTTGCTTCCGTCGGGTGGCGGGGCGTCATAAGTGTCCATACCAGGATCGAACCCTTTGTTTGGCAGCTCATCGCCTATGGTAAATTTTCAGATTGAAACCAATTATAGAACATTTATACTTAATAACGATATACATATATGTATAATATATCACGAATAAACAAACTTACCATATGGGCTGTCCAACGTGAATTCTTTTCCATCGGAACCTTTGAGTTTGTCAGTCTGAGGGTTAAAGTCGAGACGTCCAGCAAGCGATAGAGCTGTTACGAGCTCAGGACTCGCGACGAAGGCGTGAGTGGCTGGGTTGGCATCATTACGACCAGTGAAGTTTCGGTTGTAGGATGTAACAATGGTGTTCTTATCACCTTTTTTAATATCCTGTCTATCCCATTGTCCGATACAAGGTCCACAAGCATTGGCGAGAACGGTGCCACCGAAATCTCGAAGAACTTTGGCCTGAACAAGAAAAAAACAATAAATATTCAAAAATAAAGTATTATAATTAAAGAAACAAATTATTGGCTCCCTAAAATTATATTATTCACTTTGGACTAATTTATTATAACTATATTACATAATTTTATTTACAAATGAAGTATTTATTGAGTAATATTAGATAATTTGAAGCGCTTTCTTATATTATTGCAACTTTAGTAATATTCTTAAATTATCCAATCATAAGACTGTCATTCAAATTTTCGTTATATAGAGAGATATTACACAAACGTTACAAATACTAGTCATTCACGTGATCCGTGCAGAAGACATCTCGATACTTCTAAATGAAACCTTTTGGCACGTAGATATTTTTTCGTTTATACTGCGGTAATAATGTTACAGAGTACGCGACTCTTGGCAAGAGATTAGTTAATCACCCCGCATACCAGAAACTGCTATGTATAGACTTACGATTCCGTCACGCTCGATGGTAGCGCGAATCTGCTCTGAGCCGGGAGTGACGTTGAAGGCGGATTTGCACTTCAGCCCGTGCTTCATCGCCTGTTTGGCAATGCTCGCACACCTACCCATGTCTTCGTAGGAACTGTTCGTGCAAGAGCCGATAAGACCGACCTTGACCTCATTTGGCCAACCATTCTTCTTGGCGATTTCACCTGTATTAATGAAATATGTATTAAATTTCATAAGTAATAATATAATGGTGATTTTACGAAAAGAAATACTAACCCAATTTCGAGATGGGATTCGCAAGATCAGGGGTGAAGGGTCCGTTTACGTAAGGTTCGAGAGTTGAAAGGTCGAGTTCGATGACCTGATCGTATTTAGCGTTATTGTCGGCGGTCAAGAGGCTCGCCCTATGCTGATCGGCAGCTGCGGCAACGTTACTACGGTCTGTAGACTTTAGGTAGTCCTTCATTCTGTCGTTGTAAGGGAAAACGGATGTAGTAGCACCGATTTCGGCACCCATGTTACATATGGTCGCCATACCGGTGCAGCTAATGCTGTCGACGCCTGGCCCGAAATATTCAACAATGGCCCCAGTACCACCCTTGACGGTCAAGATTCCAGCAACCTTCAGAATAATGTCCTTCGGGCTTGTCCAACCTTTCAGTGAACCAGTCAATTTCACTCCAATAACCTGAAAAAGATATATTTTACTATGTAGTCCTAATTCTTTTTACATAACATCTTGAAACATTTTACAAGAACGCCTTTCGAAAAAGATAAAAATTTTAGAACAATGGTTATCATCAAAGATAATTGTTTGCATACTTTTTCTTAAATATAAAATTAAATAAAATAGTTATGCAGAAAACCATATGTAACATTTTATTATAAAAACGTCTTATATAATATATTATGATAACTTGAAGTTGAAAATAAAAAAAATTGACATTTAATAATAATTACGGGTTATATATTAAAATAAAAAATTCTAATATTAATAAAAAATAAGTTTGCTAAGTTAAATAGTTAGATACCATATTTGAAAAAATTGTAGCTACTGTAAACCAATATCAAAGCTATTTTTATATAATAGTGAATTATATTTGTTAACCTTAAGGCTATCACAAATTTATTTTCCAAAAAGAGGTCGATTTAGGAAAATTGGTATGTCTTGTTAATCTAGAAGGTGCATAGAGTCTAGAATTTTTCCTGAGCTCCAAAAGTTCTGCAGCAATCTATTATTGTTTGAAAATTTACCATTGAATTGATATTATTTTTTAGAATCAACAGCACAAGTAGAAATGTATGCCAAACAAGTATAAAATAAAAGATAAAGATATTGTATATTGAGTAAGAAGTCACTTTTGTAACTTACAAATTTTCTACTTTATACGTTTGAGATGAATATTCATTACGGAAAATTTATACAAAATTATTTTTTCTTCTTTCATTTTAATTATTTTACAATTTTTGCGACATGAATCCGTAGATAAACTTTAAGTGACTAAAACAAGCTTTTAAAAGTCAAAATTCAATGAAAAATAAGATTTGAGAAGTTGTAAAATGAACTTTTTTTCAATAAACGATATTCGCGTTTTCAATTTCGATTTTTCGTTGAAAATACTTCGTCCATCCACAGTATACTTCGTTTGCATACTATATCGCTTGGGTTACTAGATTTAAACAAATAATATAAATTAATCAGTCAATCTGCTTTCTTTCCGTATCATAATTACTGCATTAAGAAAAAAATTTATTTTAAACTTCAATGTTTTTCAACTGTTCAATTATTCAATTTTTTTCTTTATTTAAAAACACTAACCTTAGGGCATTTTAATTCCCAAGGAATATTGGCCATCACATCAACAGCGTCTGCACCACCAACACCAATGCACAAACCACCCAGACCACCTCCGTTAGGTGTATGAGAATCAGTGCCAATCATAAGAAGACCAGGGAAAGCATAATTTTCAAGGATGATTTGATGGATGATTCCTGAGCCAGGATTCCAGAAACCGACACCATATTTAGCACCAGCAGTTTTCAAGAAGCTGTAAACCTCTTTATTGGTATCCTTGGCACGTTTAAGATCTTGTTCACCACCAATTTGTGCTTCAATCAAGTGATCGCAGTGGATGGTTGATGGAACAGCAACTCTTGGTAGTCCTGCAAATGATAATGATTTATATTGTACATTTTTTATTGAAATATAATAAATGTAATAGTAAGCTAAAAAAAAAGGATTAAGTGTGAGATAAATGGACATTAAATAAACCAAATAACATAGTTCTTTTTATAGCCAATGTTTCCGGAGTTTTTTCTCCCTTCTTTAAGGCATATAAAAATTTTAAAAAAACTGATAGAAACATTTTAATGGAATCAAACCATGAAAAAAAAGTATCAAATATCGTTTCAAAATTTTCCATATATAAAAATTACAGAACTTTGCTTAAAAATAATACTTTTAAATACAGAATATCTTGTCCATACCAGAGCTGATGAATTGGAGCATAGCCATTTGCGCAGTTGCATCTTGCATAGCAACACGGTCAGGACGTAATCGCAAATAACTTGTACCACGAACAATGTCCTGTTTTTGAGGTTGATCCAAGTGAGAGTACAAAATCTTTTCGGAAAGAGTTAAAGGTCTATCTAGCCTGTAAATGATTATAAAATGTTTTTAATTTTTTTCTAAATAACATTCATGTATTGTATTATATTTATGGATGGGTATACTGTTTATTATATAACTTTCAAAATGTAAATAACTGTTATTCATGAACTAAAATTTGATTTATTTTAGATTTATAAATTTAAGTGGCACATTTAAAAATATACACTAAAAGCTTTTTAAAAACTAAAAAATAATTTACAATTGTAAAAAGTTTTTGTAATTTAATATTGGTAGGAGTACTATTTAAAAATGTAAAATTGAAATTTTATTGAGGAATACTGAAAATGAGTATTAGATATTAACAGTCTTATTGATTACATATGCAAGTTTACAAAATATAAATTCAAAAATATAACAAGACATATACTATATATATATATATATATATATACATATATACCTTTTCTTTACAATCTTAAGATTCTCATCAAGTTTATCATAAGGCAAATAAGCACTGGAATCGAATTTTGACATAGCCACCTTCGCGGCAGCAAAGGTGAGTGGGCTTGTATTGAAACATCTTTGCTGAATTTCACCAGCAAATCTAGATACTTTCTGCAATAAGAAAACATTATTATCAGTGGAAGTTTATTGCTAAAAATATTCATTTGAATCTTGGACATGTTATTTTAATCATTGTAATCTTATCTTTGTCAATACAAGTGACATCTTTTGTACTCCAATAAAAGGCCTTGTGACTTTAAAAACACAAATGATAATTTGTATTACAAAAGATCATGCAAATTGAATAAATATATTTGTTTCAATGAATTTCCTAAGTTTCTTTTCTTGAGACTATTACTTTGCATTATCTACCTTCACAACTATATATTATTTATTATGAAATATTCATTATTTTTTATAAAAAGAACAATAAGTATAATCAACTAATTAACACACAATTTCTGAACTTTATACTTTGTATATCTGTAATGATTAAGCTTACAAGATATTCTTTTAATATTGCCAAGAACATTGCACAATCAAATTTATTACGAAAACTTATTGAAAACCTAATACTTAGTGATATAAATATTTTGAATATACCTAGTAATAGTTGCAAAAAGTAAAGTAAAGAAAATTTCACTAACTATTTTTAATGTATAAACTACTTTTTGTAATATAATAAAAATATAAAATAATATAAATAAGATATTTCGTAATTATGAAAGATTAATTATAAAAGGTTTAATGACCCATATTTCTTACATAAACAACTCAACCTTGTTTAAGTAGTTGTCATGAAATAATCAGTTCGAACAGAAACAATAGCCATAAAAATTTTAATAGCCACATTTAATATCAAGTTAAAAATATTTATTTAAAAATAAGTTTCCTGCATAAATAGCATGAAAATGACAGTTTCAAAGTTCGGCGGAATGCAAAAAAATGTAGAGCGCGCGCGCATGTCTCGTGCGTTCGCCACGGAGCAGAAGAAGACGAAACATAACCTTGAAACCTCGCTCGTAACAAGTATAGAGGTGTTCTGCCAGATTACATAACTTCTGTACGAAATTTTCCTACATTCAAAAAATGAAACGTATTGGCTGGCAGTAGTCGCCAGGATGGTAAAAAATATATGTCCAGACATACCGAATGCCGGGAATTCGTTCAATACGTTCGTCTGCTATTACGAGGTTAAAAATAAAGAAAAAACAATGAATAAAGCCACCAAACAGATGGAGTTCGCAAGTGAAAAAGATAAGAACAATAAACGAAAAACTGAAAAGCCACATAGATATAGATGTTAGATTTAGCATACTAAGAGAAACGATTCGGATTAGTGGGTGACAGGGATGACAAAAATAAACCGCTCGTTCGAAAAGATCCTTTTTGACCTTTGCACAACTGCGTCGGCCGCTTTCATACTGATCGGGACTGATTTGTTAAAAGGAAACAATCGTAAAATCAGCAGACTTTTCACCATCATCGATTAAGAGCTTTCCCAAAAAAGGTCAGCAGACGAAGGAAATGGGGGCGCGAAGGGCCCCCGATATGACCTACCTGCACTTGCAAAATCCGCGTGCAGTACGACATTGTCGCTGCCTGTTTTCGCGTTCACTGGAGATAAGGCAACGTCGTGGGTGCGGGAAATTCTCGCTTTATTGTCGTCGCTGATGAAAAAAAGTCGTCCTCGGTTCTCGTCTTCTCCTGTGGCAGTCCTTCTTGAACCGGCCACTAGAGAACTGTTCTCTTGGCTCTCGTCGATTATTCACAGCGCCAGTCGTCGCTTCCCAATCGGGTGCACTTTGCCCACTTTATCTCTCGTAAATAGAGATTGCTAGCGCCTATCTAAAAAGTGAGGCAACTCGTGCGCACGGCATACTGCTGCCTCTCGCGGCCAAACGTCCGAACCATACGCACAATCTCCAACGAGAGTAACGAGTTAACGACTAACGAGCAGATAACGAGACTTCTTCTGCTTCAGTTCTTCTTCTTCTTCTTATTTTTGTTGGCATTGTGCTTTGTCAGACTGCTATAGTGCCTACTATGTGCAGGGTGCAGCGGTGACTTAAGCGGTTAAGCCATATATACAAAAATATAAGTAGATGGCGTGGTAGTATAGGAACAGACTTTATATTATGTTGGTTGTTTGAATTTTGCCCGCCCCATACAAAAAGCCATATGAAGAGGTAACTATTATGCAACAAACTGAGCTCTAACAGTAACACGAAGATTAAAATAATGATAAATTGTATAAGTCCCTCAAAACAAACTGGAGCACATAGTCTCCATTTACAAAATGACGCTTTCGTGCTCTCATTTTACAATTGTTTACCGCAATCGTTTCTTTACCTGCCTCCTCGAACTAACTGACCGTCCAGACTGCTTATACTGATCTCGCCAGCCAGTCACATCACCAGATGTCTCGCTTCCTTCCGTAAAAAAACTTCACCCATAATGAACAGGCACAATGTACGTACAGTCGGTGTGGACCTAGAATACCAATCATTTATTTATTTAATTGTTTATTATACGGGCACAATACCCTTTTCGGATTAAAAATAAAATATATTTAACAAGAAAGCGATTGTAAGACAAGATTATAAAATAATAGAAAAGATTGCCGGTTGTACAGATAAAACAAAACAATATATAGCGCCAGTTACTTTAGTAGTGTAATGTTAAGGATGCAAAGAAACTTAAAAAGAAATCAAATAGTTGGAATCAGTTCTACCAAAAGTAGACAAATACACATTCGCTGCTGTTCGCGGAAGAAACCTCTCTTTTGCACTCACGGGCACATATATAAATGGTTCCGTTTAACTTTTCGGAATACCATGCAATACCTCCCACGGGAGCGCAGCTTTATACCATCATGATGTAATAAAGCCTTATATTAATAGTTATTATACCTACCTAACCTATCTTTACGCAACAACACAGTACTCGGAAAAGAAACGCGCGAGATTTAAATAATACAAAATCACTTGTACATTAATATTTAAATAAATAGTGATTTATAATAAAATTTTTATCGATAATAACAGTACGAAATTAAAACATTTAAATAATTTATTAATTGTTTATAAAGTTTATAATTTATTTTCCGTACATGTCGCGGTAGGCATGCATTATGATTGACCGTTACATGCTCTATCCCCACTGCTTGTATTTTTTCTAATTTTTGTATTTGGACAATCTGTCCGTTTTGGAAATAAAATAAAATAAAATAAAATAATTACTGTTGTAAAAATAATCTCTCCGTTACATAAATAAAAAATAAAAAGAAATTGGTATAGAGTAATGAAAACGCAACCTTAAAACTGATTCAGCAAATTATAACATTCTTAAAAAGAAAAAAAAACGCTTTGATTTTTCTTAAAGAATGCGGATATAAGTCCTCTGAATAATAACATTTTTACCATAGTACAAAATTTTAATCAATATTACAAAATGTCTAAAATGAAACGAAATTCGGACAACATACCATGATTCATCACATATGAAATACATGTAATGATCGACTTGTAATCTCTGATAGTAATACAACATATAATAAATCAATGACGTACATTATACGTGTCATCTTGATATTATAAATAACGTTTTTAAAATTTTTTTTAAAATGGAGACTTTTTTATAATAATATAAAATACTTCATTAAATAATAAAATATATACAATTTATATTTCATCATATAAAAAAAGTTAGATATTCATCAAAATAGTGTGTGTGTGTGTGTGTGTGTGAAAAAATTACATGCACACTAAGACGTGTAGGTATAATTGATTGCTTTGTAAAAAATTTTCCAAATTGTGAAATCACCATTTTGCAGAGATGATCAATATTTAAATTTAGTTAAGAATCGAGTAAATGCTAGAAATTTCGCCGTGGCACAAGCTTATGAGACGTAATATGCAAAAAGCTAGTATATTACTATAGAGGTATCTCGAATCTTCCAAATATCTATATTTTTATGTTCTCGTCTATATACGCTTAAAATAAATTAAATGGACCTTATTATATTTTTTAATATTAATAAGTCTACATGTTTATTTCGCGTTATATTTGACGATATTGTTTATTATTAAGTATACTTGCTCCAAAGTGTTTGAAAGCATGCATCATAATAGTCTAATGTCATAAATAAAATGAATAATAAAATAATTGTATTACATTAAATATAGAGTAGAAAACTACATTGCGTTATAATCATATATGATCAGAAAAAAAATATTCAATTAATTCGTCGACATCAACTTGAGTAATGCAAGTGACAAGTAGTATAACTATAAAGTAACATATAAAGCATCAAAGATTAAAGTTTAACTATTAATGATGAGTGTGTACATATTATAGTTAAAACTCCAGCACTGAACACAACGACACGTCAGTGGTTCTGATTATCCTGCTGAAAGGAAGCCGCAGTTACTATATATATATATATATATATATATATATAT
>JAYJLV010000056.1:6605400-6712444 GCA_036873485.1 Torymus texanus
TCACTCTGTAAATCCTAATGCTGGGGTTGGAATAGGCCACGGAAATGCATACCAAGGACAATCTCACTCTGTAAATCAAAATTCTGGAGTTGGAATAGGCCATGGAAATGCATACCAAGGACAATCTCACTCTGTAAATCAAAATGCTGGGGTTGGAATAGGCCACGGAAATGCATACCAAGGACAATCTCACTCTGTAAATCAAAATGCTGGGGTTGGAATAGGCCACGGAATTGCATACCAAGGACAATCTCACTCTGTAAATCATAATGCTGGTGTTGGAATAGGCCACGGACAATCTTATCATCCAGGAGGAACTATTTTGGTAGAAACGGGACATGACGGACACTCATATAATGCTGGTGGCAGTACTGGAGCAGCAACAGACTATGATGAACAAACCTACGTAACAACTGGAATTAATAAAAATGAAGTTGGAATTAACAGGCCAACTTATAATACCGGAACAAGTTTCGGAATAGATAACAACCAGGGTGGAGAAACCTATAATACAGGCGGAATCAGTGGGTCAGTAACAGGAAATGGTGGGCAGACTCATGCTGTAGGTGGAATTTCTGGAGTAGAAATAGGATATAATGGAGAGACGTACAATTCAGCTGGAGGTGCTGGAGTTGGAATAGACTATGATGGACAAAATCCTACGTACAATTCAGCTGGAGCTACTGGAGCTGGAATAAATTATGGTGCTCAAAGTCCAAATGTTCCAGAATCTGCAGGAGTAGATTATGATGGACATAATTACAATGATGGGGGAGCTGTTGGGGCAGGAATCGATTATGATGGGCAAAATGTTTATTCAACTGGAGATTTTGGTCCAGGAGCTAACTCGAATGGTCAACATAATACAGGAGCTACTGGAGTTGAATGTGATGGACAAGTTCTTATACAGCCTGGAGGTGTTGATGAAAATGGGGCTGACGTAGGAAGAGAAGTTGTTAATAATAATGGATTTGATGGTCAAAACGTCAATATAGGTAATGTGGACAGTAACAAAGGAATTGTTACAAATTCAGCTGACTATGATGATCGAGGAGGTGTTAGTGTTACCGGTGGAATTGGACAAAGTACTATTTATAATACGGGCAATATTAAAACTACTCAATTCAGTTCGGACGGCGCAGGAAGTACTATTGGTATAAATAATTTTGCTGGTGATTCACGTGTACCCACAGGATTTACGACAGCAAGTCCAATTGATTTTACAAGTGGGGCGGGATCTACTAGTCGATATCCGACAGGCGCGCCTACTGAGTTTACAACAGTTAATCCAATCGGTTTTGCAAAGGGTGCAAGTTCTACTACTGGATATCCAGGAGGTGCAGTTACTGGGTTTACTACAGTCAGACCAATCGATTTTACTGGTAGTACAGGTGCACCTACTGGATACCCATCAAGTACTGTTACTGGATTTACAACAGTCAGTCCAGTTGATTTTGCAAGTGGTGTGGGATCAACTAATGGATATACAGCAAGTACAACTGCTGGATACAATTCTGATGTAACAAACGGTTACACAGGCAGTGTCGCCACCAACTATGCTGCAGACGGAAATAAAGGATATACAGGAGGTATTACTGTTGGCACCGATGGTTCAACTGGTCTAAATAACTTAGCTGTTCAAGGCGGGCTATCAAGCGGGGTGCCTAACGAAAGATATAGTACTAATTTTGCTGGAACAACAGTTGGAGTTGGCAATTCAGCTCAGACTGGTCTCTATGGTGGTGTAAATACTGGTAGCACTGCAGGTGGTAACAGTAATACTGTATTTGACGTTGGTAGTGTACAATATGGCGGGGTAACTGGACCGATAATGTATAATTCTACATATGGCGCTAATCCTGGATACCCTCCATCTACTATAATACCATTCGTACCAAAAGATAATACCGTTAATACAGTGGATTATTCAGGAACAGGACCTGTTAATTGTAAGTAATTCAAAATTTAACATTCATTAACATCATACTCATCATAAATAATCTTTATATCCGCTATAGCAGTAATTTACCATTCCCACATAGCTATGGGACTAACATCTACTGAATATTTCGGTAAAGAGTATACCAATCAAGCTGCAAAAAGTTTTGCAACTCAGCGACCAGGATTAACATTTAACGGACGTACCAAAAATTTCTATACTGGAACGAATGTTTATGACAATTCAAAAGTGAATTTAGGTAATTTTAGATTTTGACTTAATAAATTAATTGTAAGAGAGAAATAGAAACTTAATTTTTTAATAATGACCGTCGTAATTCATAAGCATTTGAATTACTTCATACAAAAATAAACTGAAACCTGAAAAATTACTAGGATTTATTAGATTCCAGGCGTTGAATTTGTAAATTCATTATAATACAATTAATTTGATTACATGGCTATAAATAATCATGCTTTCTAACTAACTGTACTAAAAAAAATGAGCTTTGATATTTCATCTTTCATTAATAAACAATTCGACTTTCTTTTTAAGCTTATGTCTATGCAATATTTTGCTTCGTATAACATTTTCCACAGTATAAAATAATATCGAATTATATATATTTTTATGATTAAAATTTTCTGATTTTTAATATGTGACGATTAATATATGATTGTTTATCAAAATAATGATTCTTCATTAAACTAGCTTTGCTGATAAAGTTTATCACATATAAATTCGTTACACATAATAATTTGTAACTGTAATCAATTTATTAAAAAAAATTTTAGCTGGTATCACACCGTCTATAACATTGGTTCGGGATGGAGTATATAATACCGGTGGTACATTCTTTGAAAGTTCCCGAACCCCTTCAGGAACAACGAACTTCAGAAATCCTGCAGTTTCCACAGTGAATTTCAATAGCGGTATTGAGGTGACAAATTCTTATGGAAATTCTCCACTTATGGGCTCAAGTATTACATCATCCAATAATGATATCACGAAATTCTCTGAAATTACTGGATCACCAAATAACTTCAAATATGATGGAACTACGTCTGGAAATACAGCATTCAGAACTGATTCTAATAGTGATACCTTCTATAATCAAAAAACTATTGGGTCTCAGAATGAATACACAGGTATAGATTTTGGAAAAACAGCTATTCTACATTTAGTAATAATAGCAACAGATTTAATATTATAATAACGAAAATTGACATTTTTATATATTATGATTTCAAGAATTTTCATTTAAATGGAATTCTATTTTGTTAAAAAATGTATTCTAAATTTGTTTATACATACTCAATTTTTTAAATTACAAATGATTTCAGGCACACCAGTTTCAACAGTCATACCACTGAGTACTCCTCGGCCTGCAGTAGAACTTGATAACTCGGGGCTTTTTGTAACTAATTTTATTGGTTCTACAACATCTTCTCCTACAGGAGTAAACTCTGTTAATCCGTCTACTACGCCACAAACCTTTGGATATAAAACCAATGAATATTATGATAATGGCGGACGGGGTACGATCCGATACAATAACGGTATAGTTACGAATAAAGTGGCAGAAACAGATATTCAAGATTATAGAACATCTTCTTCTTATACTAGAATACCGAATTCATTTATTATTAATGCCGGAAATGGTGAAAATGCACAATCGACCATTCAAAAAACTGATACTACAGATAATCAACAGTTTACTGACGGAACGTTTACCCGAGGAGGATTTACAAAAACTGGTCCAACAAAAACTGGAATAACTACTGCTCAAGTAGGTGGAAGCGGTAGTTACGTGATAGGAACTGGAATGCCAAGAGCTAGACCAAATCCTCAACTTATCGGAGAAAATGCATTTGCTGGAAGTTTTGGTAGCACACCAACTCCAACTAATCCACAGCTGCTAGGAGAACAAAATTTTGCTAACAATTTTGGATTTACAGGAAGTACAGGTAATTCCGAGCTCATTACTCAAAGGCCATTTACTGCACAGGTTACTGGTAGTACTGGAACTGCAAATTATGATGTCAGAGATAATTCAGCAAGTTTTGGCGCAATTGGAACAACGTCCAATTTTGGAGCGAACTCTGGATCTGGAACAGTTAGTGAAAATACAGGATATTCTTACCCTAAACCAATCGTACAATTAGAAGTTAAAGGAATATCAACTACACCTAGAACTCCAACTACGTTAATTGATGCATCAACGCCATCTTTATCAAACGTTCAATCTGTTGGTAATCAAAACTCTATTATAGTAGAATCAAACGGTAATGATAGAAGTTTCTCTACTACTGTATCTCCAATTGGATTTACAACTGGCCAACTAGAAAATTTCAAAACAACAGTATACCAAGCCGCTAAATTACCTCAACCAGTTTCCACAGTTCAGCCTGTAGTAGATACTGGTTTTAACACGGTGATATCTTCAACGCCAATACCAATAATTACAAGCACGCAAAGACCAATATATCAAAAAAATAGTTTCTCAACTACACCAGGGACATATTTGGACTTTGGTGCTTCTTTCGATCAAGGAAATGACTATACTTCTACTGCTCAAGGATCCAGTGGCAATTTTGAATACTCTGATATTACAGCTAACGTTGCCCAAAATACTTATGGGCAAAAGAATGCAGGGCAATCGAACTATAATAATATCGGTTACCAACCTACCACAGTTGCTAGCAGGGTAAGAATTTGTATGATAACAAAATCTATTATACAGTACCTTATATTCATGTATACACTAATCCTAAATATTTACAATCATCCATCTTTTAAATAATATATTAAATAAATTTACAGGAGAACGGTAATAATATTTTGATTACATCTACTAATGGAGATTATAATTCCTACGTACAAAGTGGAATAGATGGAGGTATCCAAACAGGTAGACAAGATAATAACTATGCAACGGGCTTTGGCTCTACGGTAACCATTCCAAAACAGGTAAATACAAATGATATTTGTATAATTTATACGTATATACGTACATTTTTTCATGGGTTATACATCTTAAAAACATTATCCAATTTTAAATTTCATTTAGGTATACCTACAAAGTAGTACCATAGCACCTGAAGTTGGTGTTACATTTAACAAACCTACTGTAACGGCTGAATTTTCGGAAGCTCTACGAACTGCAAATGGAATCAATTCTGGTTCTCAAGGTTTAAATAATCGCGTTTTAAGTAATCCGTTTTTGAACAATCAAGCTTTTAATAGAATTTCGGGCAATCAAGGTACTGCTAATTTTGTTACACAAGGATCATCCAGCAGAGTTTTAAATAACCAAGCTTCTTTGAATTATGCTAATAACCTAGCTTCAACAAATTTTGCCTCTGGAGGGTCCGTTGATGCATCTGGAAACTTTGGAACTAGAGTTATAACCAACGGAATCTTAGGAAATGAAGATTCAATATATAATTTGGGTCAAAATCAAGGTTCTAGCGGTCAAACAAGGACTTTAATTGGATCGAACGTTGTTACTTCAATTGGCGCTGAAAATATTAATGAAGACGTCATTCGTCAAAATTCCGGAAATCGTGATAGTATAAGAATCGTAGCAGAATTTGATGGTAGAGACGATGCTAAATTAAATAGAGTATACAGCACTACAACTGCTCCAGAAGTTACAACATATGGAGGAGATTTGACTCGAACTCGAGGTCGTTTTGAATCTAATGTAGTATATAATAATAAGCAGGATCAAAGTAGAAAAGTTATTGTAAAACTAAGTGATTTACACCCTCTCATTCTTGGAAAATTAGGTGCAGAATGTACTTGTAAGGCCGATCCGTTTGCAGTCTTCCGCAGTCCCAACAGACCATCTTTACCTGTAAACTCTGAGAATCTTGGCCCTGTTGACCTCTCTAACTACGACGAGAGTGATATATACGTCGATGTAGATAGTGACAAAGAAAATGAAAGAGAAATATCTTTCGTTCAAAATATACCATCAAATAAACTTGTAAAAACTTCGGGCGCTGGATTAAGTGATTATGAAAATGATAATCGAGGTATTGTTGTGAGCTCGAGGGGTGAACCATCGTCGACAACGTTCTTGCCATCAACCACAGCAAGAACAACCACTACTTATCTACCACCATCCAGGCCTTCAAACGTTTTCTTGTCATCATCAACCGAAGCACCATTTATACCAGTACTGACAGAAAATCAGGCCGTACTCAGCACTAGGACGCAAGAACATCAACCATTATTAATCAGAGTTCAAGACGATAATACTAATAGCGCCTCATTCGAGAGCAGTCAAAGCCGATCAGGCAAAACCCTGTTCAACGGAGCAAACGGGTCGCCTAATGATTTTAGAGAAGATGCATCCTTCGATCGCTACGGACCCGGTGGTTTAAGAGGAAACGACGAGACGCTACAAGCCGGTTTTGATTGCGCCAGGCCCGGTTTATTTAGACATCCAAAGTATTGCAACAAGTTTTACGCTTGTCACTGGGATCAATGGAAAAAACGCTTCACGTTACACGTCTTCAATTGTCCAGTTCATCTGGCATTTGACAGCAGTGCTGGGGCATGTAACTATCCCAGTAAGGGTCCTGCTTGCCAGGACAACAAACTTCTCATCTGAGATGAAAACACTGCCATGAATGATATACGCGACTAATTGAGAGTGTTCTATGCATACTTGATTGTACTATTAAAAAATATGTAAGGCACTGATGCCAATAATTAATGGCGATTATGTACTTAACGAACAAATATCGCATTTTTATATTTTTATAAAAATGAAGAGATAGTTATATAGTTTTAATTATTAATAGTTAAAAAAAGATTATGATTCTGGAAAACAATTTATCTTATTTATAATACTTATTTGGGAACTAAATTTAATGTTAATTTGATGAACTTTACCACTTGTAATCAATTACTGAACACCCAATTGATATGATTGTAAGATATACGTTAACATTTCGTTTCAATATTTATTTACATTAAAATATGTTACATGAAACGTTTAAAACAGAAAGAAAACAGTATAATATGTAGATCTTGGGCTTAATTTATAGAAACTTCACCTTAAAACTGCTAGTCCTTAATAAGTTGCAAAAGATTTGCAGTAATAGTTACTTTAATGTGCCTAAATATATTGATCAATATAATTACGTTTATTATCGCTCTATCAAGATCTATATATACTTTCTATAATACAATTGTAACAAACAAATTAATGTAGTATTATAAGAAAAGAATAAAAATATAAAGTATGCTTATAAACACTGTAAATAAGTACTTCAACGAAGTAAAATTGTAAATAAAAAACAAAAACTTTAGTTTTTTTAATTCAATATATATGCGTTTTATAGAAAAGCAATGAGAAGCATAGAAAACATGTATGTGTCTAATGCTCATTTGTATTTTATAAAAATATGTAATATAAGATTAGACATTTGTATATAAATATATGCTGATATATAAAAGATTGTGTGCCTTTTTTCACCTAACGAAATCATTTTCTCACGTTTCTTTTAGAATGTAAACCAAAGTTTATTTATTTATAAAAATTTTAAATTGCAATTTGAATATTATATAAATTATACTTTAATTTAGCATAGATTTTTTGATGATTATCATTTATTTTTCTCTGATCTACTATTTTGTTGCATAGGTTATATATATTTATTTATTAGTCCGAATAAATCACAATCTAGAACGTAAGTAAACAAAGAAAGTTTTAGAAAGGGAAATCTATTAATTTCTTGCAAAAATTAATTAATCTAGTGTAACTAAATTTCAGTAATAAGTGAATCTAATTTAAATTTATAATAAAATTTTCATTTCTGTATATTTGGAAAAAGTAGACTTGATAATAATGGAATTAATTATCATAACCGGTTGGGCGTTACATTCACCGTAAGACATTGCAAGTTCAGTGAACTGTAGTAGGTGTGGAAACTATTGGCCAATAATTAAGCAATTGATGTTTAATAACATTAGAACCAAACGGCTGTAAACAAAGGTCTTAATTATACGTCTTTTTGTTTTTTAATCAAGCGAATAAAAATAATTCAATACCTTATTTTGAGACAGTACCGTTTGAGCAACTACAAGTAAGAAAAGAAATAAAATTAACTCTCAGAACAATATAGTTTTTATTTCGTCGAGAGGTGAAAGGACATGCTAAGGGCCCGACACGTACTGCACAACTATATAACGTCGGTTAAGCGCGCGAGCCGAACAAAAGTGAAAAAAAGAGAAATTAAAGAAAGGATAAGTATATATATGTAAGCCGAAATGGAAAGTATGTCGGCTAAAGCGAGGGTGCTCCGATGACCCACTGATCCTTTTTCTGTATTTTGTGCTGAATGAAACTAAAATCATATATTCACTCAATGTCTTAGTTTATACTTATTTATAGATATAATTATAAATCGTAAATAAATATCTGCCCACAATGAAAAGGACATTTACCAATTCATTATTTCCACGAGATAACTAAATAATTCGGATGTCAGCTGCTAAAATAAATTTTGGTTAAGCATTAATGATCTTATTAAAGCGAAAATTTAATATATGGCGTCTAAAAAGATACCCTATAATGTTATTTTAAACATAATACTTAAAAAATGTTTTAAAATAAGAATAATATTAATGAATTTGTTACAAATGGACAACTTTATCAACAACAAGCAGTAGCCTGAAGTTAAATACTAAATTATTTTGTTATGTTCACATTTGAAATTAATCTGAGAGTAATTAAAACTTATATAATTTATAATACACCTTCAGCGAAATTCTAATTGTACTTAAGAAATTTCTAATATATATATATATTCTTCTAACAAAATATGAGTGTTACTAAAGAAGTTACAGCTTTGAGTAAAAGAAAGTAAAATTTCTTGTTTTCAGATTTGTTCTCAGCCATTTCACAAGAAATAAAATACGTTATACGTTTCAGTAAATTGTTTAATAAAAGATAAAAATGGATTAGTAATAAATGAAAATAGATATATAATGCTTTGTTTGTTGTATTCTCTAATCATTGTTTGAGAAGTGCAAATGAAATTATGTTTATACAGATTAGTTAGCGCGCGAGCATATAAGCTTGAGTTGGTTATAAGAAGAAAGGATACGTAGTCGGGCTGCGGTGAGAATTGGCCAAGGAGCAATTATCTTGAAGTCCAGAAAGGCGCACTTTCATCTAAATGCCAAGTGAACCAATAGCCCTATTCAGCATCGAGCCGTGTGCAATGTCAAAAGTGGCAAAAAACGTGCCTCTGGAAGAAAAGTCGGCGAAGGAAAGGCGTCGGCGTCGGTGTCCGCGGCGGGGAGGAAGTTGCGCCGTTGGAAGGAGGCCGCGGAAGTGATATAAAGCCGGGCGTCGAGCGGCCGGACTCTGCAGCGCGCCGAAGCATCGCGGAGCCGCAGACGCTCGAGGGAGAGCCATATAGGCACGCGCGCGCGCCGGCCGCTGTCCCAGCCAGCTCCCACCTCTGCCTGACAGACGCGAGCCGGCCGCTGCCCTGGACAGTCGCACATCACCGGCGAGCAACGCACGATCTTATACCAACATGTGAGTCCTTCTTTTCAAACAGAGCCTAACAAGCCTTCATCGCACTTGCTTTCTTACGACTGCACATTCTATTATTTATCTCTTATCCAGAAGGAAAAGAATTTCGTCATTGCACTAGAGTTAATGCTTGAGAATCTTAAACGATCTATTTAAAGAGTTTAATCAAACTTGCATTGCAAATAACTTGAGAAGCAGTATGTAACGACAAATTAAATTTACATCTTATGTTTTATGGATCTACTAAAGTTGCATTTTTCTGGCTTGATAATTACCATAAATTTTATTTTAATGTTTTAAAGCTTAATACAAATTAGAAACAGGTTTCATTGCAATTCAACCATTGGCTGTATAATTTTTGCGATGCACACAAACTAACATTATGCAAATGCTAGTTTTCTGACTAATAAAATAATATGTAAATAAATAAAATACTAAAATGATTACATAAATCGTATACCTTCAATCATTTGCCAATTAATTCTCAAATTATTGTTTATGTTCCCCGAACCATAACGAGTTTTTCAAAATCTTTTATCGCGATACTAATTATGAACTCGAACATTATGTAACCAGCAACGGAGAATGTGATAGAAGCTAAATATTTTATATAACCTTTCCCAAATCCGCTATTTTATGTGATTATTATCAGCCCTACATTAACTTTTGACGTTCGCCAAGTCGCTTTCGTGCCTTGGACTGACGCCGAGTAAAACATTGAGACTTAACAGGCGATTATCATTGCAAAAAGCTAGCGTATACAGAGCAACGATATTATTCAGTCCCGCGCGCGAACGCGTGCGTTTCGCCGAGACGCGGTTCTTGAGAAAGTGAAAGGTTTTTCTCTACGACACCTTTCACCACCGCTCGCTCCCCCTTTTTCCATTTGCACTCCTAACTGTCCCGTTATCTCGCACCGCGATTAAAGCGTGTATAAAGACGAAAAAAAGGGAAAGAGGTGGAGGGAAAAAGTTTGCGTGTGCGACGAGAACGAAAAGCACTTTCTCTGCGCCGAGTAGAAAGCGGAACAGTCCGGTCGAACCGATCGACCACGAATGCTGCTGCAGCAGCTGCTCGATGCTTCTCTTTGCCGGTCCAATAGTCGCTTTGGGCAGCTTTCTAGCGCTTGGATATATTGTACGTACTTTTTTTTATAAAAGTCAGATATAATGGGTTGCGGTTTATTTTCTACGATCATAAAAGGGACAATTCAAGTTCTCTTCTTGCTAGAAAGTTGACAGAATATACAATATATTAATGTAGGTGAAAAGAAAGGCTTTAAATTTTATTTTATTCAGCTTAATTATTATATCAAAGCAGTAGCAGTATAGTCTAGCATTAAAATTGAGAAATGATCTCGAAGTAATAAGTAGATCTTTTAAAGCTGAACAATTATTCTCTTGCCTTGCTATTGTGTGGTTTAGAAAATCACGCTAAATAGTTTCGTAATCACGCTAAATATAGACATCAACAACAAAAAGTTAATGGCGAAGCGCAGACTATACTAAAGGCAAAGAAGTGTGTATATCTTTATGAGAATGATGGTAAACTAGCATCATTAAGTTGGAAAATTATTGTGGGTAGAAATTTTTTAACAAACTACACTAAAACAACGAATAGGGATCAAAAACTCGTGACTCTATTCTTTCAAATGAGCACCAAAGTCTCCTTCAAACGTCCCCATGCACTAGAATCATCCTGCTCAAAATTTGATAATTTCGATGAAAGAATATCCATCGGGTGATTTTCTAAAAATGGTCTTAAATTGGTCAGAAACCATCTAAATCAACTAGTCAGACGACGGAATTATTAATCGAGAAATGAAGACGTTATAACTCGGTTACACACGATTCGAGAGAGAAAGAGAAAGAGCAGTGAAAGTTACCGCGTTGATTTCCATCCACTCGCGCAGCCACCGAAATTGGTAAATCACCAACGCCAGGATCGGTAGCGCGCGCACACAATCAAAAATTGCCTCTCGCGGTTGTTGCGCAAAACATGCGTGTAACGCAGCCTTTCACTTTTTAAATCGTCGAGTGAACACGCGCGGTCCAACCTCGATCTTTCACTTTGTGTAATATATATATATATATATATATATATATATATATCGCAGTAGCCCGAGAGGTCAACAAAGTTTCATATGCTTATTATAAGATTACATAATTAAGAAAACCATAATATTCGAGATTCGGATCTGATGACTGCATACTAAATATAGTAATATAAAATTGCAGGTTTATGCAGACGGTGTTGTTGTTGTCGGCCAGTTTGCTGGTGAGCGCAGCCAAGCCAGATCCACCGGAAATCATCACGACTGTGGGCTCGCAGAAACTGGCTACTGCGTCTGACTGCTCGAAACCCGTCGCCTTCTCCGGCAGTCATGCTTCCATCCAGGTAACTTGTTATTTTTTCTTCATAGCGATAAGCAAAGTCATAAATGCTGCATACAACTATAACAGTTGTAACCAGAGCCTAATCTTATATTCATTTCTTCAACCTTCTTTCGATTATATACAAGAACGAGAATTTCAGTTTTCATTTGCGAGATTTGATCTTAGAAAGAATTTTACCAAGTTTTTAAGAGAGTGAAAATGCGGCTGCGTTATATTTGTACCTTGCAATAATTTTTAAGCGCACCTTGTAGCTGAAGAGAAAGTATACATTTGAGATTGAAATCTGTAAAAACGTTTTATAAACTTACTGAAACACTCAAAGGAGTTCTTGGACCAGTTATATCGTAGATTATGAATTTGAGTATGACGCCGAGGAGGAAAGGATAAATTAAAAATAAAATAATTTTCAGGATGCCCGGTTGATACTGACAGAGACGCTGCTCGATCAAGGCGTCGGCTACGCTGCCTCGACCGGCATCTTCACGACTTTCTGCCCGGGTCTGTACCAGTTCAGCTTCGCCGGCTATGGCAGTAGCGACCTACGCTTGAGCCTCAAACGCAAGCTCAGTAAGACCGACAGCTGGAAGCCAGTCGTGAGCACTGGACCCGCCGGCGGTGCTAACCTCGTTCTGCTACGCATGGCGGTCGGTGACCAAGTCGCGGTGTTTGTCGAGTCCGGCAAAGTGGACGAAAGCACCACCTTTAGCGGTTACCGCATCGCCAAGGAATAATAGCTCGATAACGCTGTGCGCGCTTTTGCCTCTCGTGCGCTCGCTATATACTCACCGAAATTTTGTATTTACAGCTGAGCGAACGGTTACTGTGATAGCTCCTTTGTCTTTCTAGCGTCCTCGTCAGCGGTCAAGCCTTTTCTCTTTTTCCTTTCGAGCATTCAAATTTTCTATTTTCCATTTCCTCTTTTTTTTCACAAGACTACGCGATTGCGGCGCCAAACTTTACTCTAAGCTCTATTTTTCTATCTGTACTTTGACTATCGACACTTTTGTACATACTTTTTTTCCGTTGCTTCCACTGTCTACTCAACTTCTATACTACACTCTTTTACTATTTTATCGACTCTTTTTTACTTTTTTCCACTAAGCGTACCTATGTTCTATAACAGTCTTCTTTCGACCTTTATTTCTTTTATCATCTATCGTATTTCTCCCTTTCGAGACTCTACCTACCAGTATTACAATTTTAACTTTCCAATGGACGCGAAATCTTGCCGATCTACTATTTATTTCTACGCATGTTTACTTTTGCCTGGTCTTTTTCTTTTCAGCGTTTTACTCGCTATTTCCGCTTATTTTTTCGAAACTGTACACTATCTTCTTTACCTATCCTACTTTATACTATCATCTATATTCGAAATTTTTCTTTTCTTACTACTTTTTCTTTTCTTCTTCTTTTCCTTTTGAATCTATTTAGATCATTCCTGATTCTTTTTAACTCTTTTGTAATATAGTTTTCTTTCTCATTTCTTCTGGAGTGCATTTTTATGCTTTTCTACTTATTATAGATAATGCAAGCTCTCTTTATTTTTTATATTTCTGACTATTGCTACTTTTCATACATCTTTTTTAATATGTAAATTTTTTCGTCTGAGCTTACTGTTTCTTGCAATTCTTTTCTACAATATTTTGTTAATGTGTTTCCAATCCTATTTGTGGCTGTCAAATTTATTCATTCTAATTTCTTTATAAGGTTCTTATTCTTTCTTTTCAATGTGTAAATATTTCTTCCATTTATGCTGTTTGTTTTTCCTTTTTCATTTGAATTCTATTTTGCAAATTGCTTGTTTTAGAACGCAAATACTGTATTTCTTTTTGCTATTGTCTCCGATCTTTTGCTTATTTCATTTTTAGTTAAATGTTTTCTCTTCAACTTAAAATTTTTATTTACATTTTCTTAATCTTTATTCGACTGTTATCTTTTCTTTTGACTCTTATTTCAATTAATATTCTATTTCTTGTAAAAAGTCTTGTATAAAAAATCTCTACTTTTATCTTAATTTGAATTTGTGTACCTGAATTATAAGTGTAAATCTTTAATCAATAATCGAACTTAAATTCTTCTTTTACTTTTGTGTTCTTTTTCATATTTTCTACTTTTGTCTAGTCTGTACTCTTGTGTTACTTTTTCTATCTGTGTTACTCCTTGATAATCTTTATATTCTTTGAGCTTTTTTCTAAATAATTATTTTTCTCGTTTCCTTAAGAATATTTCTCTTCATTTACTTTTTCTTATCTTTTTTTTCAACTATTCTTACACTGAATCCTACACTTTCTTTCAAACTTTTTAAAGAATTCTATTACTTTCTCTATTGGTGCTATCACAGCACATAAATAATAAAAAAAGGGCTCGAAAAATATTTTCTATTCGATTCGCTGTGCTATTTGTTACTAGAAAAAGATTTTATATTCTAAAATAATAAGTAATGTTTTACGATATAAAGTTTTATTTGTTGCGGTATTAAAAAAAGTATTCTATTTTGCATACTCAAGACACACTGTTACAAAATCACTGTGTAATGATAAAAATTTGAGAGTTTATTTACATATGTTACAAGCAAAAGTGTTTAATAAAAAGCATTAAGAAAAAATATATATTTAATAAACAAATTATTCAAATCCTTCATTTGTATAATTAATAAGACCTTGTGAATCGATTTAAATGCTTAATTCAACGGGACCAACATCTTTGCCTTCGTAAGCCTGCAGAACAGGGTAAACCTCTGCCTCCAAGAACTCAACTACTTGTTCTGGCGCTCTGCCAACAAAAGTAGATGGGTCCAGAAGAGCGTCAAGTTGATTGAGAATCGGTGCAAAGTATTTATCATTTTTTATTCTATCAACTAAGTCATTATCTTTTCCGTGTTGTTTGACTTGTGCACCAGCTTCATGAGATAATACACGGATCTTCTCATGACACACCTGAAATAAAAATTATATTTAATAATCTTAGTTGCTTCTTTAAGTTGCCATTTGACTTGAGTAGAAGATAATTGTTTTATAATTCCCCTGAGGATTGATTATTTAAAACTTGACTATATTATATTCGTGAAAAGTGATAAAAAAATAGGATAAAGAAGAAAATAAAAGTAAAAATCACCTGTCTGTCTCCACCTGCTTTGACCATCGCCATGATAACATTCTCTGCTGACATAAACGGCAGCTCTTGAGAGATGTGCCTCTCAATGACCTTTGGGTACACGACCAAACCCTCGGTAATATTCTGCAAAGTCATGAGAAGAACGTCAGCGGAAAGATAGGCTTCAGCGAGGGTAATACGCCGATTAGCCGAGTCGTCAAGAGTGCGCTCCATCCATTGATTCGCTGCCGTCTGCAGGGTGTTATTGACCAGGGTCATAAGGTGGCGGGCAATGCTGCAACAACGTTCGCTACGCATGGGGTTACGTTTATACGGCATCGCAGATGAACCAATTTGCGTACTTTCAAAAGGTTCCTCGATCTCTTTCATGTTAGCCAAGATTCGGATATCGCTGCAGATCTGGAAATTGAAGGCAAAATTATTACTTTGGACTAAATATATATGCGGGACCTTTGAAGGGAAGTTTTTGAATCTGCAATTTTTTCTAATCTCTTTCGTAAATATTTCAAACTCACTTTATGGACGGTAGCACCTAGAGAGCTGAGAGAATTCAGACATTCAAGATCCACTTTGCGGCTGTAAGTTTGGCCGGTTACAGCGTAGCATTTTTGGAATCCTGCCATACGCGTGACCAATTCGTCTAATTTTTTAACTTTGTTACTATCTCCTGCATAAAACATACATATATGTATATTATGCTTGCAATAATAATATTTTATTTTTATATTTATATGTATTGTCAAGCGTGATACTTTTTGCATACTGACCGTTAAAAAGCTGCAAAAATGAGGCCTGAGTACCGGTGGTGCCCTTAACACCACGGAAGCGAAGGTCATTCCTAGCCCGGCGAATCGCCCGCTCGTCCATGAGTAAGTCATGAAGCCACAAACAGGCGCGTTTCCCTACTGTAGTCAGTTGAGCTGGCTGAAGGTGAGTGAAGCCCAAGGTCGGAATTGACCGGTAGTCTTCGGCAAACTTAGAGAGACGCTTGATCACTGCCCCAAGCTTGGGCAGCAAAATATCAAAACCGTCACGCAGAATTACTAGATCCTAATGAAAAATAAGAACGAATGTTAGAAAGGTTAAAATTATTTTCAATAAAATTCATAACAAATACTTGGAAAAATAATTAATGAAAAAGAAATAATGGCTTGTCATTATTTAGCCGTCAAATTATGTAGAGCGATGTATTACTGGATTGTGTAGGACAACTGAATTTTTTTCAAAACTTTATGATATTTATATTTACACGTTCAGTCGATAACACGTGTTAGTGGTAAATTAAGTTTGATGAAGACAAGGGCTAATGTATTGGCAGCAGCTTCTTAAATTACCGTATTATCACCAACGTAACAGCTTGTTGCTCCTAAATGGATGATTGGTGCAGCTTTAGGACACTGATTTCCAAAAACGTGGACGTGGGCCATGACATCGTGTCTCGTAGCTTTTTCCTCTTTAGCAGCAGCTTCGAAGTCAATATCATTGATATGGGCCTCCATCTCGGCAATCTGTTCCTCAGTAATGGCGAGCCCAAGCGTCTGAAATATCACAAAACAGCAATTGAAAAAAAACTTAATTGTTATAATTTAGATAAAAACTCAACAAAATTTTTCTATAGTTAAGAATTGGTTAAGTTTCCAAAATAAAGCTCTCTTTTTTTGAAAATGGCAAGACCCGATCTCTGCGCTACTAAGAAGAAAAATAGAATTGTTAGGTAGTCCTTAAGGGTAGAGTAGATCCTCAACACTTCTAATGAAAATAAATATTTAATAGTAACACAATTTACATGTAAATATTATTTAGTTAAAATATCAGTTTTGCAAAATTTACTTTAAATTGGTACATAAACATCAAATAAAAGTATATGGAATATTGTTGCTTAAACATATTTTAACCAGATCTAATACTAAAAGCATGACGTTATTGCCGAGATTTCGGGCTAATTTTTAGCTAAAAATTAACCGCACCTAGCAAATTTATAGCTAGAGTATGCTTAAAATTTCTACCGCAGTACAACTTTAATTAAGTACCTTGCTTATAGTATATAAGTATATATTTTTTGTGTCAAATATCATCATTTAATAAAGATTATAATTATATTCCTCATTAAATATATTTTATAGTCTAATAACGATTCCTTTTCCATGTTTAAGTTCATAATAAAAATTTATATTTAATACTGATTAGAAATAATTAAAATGGCTAGCTTAGTCGTTTGATAGTGGTATTATTGACCAAAAGTATCAATCCTGCTTGACAATCTCTAATGATCAAACAAGTAATATCAACGTGATTCACTCGGCACCATCATCATTTTTCAAGCATACATCCGCAGTGAATCATTCTTAACTAAAGAATAAAAAAAGCGTATGAACCTAAAGCCCTAGTCAGTAAACCTATTAGCATGACTATGACACTCCGCGTTCGAAAATCTACAACAGTTAAAGAAAAAATTTGTCGATGTGAAAATAGGTCATCGCCACGAGTCAAAGGCAACACACACGCCGCGGATGCATCGCATGGGTTTACGGTGAGCCGGCATACGTTATGATAAGAAGAGGCGCAGGCGCAGGTGTGAGTTGCTTCACCGCGTATACGGATTTATCTTTCCCGGCACGCCCGTTATCAGATTAGATAAGGAGGGCTTGGTTTTTTTACTCTTTCGTCTCTTCGCATCGCAGTCTTGGTTTTCACGGTGTGACGCGCGTTCCTCGCTTTTCTGAGGTGTAGTGGAAATTTTGGTTTATTCAGATTTTTAAGGAAAGTGTGACCAAAATCGACAACAAATCAAAATGGTATCTGTGCAGACAATCGGTACGATTGTCATCAAAGTTCTTAAATTGGTGAGTTGAAAAATTATCATTTTAAATTTATACGAATGAACTACTACCTGCCATACTCAATGAAGTTTATTTTTTCTACTTGAAATATATTCGATCGTTGTCAATAAAAATTAAATTTCGCTAATTGTTTGCTATTGCTTATCAATTATCGTTGTAGAATATTTCACAAAAGATTAATTTATTGAAAGATGAAAATAAGTATTTCTTCGCTACTAGATTTTTTATTTTTGAGTGTCATGTTTAATCCTTACTCGTAAAAAACTAAAAAACCACTATCGTGACGAATACATTAGGTTGTAGAACATTGGGCAGAAATATAACTCCATTTGCTTTACAGCACGTTTTTAATGTACTTAAAGATAATGCTTCTATAACGTCTACATTTATTTGTATTATAAGATAAAATGTTTTTAGCTCTAAAATGGTAATAATTTTGTAAAAAAACATAGTAAAATTTTTGTTGGGATGATTCTAAGGAATGTCATTCGTTATTAGGGGGTGACGATATAAATTCATTGAATGAGTATTTTTTAGAAACAGACGTGATTCACGTTGGGTCTATCAGACGATAAGAGTTGGTATTGTTTGTTGAGTGATACTTTATCCATGGCATCGCGTGCTCAACACATGCACCTTTACACTAAAGCCAGAATGAGTTCATGGTGCAACAAATACATTTTTCATATATAATAAATATTCATAATCACCGATTAATACTTATTAAAAAATAAGCTATTATTTTCAATGCATAGAAATAAATATAGCTTTTCACTAGAGAGACAAAATAATTCTAACTTAGCTTTATTAATGATGAAGCATCAATTGTTTCACTAATGATTAAATGCTGTTACACATTTAACTTAATATTATTCTTGACTCGTTATTTTCCTTAAAGCGATTAATAATGACCTATGTTTTCATTTACATAAAAACATTAAATTTATATTATTTAAATATCGATACAGTAAAATACAAATATATATATAATTTTACAGATAATAAATTTTATCATCATTATTCTCTATCGAACTGGCTACGGAGGAGAGTTTTTGGGCGTCGGTGGAACATGGAACTTGAACGAGGAAAAGAATCCTGATGCCGAAATTGTTGCATCAGGTGTATTCGTTGGATTCTTCATATACACAAGCGTCGTGCTTATTAGTTTTTGTTTTGGCACCTTGGACCATAAAAAGACAATAGTGGTAAGTGTACTAAATGAAAATTGTGATGTCTATTATTACAAGATCTCCATATTTATGTATAAAAATTATTTTTTAATTTAGGAAATCATCATGAACTTTGTGGGAATGTTTATGTTTATCGCCGTTGGAGGCACGGCACTTCACTACTGGCACGGTTACATGTCGGAACACAAATATTTACACGTTGCAACCGAAAGACAGGTACAGTAATATATAATGATATAACAATAAATAAATTGCAGAATATTCTAGACAGTCTTATGTAAATACTATTAATTTATTATAATTTTTATGATCTTTAACTGTTTACTAGCCTGTGTAAAATTCTAGTGAATTTATGAAAGTGGAATAACTATTTTTAAAAATTTATTATATTTTGTGTAAAAGATTATTCAGCCACAAGCTCAGAACAATAAAAAGTACAAGTATAAATCCGATAGTTAAAGAATTCTCGTTTCTAGGAGTAAACATTGAAAAAGAATAATACTTTTTGTGAAGTTAAAAAAGTCTATATATAGAGCTATAAAAACCTTTCTATTCTTTTAAGAGTTTTAGTCATAGAATATATGTGTTGTTTACAGGTCGGTCTGGCGTTGGGATCTTTGTGCATTTTGGAAGGGGCGGCCTACCTAGTTGATCTCATACTGACCTTTTTACACTTCGCCAAGGATGAATTCAGCTAAATGATATATGAATCACTTTCTTACCTTACAACTTTTTTATACTAAATTTTTTTAAACAATACAATGCAAATTCATTGCGTTTATCATTCGCTAATCGTACAAGTGTATTAACAAATACTTTTACGACCTAAGACAGTACTTTTCGTCATTAATTTTCATTTAATTCGTAAGTCATTAGTGTAAGTTTGTACTTAATAATACAGTTTATAATATAACGAATAATGGAGTATTTTGTATCAAAAGTAGTACATTATTCAAATTTTTTATAAGGAAAGTAGTTGTAATTGACCTTTGTATTGTATTATTTCTATTTTATTGTACTAATAATTTAAAAAAATAAATACGTAAAAAAATTAGTATTCTAATGTGTCAACTATAGTATGAATGTATCTTTAAAATATATTGTTATATAACCTATTTTGTATCAACATCACGATCACGACGTACTGGGCAAAAAAACTATATTTCGTTATATATTTGTAAAGAATTCAAAAGTGACTGAAAAATGGCTAAATCTTGCAATGATTTGTGGAGCGACCCACATTTCGATCTAAAAATTGGTGCACTGGTAACTCATCGAGAAAGCTGCAAATGATACAATATAACCTTAACATTTTCTCTAACAAATATTTAAAAAAACTCATTCTTAGATTTTAGGCATCCTGATAAACGCTTTCCTTATATATCCGTATGCATTTTTTTATTATTATGGTATTGTAAACGGATATCACTGTTCTCATCTGACTGTCTTAGCAGTACTTATTATTGCGCATATTCGGTTCGACGCAAATTTGATTACGGTTTGTATCGATAAATTAAATATAAAGTGTAATTTAATATTATTTTTAATGATTAATCATTCTTGGAATTAATATTTAACTAATTTTTAGGAAGTAGCTCTACTTTTGGTTGCCTTTATAAAACTTCTCGTTGTAACGGCGATACATGCGGATGAGCATCACCCGCATCATTGGGACAAAGTAGTTTACCCCTCAGAAGAACCTATTATTGGGCAGGCATCTACCTTTCATTCTGGTAAATATTATACCTTTAGTTTTAAGAATTGATGTTGATATATGCATGGTAAAATTAATATTTTATGTCTTTTACTTTTGCAGCAGATTCAGTGACCACCAGATTTTATGCTTTCATAGTTCTCAACATAGGTTTGTCATAATAAATTAATTAGAGTTACAGTATATATTTAAAGATTTATAAGCATATATACATGACATTTATTTTATTTTAGTTTGTCTGATTCTCATCGCAGTTGATATCATATTAAGACTGACCAAGAAATAAGCCTATTCGAAAAAGCATACTTCAAATGTATTTTGTAAAATTATTATGTTATTCAATATTATTTATCATTTCCCCCTAATTTTGTAGTGTAAGATTTCGTGTGATCTTTTTTTATTAATGAAAATAAATACACTCATTTAATGCTTTTAAATAATTTGTAATCAGTTTTATTAATACAAATGAAATTTATTATTTACTATTTCAATTCATTCTTCTTATTTTTAATGAGAAATGCGAAGTCGAAAGCTATTAGAATTGCTGCTGAAATCAAGAAAGATTATTAGTCGGTAGTACAAAATCACTTATACATAAAAAGCTTAGTAACAACAGAAGACGAACCAGCAATAGCGGGAAATACGGAGTGCCAGTGAAGGTGTATAAATACAGTGATCAGCATCATTATGAAGTATACGATCAAAAATATAATTTCCTAAGGATAGCAGTTATAAATTTTTAATGTTTCTACATCATCATAATTGAAAAATTGTATACTTGTATGCTATTTATGATGAAAATTATTGTTTACCAGCCAAACCAAGGTATCGTCAAAAATATAGATGAATACGTAGGCTAAAGAGATAAGGAACCATCCGTGTATTGCCCATATTTCAAAGATATAATGGACGTTTATAAGTACGATTATAGCAGCAAGACACGTTATCTTCAGAAAATATATTAAACAGAAAATAAGATTCGATGAAAATTAGAATAAAAAATAAAAATATAACCTATAAATTATATAAAATGAAATAAATATCCATAAGACTTACGCATTCAGCTAATCTAAGGTCAAAATTGATATTTTTGAATAACTGCTGAGCATTTTTAGTCATTTTAATGTTATGGTTATTAAATTGTGTTTCTATATATTTATTAAATTAATTTTAACGGTTAGTTTAGATATTCGTTGTAAACAGAACTGCAATGAAGACAGTCACTTATTTGTTAATACATGAATGCTTTATACAATTGAAATTTCGAATTAGATAAGTTTTGAAAATTGTATTATAAGCTCTTGGCTTTGTTTTTTATTTTAACTGTGCACAATCTCTTTACACTTAGTTCATTCACGCCAAAAGCATTTGTAAGTTTGTATTATTTTAAAATTTTTTTTCCTTTAACATATTTATTAGAAGATTATTTAAAAGTGGTTCAAGTCATTAACATTTTGATGGTCTACTTTTTAATATTGCATCTTAATAAAAAAAATCTTATTTCTTAAATTGTAGATTGTAATATATCCCTTTAGTGAACTAATTAAAATAGTCTAAAAAAAATTACGAATACTAAATTTCATGTCAGGGCCGATACCGTTGATTTCAACGTTAAAATATTTGTTTTTCTTCTCACTTAAAAACCGGATATATCCTAAAGCCACTTACATGAACGATAACATCTTTTCGACGCATCCAACTTCTTATTAAATTTATGAAGAAATATAAATAACTTTACTTATTCTAATACGCAATAAGTTGAATTCATTGTTTTGTCCTATTACGTAGATGTTGGCTTTTAATTGTTGAAGATTAATCTAATAACACGAGAAAATAGTAAGTACATTCTCAATTTGTTTGAACTAGTTATCTTCTGAAATGTTGAAAACCTAAATATACTAAATGTAGCTAAATTAAGTCGTCTGTAATGTTACGAAGAAGTAACAATTTAAATAAGTAATTATCTATTATTTTACAAAATGATTTATTTTTATTTTCAACAAATTTCCCCGAAATAATTTTTCATAGAATTCAAAATATGGAAAATGTTTATAAAAAAAGAAAATATATATTCACAATATAGTTTATAAAAAATAAAATTATTTACGAAAATTTGATGACGCAGCATAGAAAACATCTCTTATATATTCAATACAATTAGCAGCATCGTTTAACACATGGAAACATCTCCTTCACTCTCTTCGTACCAGCATAATACATGCATTATTTAGCCGTCGACGTTATAACCGGAACATATTATTTTTACTGTGCATCATGATGCCCATTATTATCTTGGGCATCAATTAGAACTACTTAACCTCGTAGCGATGCGTCGCCGTCTCTGACTAAAGCAGTATTACTATACTTGCTATCTATTTTTTTAAATTTTTCTCGTACAACTGCAATTGATCAATTTGTCTTTATTGACGGCGCAAACAAAATTTGCATTAGAAAGCTTGGAATGCGATTATCTTATGAATTGCACTATTGCTTTCTTTTCAATTGATTTACTATCTTTTTCAATTGAGCAGTCAATATAATTTTTTTAAGTAAAGATTGTTTTTGCATAAATACAACATATCACGGAAAAAAATTTATTTATTGAAATACGTAATTTAACATTAAAATCTCTATCAAAGTAATAAACCACATTGATAGCTTCCTCATACTTACTTAATAAAAACTTGTAATGCGATAAAAAGTAAATGTTATATGAAGCACGTAATCCTAAAAAGATCACGTCCTAAAACAATCAAATGTATTTAAGTCCTGATCGCAATTGTCGATTGCCTGTAGCTATAGTTCCCAGAACAAAGAACACCTTATCGAATCGAGAATTCTTTTTCTTTAGCGGAGTTCGTGCTCACGCTCTCTCTCTCTCTCTCTCTCTCTCTCTCTCTATCCACCCTCCCTGTTTTTATCAAAACCCGCTCGTGGTGCGACTCTGCTCGCGATCGATTTACCTACTCGGCAGCTCCCGTACAAGCTGTAGGATAACAACTAACAACACAGGTGCACGCTCATAGAAGCAGGCCGATTCTATTTTTTGGTGGCCAGTTATACAGTCATCCACAAGGGGACAACGACGCGATTTGCTTCAACTGTGGTGGGAGGATTAGCAAAAAGGTAATGAGCATAGACTTTATTTGTCTTCAATTTTCAGTTATTATTATTATTGGCAAAGGTTTGTAGAAAGGTCATTTTTTACATATATATACGTATATGCTTTATCCAGTATAAAAAGACATAGAGTATGTGGAGTAAAAAGTATAGTAACTTTTCGAGATGAACCTTGAAATCCAACTCGAATGTTCTCAGAGTTCTGACGGAGTCTAACAATTAGAAGGTTTGCTTAGAATAAAAGTTAATGAAACTAATAAAATAATTAGGTTAATAGAGAGGTGACAGAGCGAAATGTGATGACTCTTAACTCCGTTTCATCATTCTTTTCTCGAGGAGTTTCCGGTTTTAGCTGAATTTTTTTGTTTCGAAAATTACACCAAGACAAACTTTTTTTGACAAATAACTAAGCATTTAGACTATACTGAACAATGATTTTTGCTGCGCGGAAATATAAAACTCGTATACGTATACAAACAAATTAAATGTTTATAATTTTTTAGATTTCAAAAATTTAGGTACTGCTAATATACACGAAACTTTTATGTGTGTATATTTATTTTTTGTATTACATAATTAATTAATCAAAGAGGAATAGTAATTTTTTAGCATCAAATATAAATGGAAATAAGAAGATAACTTAAAAAGAAAGTACATATATGCACACACGAATATCCAAGCACGTATACGTATACACAGGAGAAGTTTAATTTTCGTGGCCGTCGTGACGTCATCGGTATCATGCACGATTATGATGAAAAATATGCTTGAAATAAGAACGATGTGAAAGCTTATAAAGTAAAATTATAATATACACCCTAACTAATAAATTACCTTGTAGACCCTTGGTTAAGGTAATGATTTTAATTATAATACCGATGTTTTTATAGAATGAAATATTTATGAACAATATGCGCATTAGTCTTGCTTTGCTATTTTTAATTCCCTTGATGAAGCGTATAGTAAGGCAAAACATCGCAAAAGTAAATAAACTGAGAGCGTATGTTTTCGAATAAAATGCACAGAGAATTTATACATTGAGACATTTTGGAGTCAGACATGTCACATGTTAATCTTTGCCTGTACCCAAAGGGAAAGTAAACTGAATAATTGAGAATAATAGCATTTTTGCTGGAAATTGATTTTGTCATTGATGTGTAAGTCCACGAAAGAAATATTCGCTAAAATATATGGCAAGAAAATCAATGGAAGAAGCAGTTGAATCTGATTCCAGAAGCCATGAGCAGAGCTGAGAGCAGAGTAGTATATAGGACCGCGCCCATGTGGGATACACAGCGCGCGTCTCTCTCGCTCGCTCTCTCTCTCTCTCTCTCTCACAAGCCCCCACCTTGTTCATGCGCGTACACGTGTGCAATCCACGCACTATACCTACCTGTGCGCATGTAGGTACCGTAAGCCGCAAGTCGCCACTCACTACTGCGCGTAGTGTAGCCCCACTCTTACGTGTGTTTACGTTTTCACCGTTCCGTTCCCCTCGCCGCGCAACCGCGGGAATGTGTACGCACCGTCGTAGCGGAGTATAGAGCGTAAATTTCGTCCTCTCATTCTTCATTTACACCTCCTGGATTCCCATTCTATCGTGGAATCTCTGTGTTGATTCTTTTGACTTTATCAAATACAATTATTTATTTTTCCTTTCTCACTTTTCTCGCAGAGCAGATAAACTCAAATTTTTTGCATATAGGATATATATATATATAGGTATATAGCTGAGACTTGGTTTGATAAGTCAGTGCAATAACATCGCGAGAATTCCCATTCGCTTTTAAGACCGCGTTCTCGATATGGCTATAAGCATGATTACGAATATCATTTTTCTCCACGCACTACTCGCATTTCGATTCACTCTCTTTCTCATTCTCTCTTTCATTCAGTCACTGATTCCCGTTTTTTTTTTGTGAACATACCTATATAGTAAGGCTCGTATATATCGTGTAATTCTTTTGTTCTTGCATATACTAAAAACGATCGTGGAAAAATTAATGTGAAATTATTGTTGGAACATGAAAGTTTGATGTCACTGCACTTTACCGTTTACAGTATAGTTGGCAAGGTAAGAAAAACAGTTTTAACTGCCATGGTGATTTCTGTCAGGGATATAGAAAACGGTGTTAATAGAAAGTAATTAAAAATCAGCCTTAAATGCTCCGTCAAGGCAATTTTTAATTATTTTTTGCCTATTCCATAAAGTAAATATTTAAGTGAGTTCCTTCGAAGCAATTAATTTCATTTGCAGAGCATAATTAAATTTATCTGGCAACAACAAACTTCTTCAATAGCGATTGCGTGAACTAGAATCCATTGAAAACTAGAATGCTGAAATTCGATGGTGCTGTTCAATGAGGGAACGGCAAGAAACTGCGTCGACGGTATAAAAAATTCGGACTCAATATAGAAGTAAGGCAACGCCTCTCTTCCGCGTTCCCAGCCATGTGACCTCATCTTCGCCTCCAATTGTTATTTTTCCTTTAATTACCGAGCCCTTCGTAGCAAACTCGCCTCTGTCCCCTCTCTTATACGTAGCCGCATGCATTTATAGGTCCCACGCGCGAATACTACAAGTACTACTACTCATGCTATATACAGGCGCGGTACGTGGCGGCGTGCGCACGCGCACGTTTCATTTCACCATCAGACACGCCGAGGACGCGCCGCTCGCGCCCCGAGACTCGACTCCACTCCTGTTTTCCTCTTTTCCTCTCTCAACCAGCCTGTTTTACGCTAACAACTAACTGCAACCGCGTACACTGTCATATTTCTTAACTAAAGATATTTTCTCGCTGAAAAAATGAATTTTTTTTCCACGCACCAGTGCTCCCATGCAAGTAAACGGAAATTGTAAATGTATAACGTGATGACAGATAATTACCTTGGTTACGCATATGTATAACCGCGTTAAAAAAAGTAAAAACAAGAATGGTATAGATAAGCGCTTAACAAACACATACACACACATATATATATATATATATAGTTCGCTATATACACGAAAGTCCAGAAAAATAACACAACGTGTCGAAGTACGTATAGAGCAAGCGTCGATTCCCGCCTCCCACATCGGCTATAGTCGCGGCTATAGGTGTGCACGTCGCAGAGTGCGAGTCCCCCTCGAAGCCTCCTCCGCACGGCTCACATAGCGTAGAAGGGGCATGCGCTGCGCGTTATTTCAAACAGCCGTAGAGTAGAGCGTATAGAACCTGCGCGCGTCGCGCGTTCCAGTTCGACTGACGCCGCGCGCGAGCCAAGACGCAGTCTGTGCGTTCTCGCCCTTCGCGAATCAGAGCTGCAGGTACATAATACTTTATGCAGTGACATCGAGAGTGATTCACTCGCGAGTCTGCGCGTGTGGCTGTGCGTGTGAGTGTGTGTGTGAGTATATTTTGGAAGGCGGGGACCTGAAGGGTCGATGGCCGCGCCTCTTCTTTGCTGCAGTTTCTCTGCAGTGCAGTGAATGCTCTCGTACAGGCGAGCTGCGCTTGTCTGTCACTGCTCGCGGCGATCCTCGGGAGAGCGCACTTTAGCGCGATGACTGTCTTTGTCTTACGATTAGCGACCGCATGAGTGTTGTGCACGCCCAGCATTGATGAGCTTTCGAGTCGCGAGGGCAGTAGGTATATTCGTGCACAGAAACATCAACGTCCACTGTCTCGTTGGACGACGTGCTCAAAGTGAGATCGTTCCTCAGTCTATTCTGGCCTTTTCACCGAGAGTTCCTTAATTTCGAAAACTCCACCAATAGCATCTCAATTTTTAAATTTCACAGCGCTTATGAGCTGCAGCTGTACAACACGCCCACAGCTGAGAATGATAAATTATCGTCGACAGCACGCTAACTCGAGCAGAGAGGAGCAGTCCAAGCTAAAAAAGTCGGTCTTCTCGCGTGCGAAATAGTCCCAAGCGCGTTCGGTCACTAGTCCAGGTGATATAGTAATAATTATTGAACAGTTATTCCGGGACTCCGCGGAACATCTCTCCCGCGAGCAGTGGTTCCCATCGGCGGCGAGTGAGGATCTCTCTATACACGCGGCAGCGCGCGCGCGTATAATTGTGACATTGCTGCGCTCTGTGGCTCACGCAAGGACACTGTGCGTGCATGATACGAGCTCGACTCATGCTATAGAGTTTCCCTGTTTTTTTTTTTTTTCATTTTCATACGCAGACGAGTAATGCATGCTTTAAAGTGGAAATGTCGCTGTTGTGGCTCTCAAAAAGTATGATAACTCATTGTAAAACTTGCTTTCTTTACTTACATGCTATAGAAAAAAATCTTACAATTATATAATCACATATGATGTTTAATCAATGTCTGTATTGAGAATTACATTTTTTATAAATTTTTATTTTATGGAAGAAAAATAAAAACAAAGAAAAAATTTGAAAAGATTGAATTTGTTACAAAATGATATATTAGGAAAAAGAGACAGTCACGGATGTTTGTTGTGAATGAAGAAAAGTCAACAAACTCAAAGAGAATTTGCGGTTCAATTTGGGTGTCACTAGGCCAACTTTTCTGTTTGGTTTAAGAAAAAACTCTTGATTGTATAGAGGCAATTTAAATTCCATCGTGACGCGCCGCCGTAGCGGTTTTCTGCACCGTGACGTCTTACCATTTCTCGTTTCTTTTTCCAGCAGAAAATAAACCTTGACAGTATTACCGAACCAGCTAAAGGTGTCCATATATATACATGACAATCCAGTAATTGCACGATATTACATAAAACTTTATTTTGCCAACAGTCCAGTTCCCTTTATCTTTAATAAAATATCCAATTACGCCTGATCTAAATGAAATATTGAAAAATGTATATAATGAAAGAAACGACGAGGCGAGTCTATGCGAAAAGTGAAAATGTACGGATGGCTATATCCATGCAGTAAATAATGATTGTTTGGAATGAATATAACAATGTCCGATTCACTGACAGGTTCTCGCGACAATTAGACACGAACGAAAGCAAAAGCCCGCGCGTGTTCTGTAGAAGGAGTTTTGTCTGCTCGCTTATCGCATTCCTGCGATGCGGCATTCGGAAAGACACAATGCCAGCGGCAGCGGCGGTGGCGCGGAAAACTCTCCCGTGATATACTCCTTAAACAGTTAAATTTTCCATTTCCAGTTATAACGGAGCCGTGGTAAGGCTGCGCGCCGGCGACTCATATACGCACGCCCTTGGATCACTGTGGAGGAGGGGGAGGAGGGCCAGCAGAGAAGGGGGGATAGGCCCGCCGTAGAGCGATCTCGGCAGATAATAAACGTCGGCGCAGGGAGATTCGGACAGCCAGTCAAGCTGGGCGACAGGCGAGGAAGACACAAACGGGTTAGGATGGCGGACGAAGCGGGAACACATATCCCGAAGGATGGGGATGTCGACACCGTCAGCTCCAAGTCGATACTGCTCAAAGTCGCCGAAGTGGTACGTGTTCCGTGTGTGTGTGTGTGTGTGTGTATGTGTGTATGCGACTTGTGCCTCGCAGCAGTGCTGTGCGTGCTTGTAGAGGCGTGGAATGTGCGCGGAGAGTTCGATGATCACCCAGCATGGCTGTGATATTTACGAACTGGTCAATTATTCAATTTTTACCTCTGAATTACATGTCGTGCCGCGGGTACTGCAAGTGATATGTGCATATTGATTCTGGAATTGAGTATTGTTTGTATGATTTTTGCTACGCGACAGTTGCGACATCGGAAGTGCCTTTGATTTACATATATACAGACGGCAAAAGGACTATATCCCAGTTTCGAGTTTCAGTAAAATTACAAAAAATATTTCCTGCTATCAAATTTCTCTTAAAGTTATAGAAATTTCAATTTCAATTTTTAAAATAACAAAATAAATTCTAAGAAGCTAATATATATATATATATAACAACATTCTATTTTGTGTTAAAATATGCTACCGTAACATTTTTCAACCGTAACATTTTTTCAACCGTTTTTAAGAAAATCATTTGTTAAAAGCTTTCAATTAATATATTGCGTAGCACACATCTTTTATTCGTTATCTTTACGTTTAACCAAGGGTGGTAGGCTGTAGGAGACCGACATTTGTGTGAGGATCGAGTGCAGGGTTAATATACGCTAATCTGTCGATTACTTAGATCACATACTATAAGTATTGTTGGTATAATACGGCAGGTGGAGAACCAGAGGCCATGTGTAGAGTCAATGTTCCAGTTATCGCAGTGCATAATTCATCTTAGTTATTAATGATTTTCTGGTAAAAAGTAGCATTTGAAAAACTTGCCAAAATGAAATGACTTTATTTTCAAGTATTATACATTTAGTACGGTAAATTATGAAAATAACTGGTTAGATTTACACCAGTTATATTATTAATAACTTGTATATTTCTTTAAAGCGTTTGTGAAACAACAAAATTACTGTTGATTTTTTTATTTTTAACTACACTCACTCATTCTCTCTTTATTTATAAAAACCATACCCTTATGTTTATTTCTAAGTGAAATGATAGAAGGTAAAACGGTTGAATGATTCAGTGAAGTTGGTAAGAGTATGAGTTTTGTTTATTTTAAAACTCATCAGAATTTGAACGCGATTTTTTTATATATATTCTGAAATTCATTTCTGTTATAGGTTCTGTCAGTATTTGCTATAGGCTTGATCGTCGATCCATTCAACTCGTTCAACCGGGTTTTCTACAATCAGTCAAAACCGAAACTCGACGACATTGCTACAATTTACATAACGATCGCGGGCTTTCTCATCGTCAACACCATCTTGATCCTCGGTCACTTAATGGGTGACCGCATGCCCAAGCGAACGGTAAGAAACTGTTTCCTCGCTAACACAAAATTCTCGCACATGCGTAATTTCATGTTGGCTTACTCATACACATTATTAGATTAACACAAGAGTTCCGAGAATTCGTTCAACCTGACATATATTACTTTTGAAGATATATAGATCAGTTTAATATTATAGGCTATATGGCATGTGTCATAATTAATTTCTAACGATACTGGCAATTCAACTACTTGTGAGTAGTTCAATTAAACTATTTTTGAGTATTTTATTACTTTTTTTTAATGTTTAACGATTTAAAAATAAATACTATTAACTCACAAGATTGTTATTCTTCAACAAAATAGTATAACATCCAAAAAACATGAAATACGCATATTGGCGAAATAGTGTAAATCATAGACTATATCTGTAGTTTATGAAAATATAATGAGAATCGCGTCTACTATGTAGAGTCGCTACACCTCATTGCGCAACGATATGGCGGACGGAACTCTATTTTTCACCAAACGTTGGAAAAGCCACATTCTATCGCGTGCATAATAGTATCAACTAATCACAAATGCTATTTTTGGTTAATGATAATTAAACAAAATGGGGTTAGTTGACATTTAATACTTCCGCGGTCAAGAAAATATTAAATTTTATCAGTGGTTGAAATCAAATGTGTGATTTTATATTTTATAAATACAGGCTCAGTTTTTATCGAGGTGGAAAGAATATGAATGTTATAGAATGTTGTTTGAAAACAAAGTCACATAAAACTAATACCTACTTTCAATTTTATTTCAAATCTGCTAGAAAGTAATAATTCATTGTTTAACCCTTTTTGACATAGACTTTTTTAGTCAATCTAGTAAATTTCTTAGAAAATTCGGTTAATTCAAATAAAAACTACTTTGAAATCTCAACAAAATGTTTAAAAAAACGTGGTACGTGAGTGTGCCACTGCATGTCAGAAAGGGTCAAATGTTACTGAACCGTAAGGAATTTAATGAGAGAAAATAGCATGTTTTATACATCTTCTTAATTATAACAAATTTTGAACGTAGTCCGTGCTGTTCTCCGCTGTGGGAACGATTCTCCACATCGTGGCCGGCGGTTTGATCATACACAACTGGCGCAAGCTCCACGGCAACTACGCTTACGTCTACAGCAGCACGTACCCGAGTAAGCAGTACATAGATATGCTCATCTCCGGTGGCGTTTTCACCTTCGTTAACGCTGCCGTCTTCGGCGTCGACGTCTTCTTCACAATCAAGTATTTCTAGCACGAGGCCAACGCCGGCAGAGGCGATAAGGCAAGTTCCGACCTCTTCGTCATCTTCTAACGTCGCGCGCAAGTGCCATCATCGGCGCACCGAGTGTTATAAGATACTACATATGTATATATATGTACGCGGTTTTTTCGCGAGTGCCTTGCTCGAGGACTATTTAAAAGAGGATAAAAGAGGGAGAGTGCACATTGTTCAATCAAACGTTAACCTTAAGGAGACCGATTAATCAGCCGATTTCACACGAGTGATGCACTGTTTTCAAAAGATCCCACGTCACTTTTCACACAGTTTATATATATATATATATACGTAAAAGATGGAGTTTTGTAAAGTTATTTTATATGAAATTTATACACGAATTCTGAAATGAACATTCAAGCAAATAAAGGGCTGAATTGCACGCGTTAATATATGTACAATTAAACAGCTTCGATTTAACTGAAGTAATATAGGAAATAATGACGCTTTAACAAGTAGTTTACAGTTACATTTTTTGCTGCAATTAGTTTCGAATCTTTTGGTTATATATAATATATATATAACTTTTTGCGTGTTTTCATGGCTGAATTTTATTGTTGTGAACACAATGCTGCAATCCCAAAGTAGAACTTTTTAACTCTGTATTATTGTTACAACATCGGGAATGATGAGATCCCGCATGAAAATCATTATAAACAGAGAAAAACGTGTTGAGTTTTTCAATTTTATAAATTTTATTAGAGTACAAAACGTAAAGATTATTAATTATTTCTTTTATTTCAATGATATTTTTAATTTGGTACAAATTAACTGTGAGTACAAATATTTGGAAGTAAGATGAAATTCCTTCAATCTTTGCAAGGTGTAAGAATGCATTAGGTGCATTAATGTAACAGGAAACGTTTTTCTCCGTTTGCAAAGCGAGCGCCTCAGAAGCGCATTCGCGCGCCTTAAAAATGCGCTCACAAACACGATCCGTCCTACATATTTATGACATGTAATACGAAGTCTTCGCGTGTTATATAGTAGCACAGACCTCGTGTAATTAATCCGTCCATAATCGATATTATACGTATTAGGTAAGTCAGAGCATAATTAATCGCCTGTTCGTGTTCGTAATGATTAAGACATCATCTACAATTGACAAAAAAGTATTTTTATTTTTTTATGTTATATGCGATCTTTTTTGAGTTACGCGAGGAACAAATTTATATTTATATTAACTGTATGTATATAATGTAAACGATATAATTACTAGGAATCGTAAGAACAATTATGTGTAAAAGATCATAATCATGTACCTAGTAAACATCGTTGTAATGGTTTTAAATGCATGCGTATAAGATCTGTCTTAGAAATATATTCAGTTGAACAAGCGAATGCGACAATTATGAATCTCTAAAATATTTTTATGTAGGTATTAATAGTTGAAAGTTATAATTTTATAAAATATATATTTATGCAGAGTTTTTAATAATATTACGTTCGTTTTACACTATTGAAAGATTTAAATAGTTTAAAAGTTGAAAAAATTTTCGTCAAGTATTATATTGTATTTATTTCGCACAAAACAATCTCTGTATTTCAACATTTTTTGTTTTCATGGCTTACGTCAAGCGATAAGAATTTTCCGAATTTTCGACGACAGTCAACAAGTGCCAGAATAACCTTCATATATAAAACTCACAATTGTTTACATTAAAAATGATTGGACCAATTTATGCTGCACCCATCGTACACTGCGAAGACGATAAAGCCATTGCGTTCATCAAACCTATAAGGATATTTCAGCTTGTAATTGCACAAAAAGATTGTTTATTAAATTTTAAATTTTAACGAAACCAATGTGATTTTTATTGACACCTAATAAAGGTTTTGGAAAGTCTATTATTTACGTTGACATGGCGTATGGTTTTCGGGGGTAATAATCCTTTCGACATTTTTGAGGCTGGCCTGATCCTGAATGTGACGGGTATTTTTCTTGTGATAAACATAGTGGACATTATAAGTCAGTGTGGCAAAGATCCTATTCCCGATACACCAGTAAGTAAACAATTAGTCTAACATTATTTACGAATACAGAACTTTATATTGTTAGAAAATTCATGTAAAAACTTATTTGAGTAGATGGTGATTTGGTTCTGGTTTATAAGTATATTCTTTTGATTCTCGTTAAGTAATATGCAACTCATTTCAGTAATATCATTTATAAATCAAATGCAATGCAATATTTGCAATTGAATAATTTTTAATGACAATTAAACTGTTAAATGCCGCTTAATATTACATATTCATTATTCATATCTTTTAACTTTCTTTATTAGATGTTCTTGTTTGGAATTCTGGCAACTCTAAGCTTTTCACTGATAGCAATTGATATGTTTCTCGTCACGTTAAACGATAGCACAACAGGAATTTGGAGACTGGCTATCGGTATACTACTTTCTAGTGCATGCGCAATTTTACGTTTCCTAGACATAATTTTAATCTTTCTTTATGGTTATTAAATCCCTTTAACTCTCATCGCAGCATTATTTTTTAATAAACGTAAAAAGCAAAACAGTGATTATTTTATCGCAAGAGAGAAAGCGAAAATACTGCTGTTTCAATGTATAACAAGTATAATTTTTTTTGCATATATAAGCCATTTTACAGGAAATCAATGCTTAGAGGAATTACAAAAATAAAAAATAAATGGTGGTAAATCTCAGCCAGATAACTGTCTTGTAATAATATGTTAATCGTACATGAACTTTTCTTGTGAAAATTTAATAAGGGAAAAATGTACGAAAAACGGTCACTGACGATTAATTAGTTTTAAACTCATAAAGACAAAAAGAAAATTAAAGTAGAAAAAAAGAGTTTTAATTTTCATTAAGAATTATTAAAATCGGAAGTTTCTGTATAAAAATAATTAAAATTTGAAGAATTACGCAAATTAAACAAAAATCGCTATTTTTTGCATAATTTCTGGCGATTTTTGTAAGGGTATCCGATTTTAATGATTCTCAGTTTAATTCTTTTACATCAATTTTTTTGGTCTCGAAAATTTGTTAGCATCTTTGGAAGTTTAATATTGATTAATTATTAGCGACCATTAATATTTCTGATGTTAAACTTCTACAAGAAAAATTGATGTACGATTAAAACAGTAACACAAGACTGTTTTTGTTGGTTTGATATTTTTCTTATTTGTTTCATATAGAACGAAAATAGATTTATAGCCGAGGTATATCTCCAAATAGTTTTTTGTATATTTCAACCGTTTAGTGTTAAAGTTGCTCATATAATATCATTACACATATTTATTCGATAATCAATTAGTTGTCGAATTCTGATTTTAAGCTGTTAATAAATGAACTTCTTAACTGACAAAATAACTATCTAATAAATTTTAACGATGTATTATTAAAATTAAATGTTTAGTTTTTGAGCACAAAGAACAATGAACCATCAAGTGCGGAATAGTACAAAGAAAAGTCATCATTACGAAATCATCCAGATGAAACATAAGTACTTATTCGACTGGAAATTGCTATTAATTACGAATATATAAACACAATAAATTAACAGCGAAAGAAAGAAAATACAATTAATATCCTATTAATAATCGTGTGTGAAAAATAGACATAATCCGTTAGGGAGCTTCAAAAAGAAAAAGAAGAGATTATGCCTAGTTCCATTGTCGAGGACGGAGACCTCACAGGGCCCTACGAGCCAGGTAACGACCCTGTCCTCCTTTACTGCCTAACCGAACTCAGCACGTCTTCATGCCTCGGAATTCCTCTTCTGTCCTTGCCGTATATTGTTCTCAATCTCATCTGAAGCTGATTAGCTTTGTTTTTGTCTTGCTTTTTTTCATTTTTCATGGGCAGTTGCCTAATATTTTCTCGACTTCCCACGATTATCTTCAGACAGATGCTGGAATCACGCCACGCACGTTACGTACGTCATGAATACTGATGTGCCTAATTTACTTGACAATTTTTTGTGAATAAGTTTTAATAAAATTTGAATTTTATGAAATTACACTTTTCCACTCAAATAATTATGATGGTTATGTGTCCCACTTAATCTAAACGAATAAATTTTTTATTTTAAAATTTTAATTCCATTAAAAGCAAAAAGTATCACTAATGAAAAATAAAAATATTTCATACATTATTAGAATATCACGATATTTAAAACATTTAATATACGCATTTTTAAATATACCATTAAATAACATTCAACTCAATATTGAAATATTATTAAAAAATTTATTTATAAACATTTACAACTGGTAACATTTTCTAATACATTTATTAGTTAGAAGGAAACGACAGTATTTTTTATTTTTTTTAAAAAGTTTTAGTATGTTAATAAATATTGTACATAGTAGAAAACAAGTTAAATGCAATTTCTTATTAGATACACAACACATAATTAGAATTATATATTCAAGAAAAGGCATGCAAATAATAAAACAATACTGTGCAATGTAAGAAAAGCATATTCACAATTAATTGGTTATTGATTAGAAAAATAGTATTACTGTATTTTCTTTTTTGTGTTTTAATCTTAGAAAATAAATATTATAGACCATTATCAATAATACGAACAACTTTAGTTTATAAATCTTGATGGAATATAGTTTGATTGGTTTCATATAAATCTCAATTTATATAAATGGGCAACAAAGTTTAGTAACAAAAACAAGCTGATGAATTGGCAAACTATTGATTCATCATACATGTATAACAATTACCTGACTTAAATTTAACATATAAAAATTTTTTATCTTGCATAAATCATGATTTTTTCTTATATTAAAATTGAAATAAACATAATCATCAATATTTTCAAGGAAAAAATGTACTCACGGAGAAAACTCTAATTAGAGGGAAAAAAGGGAAAAAAAAAAAAAAAAAAAAAAAAAAAAAAAAAAAAAAAAATATTGATCCGTTGTCCAAGTTGTACATTTTATAAAATTATGCAAGATATATCGAATAATTTTTCATAGTATATAGAAATAGAAACGTAATATTCATAATTATCAAAACTTAAAACTTTGAGTCTAACGAAGTAACACATTATGACTAAGAATTGGTTTTGCATTTCTACTAACTTCATAACATAATCTACCATTTTTTACATAATTAAATTTATCGTTACAATACTGAGGTACATGCATGTTTAAATTTATGCTACCATTATGTATAACTGGTACTGTAGCAGGAACATTATCAATCATTGTTCTCCAGGGAAATGGAATGTTAAATGAATTGTTTCGTTGAGAAATATTTTCATGACTATTTAAACTATCTTGATGCATTAAATTCCATGGGAAGTGTAGCACGGAGCAGTTCCTTGGATTTAAGAATGCTGGTGTAACATTATTGTGTTGATGTAAACTATTATAAGAATCATTTCTTGATTGATCACTATCAGAAGTTTTAGAGAAGTCTGATAAAGATTCATCTGATCTCATTGAATATTTAAAGTCATCAAGAGTGAAACTACTGTCATTAAATGTATCTTTACCATCACAGGCTCTTTCTTCGTAAATGCTGCTTTGATTCATATTACATGATTGTACAAAATTATTTCTAAATGAAGCATTTTGTGAATAATTTTGTTCACTCTTCAAAGTTTTGAACTTTGATGAATTTTGCTCTAATCGTTTTTTGCGACCGTGTTTAAATGAAACTTTTTGCAAATTTTCTCCATAGAAACATTTCTTCTCACTACCAATCACAGTTTTTGTTAAATGTACATGTCCAGAATCATCTACATGTCCTTTTTCTTCTATCTTTTAAGTAAATAATTTAAAATATTAAAATAATGTCTAGTGTGAACTATTTTTAAAACACATCTTTGATTAAAAAATTTGATATAATAAATAATGTATTATAATTGAATATTTTAATATTTTGTAAAATGAAGAATTTTATTTTTTTTTAATTATTTAAGTTGAAAAATAATAGAAAATGATTCCATGTATGAGTATGTACGCGCGTGTATGTCTGTGTCTGTGTGTAAAATTATTAAATGAAATAAATGCAATTGTTTTTTCATTTAACACTTTTGAAATGTTATCTACTAAATGAAAAATTTTAATAAGTATCAAATTTTTTTAATCAAAGTTATCGTTCCTTTATCCTGCCGAAAAAGAACGATTTCGTTTTCATCTCTATGTGTAATAGATGACGATAAAAATGTCGAGAGACCACAGATAGACTGCATTACAAAGACGACGTAAGCATGGAAGCGTATATACAAACAACTGATTAGAAGACGACCTCGGGTGGCCTGGAGTTTCGTAAAGCTTGCCCGGGGGGTCTTTTACTATACGTAAAACTTTTGATTTGTCAAGATTCGTATTTCTTTTTGAAAACTATGGGAGGCGTGGAAGCATAAAATAGAAAATACAAAAGTGCAAAAACGTAATATTAATTAGAGTAACGAAGATATGGTAACGAACCATTTCAGCTTTTGCCAGGTATATCCACAGTTTCCGCCACGTACTAAACTTGTTTTGATCACTGAAATTGTAACGCATCTCCTTGGACGCGTAGCGCGTGGCCAGGGGACTTCTGTAATCGCAGAACTCGCTGTTCCTCTCACACATTTTTGCAAACCGTTTATCACGTTATTCTAACAAATTGAAGGAACCGGTCGAACAGAGTTATAGCGTACGTCGTCAGCTGATTTCGCGAACTGTGGCGATGTATAAGTACTAACGTGCTTTCGCGTTATCCTGCGTGTGCTGCTATCTGCTGGAGTCTTTGGCAAGTTAACATCGCGCACGTGATTATTCGGAGCAACCGGAGCGCATGTTTAAATGATAGACGTGTTCCAGGCGCACAACGAAGCTGACTCTTTAGATCATTGATAATAAAGTAAAATGTAAAAATTGCTCTTGCACGTTTGCTCGTTTAATTATCCAACCATTAAATTAAATTAGTAACGAATCGATATAATTAACCACAGTACATTATTTTGAATAGGAACAAATTTTTTAAATCTATTAATAATAATATAGTAACGCTTAAAAAAGCACGTAACAAGTTATTGAAAAGAAGAAAGAAGAAAAGATGTTAAATAGGAATGAGTAGTTAGTCTGAAGATAGCTATCCTGTATGTAAGCTTCTTTACGCAGCTAGTAAAACTTCTTGTCAACAGTCGCGACGCGCATTTGCGCAACCATGAGTTAGTCAAGACAGTCGCACGCGCGCGCGAGTGCAAGCACGTTGGAGGATATCTACGATATTTCCTTTTCTCTAATCGTAATCTCGCGTGCTAGATTTTCACCGCCGATACGTGCCAGAGAAAAATACGCGAAAAGGGAATCGCAAGGTCGACGATGTTTCTCTCTCCCAAACGGAAAGTCCTTAATAAGTGTATACGCGCGCGACTCGTCGGTGCGTGTACGAGTGAAAAGCCATCGTATAGCGAAAGTCCCCACGTTCTATTTTCACGCGGCAGACACGAAGTACATCATTATGCGTTGCTCCTATGGAAAATGCACGAGTCTAATGGCCGCTCGTGTACGCGCTTCGGTGCTTCGTAGTCCTTTTTGTCTTCTATGGAAACTCATATTTCATTCTTTTTTGTAGGATTTTTTAACTTTTCTATATCTTGCACACTTCATAATTATTGGAATTGCAAAAAATTTGAAAATCAAATATCATTCCAAGATAAAGTATTTTGTGTAAAAACAAATCTTTGGCAATTTCTATTCTTACTAGTTCTTATTTAGAAACTCACCACATCAGTAATGGATGTTTTCGGATGTGCCCAATCAATTCTCACTTCAGACTTTTCAAAAAATGTATTTCGTTCTGGCAACAATCTTCTACGAGCCATTGCTGCCCCTCGATGTGTTTTGAATGTAATGAAGGCTTGCTTTACATGTGGGTTATTTAAGTTTGTGAAGAATGAAATGTTATCAATATCCTCACATGCAGACCATATTCGCTATGAATAAAATAAATGTGAATCAATTAGTTTTGATGAAAATTATTCAATTAGTTAATTTGATTACTTTTTGATTATAGTAAAAATCTTACCTTAATCAGTATTACAGCGGTAATATGAGCAGGTAGTTCTGTTACATGCAAACGACAGTTGTTGGTACTTTCAACGACACCAATAAACCAGCCAGATCGAATCTCATAATTGTTCAGTTGCTTAATTGCCTGTTGTGCTAATTGAGGCTGTGCGTACATTATAAAACAAAATCCTCTATTTGTACCAGAAAAATTCATCATCAATCTCATTTCATATATTTCACCAATTTTTCTGAAAAGTGGATAAATAACATCCTCATAAATAGTTCTAGGTAAACGTCCAACGAAAATTTCACAGCCAGGTCCTGGCGGCGGCCCTATCCATCTAGGGGGTGGACCTCCAAGTTTTCTTTGGCCATTTATTTGGACAATGTTCGAACCACATCTATTTTCTAAATCAAGGAGGTTTTGATTAATTTTAACCTGTTCATCCAGATTGAGCAACGAATCATCAAATGAACTACTTTTTGAAATTGTTTTTTTTAATTTCTTGTTATAAAATTCTGAAAATACAATGTAAATTTATTTTATTAGATAAAATTATTTTTTCAATTTTAAACTAACCAAAATATACACACTTTAAAGTAAAAATAAGTAATAAATTAAAATGACAAAATTTAAATATAAATATAGGCTTAATCAATTGATATTAAAATAATTATTGTACACAAATTTAAGCATAAGTCTAAATATAATACTAACAATTTATTTTACTTTTTGATTAACAGCTTCGTTCACGCAATCGTTTGTTTAAGACCGTTCTACAACCTCACGCCAGAATCGTACGTGCACGCCGAATTACTAGATTTCCCTAGTAATTATACTAGATAATTACTAGAAATTTACTAGATTTCTAGGAAAATCTATTAATTTAGCGTGCACGCACGATTCTGGCGTGAGGTTGTGACTTACGATTTGAAGAAAACAGCAATGAACCAACGGATCGCGTTCGTAGAAATCGCTATAGTTTTGAGATTTTTGTATCCGTAACCTCTTGGGAGGGATATTTGTGCAATTTAACGGGGGAGATTTACCTTTTTTGTCCAACAAATAAAATGCTGGTCTTCCGCCTATTTTGGGAAGCCTCTCCATTGTGCCCCGGCCTTTTTCTAAAAGAGCGTTAAACTTGGCCTGCAAGTCCAAGTTCAGACTATTTTCACTGACGCAGGAACTCATCATGTTGAACCGCTTATCTCTTTTCTGTTCGGTCCGGCGTATCCATGTATATATATATACACCACCTTCTCGCACTCTCGTGATTGTCGGTGGTCCGCTTCAGAAGGGCGAACGAAGACAAGTGAAGGAAGGGCGAGCGCGAGCAGTTGAAGGTTGCAGCGCGAATGTCGAGGTCGACTGCGGGCGTGCCGATTGCTAGGCCCGCTTTTTCCGCGGCGCGCGAATTTTTCGGCGAAGCGCCGGTCACATGCTCCTCTCCTATTGGTGCCAAGGGCCGCTCGCGGGGAAATGGAAAATAAGGCTCGAGACAGACTCTTCGCATGATCCTATATAGCGAGGAGTGAACTTGGCGCGCGCCCACTTTGCTCCGGCAATTCGCCGAAAATAAACAAGAGGCGGGGCATGTTCGAACGGACTGCTGTTTGTACACGTATAGCTACGGAGAAATACTATAGCAATTGATCATCATAGTTTAAAACTTGCATATACATGTGTCGTTGATATACGCATTGAGCGCATACTTACGCGTCAACGTGCGTGTTTTTTTCTTCTTCATTGGGCATCGGGATCACGGTTCATCAATCGAATATCGAGTATCGGAGATCGTATTGCTTATGCCTATGATACATTAGTGGGTGTACGCACCAAAACAAAGGTAATAAAATATTATTTATATTTCTTTATTTATAAATTTTTACTTCATAATTATATAGAATTATTCAAAACAGAATCCTCATTTCTTAGCAGTCTATTCAATAAGTTTGTATTTTCTATTATTTCTTGACTCGAGAAAGTGCATACTGAGTTATATTGAATATTGTTGACGAAACATTTTTGTATTTTCCACAAATAGAAAAAGTGGAGCATCGACTAAGTACTCGAGACTTTCACTGCGGTACTATCACTTGTCGCTCGCCGATAAGAAAACTCATTGAAATGTGAGCGAAATAAAGCGACGACGCCATCGTCGTGCAAAGCCACGACGATGGTCTTATACACCTATAGGACTGAGTGTCCCACGCACGCGGCACGCGGCGATAATGGCATTGTCTTGCGTGCGGGGATATATGGCATATACGCGCGGCTCTGCGGCTCTCATTACGTGACACAATCCGCAGAGGCGCGCGAGCGAGCCCCGCGAGTATAGTGCGCGTTGCTTTTATCTCCGTCCTGCGAACCCGCGGAGTTCAGTCGTCGCTCGCTCGTCCGGTGTGCAGCACTACACCCGCCGCTGCTTCCGTCCGATCTCGATCTATAGGTCAACAAGCCGGAGCTGTGATTTTGTTTGCGCGAAGGGTAAGCCAATCAGTGAGAGAATTTAATTTTCGCCTCAATTTATCGAAGGAATGAAAAATACACTTGGAAAAATGCCTTTACTTTTATTCATTGTGTTTGTGTTTGCAACAGGCAAATTGGCCAATCATATCTTTATTGTCAGCCAGCGAACACGAAAAATGCTGATGCTCAATTTATAGAGAAAATTTAGTGTAATTTTTGCGCCGCTACTGTGAGACTGCCGATAGAACGTCATGTAAAGTAGTTTTAAAAATTTACCAATTTATTTTTTTTTTATAGATTTATTAAATTTTTCAAGACAATCAATGTTATACAGTGTTTTGCAAGCGTATTTTCTCTCTCACTGTTTGACTCATCGTCAATGATTTTCATGTGCAGACAAGTAAACGAATTCAACCAGTGTTTTCCGGCAATTCCAGCAATTTAGTTCGATTCCACATTAAAGTTTGCTCTCTCTTTTCTCTGAAAAAGTGCGTTCTGCAGAAGATGTTCGGTTGAGAAGGTGGTGCAGCATTACCGATGGAAGTGGAAAAAAAAAGGAGCAACAGCAGCGAGTCGACGGTTGTTGTGCTTTCATTTGTGTGAAATCGCGCGCTCTCGCGACCTCTTGATTAGTGCACACGCGCGTGCACTGCTCTCGCTGTGAAATCATGTGGAACCGAAAAGTGTTCGTTAGGATAATCGAGCTGGTAAGTGTTAATATTTAGCGAGTACGCGCATGAAAGTTGTAACGCTCTAGAAGGCAAGCGCGTGTTGTTTCGCGCCCGATATTTCAAGACTTTATTTTTTATTGGTTTTGCAAATTGCAAAATATACTATTATTTTTTCGCGACAAAAGTAAATAATTAAAAAATATTATATACTTATAAAACTTTTTAAATCCTACGCTCGTTCACGTTTCATTCAACCAGTTCCCTTACTGCTGGCAGCACAATAAACTATATAATAGAAATATTGAAAGAACTTGGTTAAAGTTTCTACATAGTTAATTTTCCCTTCTGTAACCAGCTTCTGTGTATCGGGTGTGTCATCGCTTTGAGGATAACGGACGACGAAAGCAGAAGAGTCTTCCATTATCTACGCAACAGGAGTCGCGAGTGGAGGCTTTTAAACAATGTTACTTGGGGCACGATAGGTGAGAGCAAAAACCTTTTTATTTTCATATAATTCATTATTCACTTTTGTATGTCCGCTAAAAAAAAAACTATGGGCAGTGAATTATTAACGAAGTGCGATTTAATTTAGTGAAGTATTTTTTTGTGATATGAAATTAACAAGTCACTTGTTATTTTTGTATAGAACGATTCATATACGTATACTGATCAATTGGTAATTGTATGTTACATACACTGATAAAAAGATTTATTGTAGAGAACTACGCGATGCGTTTGCTAAATAATTTTTCATGTTATATGACTCAAATAACCGTTTGTTTTTTATTGTAAAAAGCGAGGAAAATTACTTTCACAATAGGACTCATAGTAAATTCGGCAAAATGTTTAAATAATGGATAAATTGAGTTTTTCAAGAGACTATTATATTATTCTTATCATCTACATAAATAATAATTATTTTGACGTTGACATTTTAAAGAAAATTGTAATACTATAAAGAGAAAAGACTGGTGAAACTGAAAATGTTGGAAGTTCACTTATGCGTAAAATAATAAGATATCGTTTTAATGACAGAAGCATTTAACAATCCAGTTATAAGAATGTTATAAAATTTCTGAATTAATTTTATTGACAATAATTTTATTGAAAAATTGAATGAAAAATGAAAGAAAATGGTCTTAAAACTAAATTGAATAATCTTTACTAAAAAACATAATATAATTTCGAAAAAAATATTCTGTTTTAACTGTAATAATAAAACTTGACTAGCCTTTCGCGTAGTTCAATTCATGTTACATTCAGCAATAACATGATTACATAACTTTTACCAAACAAAATACGCACAATAATAAACCGATCGCATTCATGTATAGTTTTGACAAAGATTTTGAATATCAGCTAAACATCATTGTACAATGATTTAAAATCTTGATAAGGTAGTTAGTTGTTAAGCAACCTCATAGTCACTTTCTTAAAATGAAAAAAAGAAAGAAAAGAGAACCAAGCCTATCCAGGAGAACAACAGAGCCATTTCGTGCGACATACTCAGGCGTGTACATGTATGTTCACAGGTGCCGCTCTTGCGTCAGCGACTTGCGGCGGCTACATCATCATCACGGCGGGTCTCCTCCTCGCGGCCGCTACCGGCGAGCTCAGGGGTCGCAAGACGGTAATAACGCAAAGCCACCTTATTTTTAGTATGTAGACTGCGTCAACGCATGCATGCTAACGAAAGAGTGTATATCAAAGGAACGCGCCCGTAAAGACAATTAAACGCCAAGGCGAGGATTGTTTGATTCATGCTTTCCTGCCCCGCCCGAAGCATTTGCTCTTCTATAGCACACAGTTATTGATATGAGGATGCATTTAAAGAAGGAGCGATTAAACTTTTTTTCGATTTACAAAGTCCTTCGTCTTTGCTCTTTCAATTCATTATATATTTGGCTGATTAAACTTTTTAATAGCGCTCGTAGTTTCAAGTCAATTTGTTTTAATAATTCACATTATGACATCATGGCATTTTAAAAGCTGGGAAAACCCTTATTTATTTGTTAAAAATAACGTTCTTAATCAGTAGCTGTAAGTAAGAAGTAATATATGTAAAAGCACTCACGCGCGTACAAGAATTTTAATGTGAGATAGGCTGGAAACAGGTGGAAACGTGCAGAAACTTTGTTGCTTCTTGCCCAATCTGTCAAAATTTCACATAGGCTACATATATAGGATGTCACATTTGTTTAGGAATGCGTTGGACATTGCGCAACACGTGTTCAGTTACGGTGTCTTATATTTAACTACGAAAGTGAAATTTTCCCTTTGCTCTAGAAAAGCTCTCGTATTATAGCAAGATATCGTTTATTTATGCGGGAAATGAGAGTGAGAAGTTCTGGGAAAAATCGCGCGCGGTACAGTCAGTTGAATGGTATTTCTGCAATTCATTACGCACGCATAATCATTGCATCAGCTTGATTCTTTAATTTGTTTAGTTAATCTTCATGTTTCTGTAACCACCATAAATTGTTTAATTTACCATTAGAATAAACTCTACCTTTGTGACAAGAACGATGATAACATCCTTTCTTTTAAAAAACGCATTTATACACTGGCACATTATAGCATACAGGCAGACCCGAAGAAAGTGGCACGATTTGTCAATTTTTCAAGGCGCTACGCAGAAACTTGACACTTGTCATCTCTCTACGCTAATTGCAAGTTGCATAGAAAAGAAAATCCAAAGATTGAAAATAAAAATGAACATTGCCGTTAATATGCTGAAAAGCAAGCACTTAACACCTATAGGTATCCCATGACAGAAACACAATGCAAAGACAAGCAAATATGCAAATATAAATCTAGATGAGCACGGTGCGGCTTAGGATGAAATGAAAAAAAAACACGGCTTATTCACGCAGCCATACGAGCGTAAATAACCGAGCGTAAAATGGGTCGCTCTCGCCCGCAGCATCCTAAGCGTGAGAACTCGCGCGACGTAACTCTGCGCGCTGACATTGAGGGAGGCAAGGTCGCGGATCCTTTTTTTTTCTCTCTCTCTCTCTCTCTCTCTCAGTGCGCTGCCTCTATACTCCTTTGCTTTCCACGTCGGAGCAGCGAGGCGTGTGCCGCAGACACGCAAGACGCAACGGGCCCGGCCTATCGGTGTCTATATATATATGTTGCACGCGCATCCATTATATGCCTAGGCATTTTGCGGCGCCCGACTATTTTAATGAGTCATAAACCGAAGCTGATTGTCGTCATTCTAGATCGCGCCCGCGCCCCGCGTATCCTTGGCTTCTGGTAAAAGGACTGGAGGGCACTGCTATATAAACTTCCTCGGGAACGTGTGACGTTCTGCAGGCATTAAAACAATGGACTCTTTTTCCACGTCAAAGCCGACTTTAGGGTGAACCATTGCTAGTCTGACGAATCTCTTGTGAAATATACTTGTTAATTGTATACGGCTTTATTCGGACGTTAATTATTTCGGACACTCTATTGTATAAGTATGAGAGCCAGTCACGGGAACAAGTGAAAAAAATTCGATGCTGCTATAGTTCAAGGTATATAAGACGCCGTTTTCCACGCTAGCCTTTTTTGTATAACGTTCGGTGTGAAGCAATTACAATCGTCAGAAAGAAATGATAGAAATTTTCTGCGTTTAAGAATTGTTAAGTGTAGCTGATTTGGCTATGATTCTGATTACTTTAATCGCCGTGAAAAACTTATTTATCTTATTTCCAAAGTAGTGCGTTTCAGTTACAAATAACCCCGAACGTTCGAACGGATTTATAACGCGAATAAACTGTGCTAAATTTATTACATTTATATGATTCGCAATAAGTATATAGGATCTATTTATCGATTGAGAAAATAAAATTCGATTTATTACATGTACTTCTCTGAATGCTATAAATCGTAACTACACTGTTGTATAATGAATCATTTTGGCAATTCTGATACATCTTATTTCCGATATTTCGATACACGCATTATTAGTTTAAGCTGCAATTCGATATAAGGTTTTATTTGATTGCGTGTATACTTATCTTTCTGTTATACAAGTGCGTAAGCATACTGCATTATTTTTATCAATCCGCGGCCACACCTCTTTTATCGTAGTTTCTGTCCTTTAACACGCAATTCGCTGATCTCAAAATATTAGCCTACGTTTGACTTGTTTTATATTTTATAAATAGTATTGTTAGCTTAACGCTTTGAAATTTTGAAGGAGGTGCTCTTTCTGGGTGTCGGTGTGATCCTGTTCGGCATCGTCGGCGCTCTGTCGATGGCCTCGATCGACAGCGTGCCCGAGGACCTGATCGACAACGCCGCAGTGCTCGGCGCTCTGTGCCTCATCACGGCCCTCGTCTTCATCGCCGACATGCTGATGAGTCCGCGCTATGGCAAAAAGAAACAGGAGGCTACTCAGACGATCTCTACAAAGGAACAAGGTCTGTCGTAACTGTCTGTAAGAATCGCCGCGATCGCTATGTCCATATACTTATATGTGTGGTTTTTTTAAAAATATATTATATGTTTGTGCGTCATGTGACTTAAAATTATCTAATTGGCATAGTTGGTAGATCGGTTCCTAAGCTAGAAAACAACGCATAAGTATTAAGAGATAATCTGTAACAAAGCATTATGGTTGATTATTAAAGATTTTTTTTCTCTAGAAAAATATTCAATTGGTTGTTCAAAATTTTTATTTTTTTCCCATTTATTCGTGGTAGCTACTTTATTGCTTTACACTTTAAGGGTATATCTGCTTACAAGATTTTTAAACCTATCTCAAAGTACAATCAATGCGCAAATTCCCTTGTGAGGAATTTCTTTTTTCATGATTTAATTATTTTACACTAAGAAGATGCCACGAGACAATCAAAATTTACTTTATCTGGCCATCAAAATTATGTAGAGATGTTTATACTCGTACGAAATTCGTCGATGCTGCAGCATCACTACTATTTAGTCTTAATCAAGCTTCATGTAAACTAATGTGCAACGTTTTTGAAGCACCAACAATATGCGAACCGCAGAACACCAAATGGCTTACGGCTTTTATTTATTCATTGTTGATTGATATACATGCCTTTGTTACGCACTCGATGCTTGACCACGAGAATACTAAAATACAGTTTAAAAATCTGTAATTTTCGAAATAATTTCAATTAAAATTGAGTAATAACAGTTCATTAACAATTTGTGTTGCACAACAAGTAGACAGTTATTTACGTGAATCAGACTTTGCAATTAACAAATGGTATACGTTATTATGGCTAAAAGTGATTTGTGAAGTGTGTGCATGCAAGTGTTGCAAATCATGAAATACCGCTTGTCGTTATGCAGATATATGACTAATAAAGCAGAAAAACAGGCAAACTTTAAGAATGTTTCTTGACAGTCTTATATTAATAAAAAAAACTAATGTGATTATATAATCGAAATAATTCGGTAACTTACAGACTGTTTCGCTCGAATAAGCAATGACTTATCAGTTTTATATTATCCCGAACGCAAATTAGACCTAATTTATTCGTATTTTTATCAAAAGACAGTTGGAAAAATTGATAAAAATTACAAGTCCTCAAAGGTTCCGCATCATTCAAAGTATTCGTAGATTTTATTTTATACTAAAAAGCGCAACTCTTTCGGAAACTGAAGTAAAATAAAACTTGCTTTTATTAGTCAAGTAACACAATAGTGCTATTTCATGAAAATGCGCATATACGACATAAACTACGAGTAATAAATTTGGTACTTGCACTTTCGCGCACGCAAGCATCGAATAAATAAAGCAGCACAGGCCGTTTTTAACGGAAGCGCCGACGAAGGGACGCGCGAAGAGCAAGGAGAAGCCAGCGCCGTGTTCCACATGTCGCGGGGTCGATTTTCTGCTTTCAGCAGCCAAGCAGTACGTGACGACGACGACGATGACGATCAACAATGAGAAGGAGGCGCCGCCGCGAAACGTTGCGACCTGGCGCTCGCCCACCCCAGAGATGACGGAGAAGCGCAACAGCATGAACGACTCGCTTGTCGAGGAAGACGACCGGGAGCACAGACTCGAGAGGGCCGAGCGACAGATGCGCGAGTATGCGCAGAATATCGAGAACGGCCGGGGCGCACGTAACAAGCAAATGGTAAGACTTCTTGCCCATTATTATGAACCCCAATGACGATGTACATCATAAAGAAAACTGTTCACTTGCAGCGAGGACAGCGGGATCGTGACGATGTGCCTCGCAAGTCGAATGGCTACTACAGGAACGGCGCTGACGACGTGTACCAGCGACCTGTCGACGAAGTGGATGAAGCACCGCCCTTTCCGACCAACGACGACAATCCTGTCTTCGCCAAGGTCAGCAACCCGGGCGTCAAGATAATGCGAGTGGAGCGCGACGACGAGCCATCGCGTGGATATGACAACTACAGGCAAGTCTAGCACTCACGGATTTCCTCGGCTCTTGGTTCTTTTCTTCTTCTCCTCTTCCTTCTTCTTGGTGTTTGCAGTAGCTAGTTCTTAGATTAAACGCTTTGGCTCATGCTTCAACGCTGAAAAGTCTGGTAGAGGCAAGCGTTTGGGTGCACACGTGTTTTCATTCAATATCTCTTCAAAATGTATATTGAGGAAGAGTAAATCGATGCTGGTCAAGAGAATTTGTTCTTGATAGTTTTTAACTATGCAACATGAAATAATCTACTTTTATTTGTTAAAATGAAAAAATATACAAACTTTTGAATATTTGAACTATTATATGTATCATTTTTGTTTTTACGGTTTCGAAGTGGTTTTAAACTACTTTTTTCAGTCACTTTTCAATAGCACTTTCTGATTTGTAAATATTTTCAATCTATCATAAAAAAAGTGTTTTTCATTCATTTTTAATGGAAATCTGTTTTTTCCACAACTTTGTAAGAAGGACGTCACATAAAACGTTTCGCACATTTATAAACACCGCAATGATCGATACCACAATCTATTACTAGAATAATTTTCAATTCCTTTTCTCTAATATTTCTCGATCGCTCGATGCACACATCGAGAATGAATCAAAACGGTCACACAATCACACGTATGCACAAAGGATAAATGTAAAGAGCAGGTTATGCCGCTCTTCGTCAGCCTTCTACCCGATTTTTTCTCGCCGCCGCAATGCAGGGGCAAAGGACTGCTTGCAGGTATTCCGATTCAAGTCAGTATGACAACGTGCCGACGCGCATGCGCGGCTCTACTTCGTCCCCAGGAATCTTAAAGAGACAGCGCGACGTGTCCTTCGCCGATCCGCGTCGTTCGCGCGATTATCGGCTGAGCGGCAGGGACGAGATCGAGATATTGGAGGAGTGTTTCGACGTGCTGAGAACGTCGACGACGACTACCAGTACGCAAGGCACGCAAACTATCGGCGCTAGCGGTAGCCTGGCAAGGGCTGCGGGCACCACGACGCAGCAGCCGGCGCAGGCCGCCGCGGTGCCGGCAACGCCCAACGATCCCGGGTTCGTCAGGCACATGTCCAGCAACTGGACGCAGATATTGAAGAACAAGGGACAGCCTTCAGAGAAGCAGCGCTGACGGATCCTTGACGACTGCCACTTCAGTTTACTGTGTCAAGTTACTCTTGTATTTCTCTAGGTGACTTTGACTTTTTACCGACTTTATGCTGCTCCTACCTTTGAGACTCTGTTTTTATAATAATCGGCAAAAAAGAAGTACGTTTGGGTAAAACAAAGTTACTAAAGGTTTTATATTGTCCAGACTATCTCTAAATGTAGCACGAGCCGCAAAATTCTAGAAGATTGCTTGTAAAATTGTAAAAATTGTTTTATTTTTAAAATTATTTATTCTATTTTATCTTTCTTAATTATTAATATAATTAGATAAGAAAGTATTATTCGTTCGTTGATTCGATTACAAATTTTATATATTGTTTTTGTTATAATAATTGTATTTTATTAGATATTAATTTTTCTAATTGCAAAAAAATTTATAATGTGCTTTTTGTATAGGTTGGTTTAATGGAAGGATAGTTAGTTCTATAATATTTGAAGAAGAAAAAATTTCAAGGCAATATTTAGAGGCAGAAACCCGAAATTTGGTTTTATATTATTTACTTATTTATCCATAACTGTGTCAAAATAGCCATTGTTATTTTTAAGTTTGTTTATGACATATACGACACCTACAAATGCAATAACTTTTTAATAAATATTACTAAAAAGAATTATATATTATTCAATGTTTTTGTTTAAGAGATACAAAATTATAATAATTATATAAGAGACGAACTTCGAGGCTACTCTGTTTACTATACCATCAGACAAAGGAAAGCTGTCTAGGTATTCCTTGCTCCACTTTTTGTGACGCTCATTCTTTTTATGTAATGACTCAATGTCTTGAATTATGTGCCGACTCTTAGATTGAAAGTTGTTTGACTTTTGACCTCGAAAGCCTTAACACACATATATATGTGTGTGTGTGTGTATATATATATATATATATATATATATATATAGGTAACTGTTTCTTAGATTAAAATATCTAAATCAACTATCTTTAAAAGAAGTTGATAAATTGGTTTGACTGATGTCTATGTTGTCAAATGTATGGAAGTGATATTTTGTAATAATCTATTGCACTTAATAGTATTGTCAAAAGGATGTCATTTTCAACTGAGTTTTTCTCGAATAAGAACTGAATTATTTTGCAAAAAGATCAGACTGTCCGTTTTTTATCAACTTTACTATTACGATGTACAATTTTCTATTAATGTTTTAAAACTTAGTATGGATGTACCATTCATAACCGAGTACTTAATTTTATATACGTATATGAATAAAGAAGGTTATATAAAATAAAAACGAGAACATTTTAAAATATCAATTTTTTTTAATACAAACTTTCAACGTCGTTTCGCCTCCTCATCTCATCTCTACACATAATATGCGCATGTAATACAGTGTTAATATTCAGAAAAAATAACAATTGCAAAACGGTTAGTTTTGTTCCATAATAAGACATATAAATCGACATTATTAGTGTAACTTGTTCATGTTTCCATGTAAATTGTACCATAATAAAGTGAAACAAAAAAATAGTGTACAATAATTCCATCGTTGCACTTTATATATGTAAATATATATAAATAATAAAGTTCCGTAATAATTATAACTTTGTCTTTTGGAAAAAAAATAATCGGACGGAGCTTCCGCGCCCCCCTTACTATATAAATGCATCTTTTGTAAAAATTTTTAGTAGAAAAAAAAGAATGATTATCCTCGAATATATCATTCTCACTCTCTCTCTCTCGCTCTCTCTCTCTTTATCATCCTTGGAAGACATTCGCGACAACAAAGTACAAAAAAAGAGTGCGTTCGCCGTGCGGCATCCGCCGAACCAACAAGTATATGACCAACCGAGCGCGTGCAGCACTCGTCAACAATTTTCAAGCCGTTCGTTGATTCGTCAGACGCGCGCACCCACGCGTGCCACTTCGAACGCGTTGCGCGCTCCACGCAGCCCTCCCGGCTAATTACAAAGTAGAAAAGAAGAATAGACAGAAAATCCTCGTCAACTAATCGTTACTACGCGTATTTACACATTGCTTCTCCCCTTGCATTGTTTACAACTTATCTCAGCCCGTAGCCCATAGGCTGGCCGGCCTGGCTGTTGCTCGCCCGCTGCTCCATCGTGATGTACTGGCGGATGAGGCGCGAGATCTCGTGAGCCTGCTCAGTCTGCAGCCTCGTGATGCGCTGCTGCATGAGGTTGCCGCACTTCATGTCCAGGTATAGCGTGCCCTCCTCGGACTTGACCTTGCGCGTTGATATCACCTCGGAGTACGGGTAGTGGTAGAGCGTTTCCTGAACATAGCAAACTCCCGTTAGCTTCATTCGCAATCGCGCCGCGCGAGCCGAGCCTGCCGAGTACTTACGTGCGTGATGAGGTCGATGAAGTGGACGCCGTGGCGGTTCAGAGCCAGGATGTGGTCGCTGCCCTTCTCCTTACCCTCCGGCACTCTCTTCACGGCGAAGAAGCTCGAGCCGAACAGCGGCCACTTGGACAGTATTTCTGCAACAGAGCAAGGTGCCAATTAGACCCTGCCGGAGCCGAAGCTTCGAGCGTTCTCTTACCTAGCACTTGGGCCTTGCAGCTCGCGATGGCGTTGTGCTGGACGTTGGACCAGGCCTGCTGCACCATGTTGGCCCACTGCTGTGGCCTGGGCTCGCGCAAGCTCAGTGCCGGCTTCGGCAGCAGGTACTTTATGCGCTTCGTCGTCGGCTCCTCGCGCTCGTTCTTCAAGTCGGCCGCTCTGTGCAGCAGCGCCGCGATCTGTGCCATGTCGTACTGCAAGAGGAACATTATATTACCGCTCTAGTATATTTACATTGACGCTTTGTAAAAATGACTTACGATCACTTCCTGAGGTAAGTGCTCTCCGGGTAGAACCAGCAACAACCCCTCTAGGTAATCTGGTGCAATCTGGTTAAATACCACCTCGACGTATAATGGCGCATCCAAGCGCAGTTGGTAATACCAGACAGACCTGTGGACAAATCCAAGTCCCATTATAAAAATAAAATTCATTGTTTTTCAGGCGAGAAGCCTTTCTAACGCCTTTTACCTGCAGAAAATCAAGTAGAAGAGCTGGTGGTTCTTGTGCAATTCTGTCGTCACGTCTAATACGTATTCATCTCTGGCCAGTGGCATTGTGAACGCGTCTCCGTCGACGATGCAGTACAACGAAAATTCGTCCATCTCATGGGGGTTCCTTACCGATATGATATTACACATTTCTTCAATGACGTCCTGAAAACATCGAGAAAATTAATATTTATATGGAAAATATTTTCAAATTCTATCGTTGTTAAATAATTGCGAAATCGTGGAAACGGATCTTTCTACAGCGAGAGCAAGAAATCAATCGGACAAAGAAGTGCGAGCATCAGCGTAACATTTTTCCGCGAAAAATACTGTTTTGCTTGAGGTGTAATATAGTGAGCGTCGTCAACAGTTACGTTTACAGTACATATAGTCATGCGTTAAATAATACGCAATACAGGTCGCGGGGTCTCGACGTACCTGGACGACGGTGGTGCACTTGGTATTGATGACTCTCTCGGTACCGCCAGGCAGCCTGTAGATCTGCCTCTTGGCGTTTCTGCCCGCGCTGATGGCCATGATCTCCTCGACGCTCGGCACGTTCTTCCGGCCGCCGTACTTGACGGTCTTGCGCAGATTCTGCAGACAGACGGTCGCAGTGCCGTGGTAGGCGCGCCTCTTGTCGTACGCCGCGGTCTCGAGATACTTGCTGAGGTAGGGCTTGAGGCCGTCGCTGCAGGTGAAGTAGGCCGCGACGATGCTAAAGAGCCGCCAGCCCCGCTGACAGCTGTCCGGGTTCGGGCTTTTGTTGTTTGTCGTTTGCTTCATCAACTGGCAGTAGATCTCGTCGCGCAGGGGCTCGAACTTGTGACAGTGCTAAGTGGCAAAGCAACATGGACGATTATACATTATTACTAAAATCTCTAGTCGTGGTTAAAGTAACTACCGAATGACTCGACAGCCATTAGAAAGTGCGGAACTCAAGACAAGAGAAGTCTTTTCTCGGAATATAAAGGTCTTTGGATTAATTAGGAAAAATAATCTCTGCCTCGATTAAAGCAGAGCAGACGGACTTGAAACTCGAAGGATTATCAGAAGGAAATGTTATTCTTGAAAATAAAATGGAAATGGCGGGGATAAAAAGGGAGTTTCGCGCGTACGGTTGGAGGCCGTAAAAGGCGAAAAAACGAGTTCCCGTGTGCAATCGTCGGCGCACGCGCTCTCTTACCATTAGGATCGTGTAGACACATTTGACCTCGCTCATGTCGGGCGGCAGCGGCTGATCGCCCATGTAGCGCATGAGGCAGAGGAAGCACTCGACCGCCAGGGCGCTCAGCTCGTTCTCGAGCCGCAGGAGGCTCTGCTCGATCGGTACCGTTGAGTACTTGACGAGGTCGACTTGCTCCTTCCAGGTCCACTCGGCCCCGTCCTGGCTCTTGCCCTTCTTACCCTTCTTCTTCCCCTTCAGCGACTCGATCACCTTCAGCGAGCCACTGATCGACCCGTCCGCTGTCTTCAGCATCTCGAATCTACGAATGCAAAGATCAACGTTATTAATTTTATCCATACGCTTAGCTAACTTTCTCTCGTAGTTTTTCACTTTTCTTTTAGAACCTAGGTGTGTAGCTTCATCCTATCGAGTTAATGGATAGAAAATGGAGCAGGATAATCGTTAATTATATAGAACGCTACATTTTTTGCAATCTATAAGATAATTCAAGTTCAGCAATTCTTATTTGGGGATATTTTGAAAAACTTTCACTATTCCGCGTCTCCCAGATTTCAGTAATCAGAGAATAATATTATATATATATTAAAAATTACCATCTCTATTTTTAAATGTAGGACAGACTGAAATTCTCGAAAAATTATGGCAATCATTTTGATGATTTTCATCTGGCTCACTTATACACAATGTGAAATGGCCATTTTTACCGCAATATTTTTCTTCGCGCAGCACCTTGCGAGCAAACTAATGAAAAACAAAATTTCAAGAGTCTGCGATTTCGTTGCTTGAAAGAGTGAAGCAATAGTAGGCACAAAGTAGTAGAAATTAAAGCAAGCCAAGTTGAGTTACATACCAAAGAGTCGTAAGAAGTTTGAACAGAAATTATATGAAGGTATTCCCGTAGTAATCAAGTGAGCCGAAAGAGTACCAGCTGAATCTCATCTAATTACATGTAGTTTGCATTCACCGTTAAATTAGAGTCGCTTGCAAGCTGACGACGACGTCGACGACACTCCTCGGGCTCAGGCGCGTTCGCAGGTAAACCTCGTCGTCTATTCTTTCTTCCACGAGCACCCTAATCAGCGCAGAACTCTGACAAATAACAGACTCGCCGGAAAAGTCGCGGCGTACCAAGAGCAAACAGCGGCGGAAGCGTCCTATACACGAGCGTGCGGCTCGCGGCGAGCGCCTCAGCACGAGTGAGAGAGACGCGTTCGAAGATAGGCCGCGCGCTATCCGTAATAATCTCGCTCCTCTCTGCTTTCTTCACTCGTCTACGGGTATCTGGGGAGGGCGACTTGCGCAACGGAGACTAATTGCCGCGGACATTCGTTAAATATAATGGGACGCGAGGATCGCCTAGCCCAGATGGACAAAACTCGCATCTCTCGCTGCGAATAAACCGAAAGTTTCGGTGCTTCCCCGTATATATATGCGGTTGTTCAACTTGCAAACTAACAGCTTTCTTTTCCGTCGGAGCGCTTAACACAATTATATCGATCGGCTTATTAAATGCTGAAGAGGCGCGTATAGCTTATAGTATATTGCGAGTCACGCAGCCCGCGCATGTCAGCCTGTACTTATTAGAAAATTCTTATGACATCGTCGCAAATGCATACTATTATTACATATCTATAGGCATCCTCAACTTTCTCTTTTGTACTTTGTAAATTAAAAATATTAATCAATCCGACATGAGGAAAGGATCTCCACAATAGAGCACTTATGTATATCGAATATGACCGGCGAACGTTAGAATCGTAATAGTATAAAACGCATAACGAGATTTCTATCGCGATTCTTCCGGTCGTAAAGCTTCCGGAGTCGTCGTCGGGCAAATGCGGTAGCTGAGCGCGCAGGCCGATATTGCTTAACGTTTATGACAGGCCAACGACCGGGACCCACAACACGTACCGATAAAAGTCCTGGGCTACATTTACTCGTACTGTTCATTGACCGATAAAAGTTTCGCGCCTTTTATTTAAACCCATGGAATATCAAAATTCGCAGCGAACGGGAGTTTATAAGTGTTTTTTATCCCCCGTCGGCAATCGTCTCTGTCTCTTATAATCTCACGATTCATTCAACTTTCTGATCGTAAAGAGTCTTTTACACGCACCTAAAAGCATTATACTCGCGATAAATTGCATTTCTTACTCCTTGCATTTGACGATATTCTCGAATGATTTAGGACGCAGATCCTATGTATTCAGTCTATTCGTCATGCATTTAACGATATAACGTTAGGTGTCAAAGCACAATGATGAATATATATACAGCTTGATCAATCTGTTATTTTGATGCGGCAATAGCGACTGATTAAGTCGGTAAAAAATTGAAATTCAAATGACATTGGCCCTAAATGACATCAGTTCTTAGCAATACAAGTCCTGTTAGGAGTGCCGGCATATATACGCTGTTGTGAATCATTCTTTTCATTATGTGCGCTCTTCGAGAGAACAAAGACTGAGCATTTCGTGGTAAAATTTCGAGATCATTTTACTGTATTTTTTTTCGAAAGCCGAGAAGGAAGGAAGTTTTTCTGGGTCTTGCTTGTTACATGCAGTGAGAATGGACGAGTTAAATGTCTTCGTTAATGCGAGGAAATAGTGTCAATAAATCTGGGAAAATTAAAAATCAAGACTAACTTGTCGGTGCTCTGGCGGAAGTTGAGCATAGCGTACTGGAGAAGCGAGTGTTTGCCGTCGTTAACCGGCGGCTGGCCATTGCCTTCGTAGAGGCCATCCTCGATCCTGATGCCCGTCTCGTCCTGCTGTCGCCACTCCTGCTCCCTGGCGAGGTGCTGCGAGCCGAGCTGCGCGCTGCCTTTGCCGTTCTTCTGATAGTGCACGCCGTTGACGGCCACGTGGTTGACCTGGGCGTGTCCGTTGCGGCTGGAAAGTCCGTTGGGCAGCTCGTGCTGGGGACTGCTGGAGGGCGAAGGGCTGCCGTAGCCGTGGTGGCCATGAGCGGCCGCGTGGTTCGCTTGGGAGACGATGGACTTGCCGATCTGGGATACATGGTTCTCCTGGTGCTGGATCTTGTGCGTCGGCTTCTGCTCGATCTGAAATCAATAGAGATTGGTTAAACTCGGAGGTTTCATAGCAGGTCAATGGACCATTCAAAGACTTTTCTCCCTCGCTCGACCCAACTGTTTGTTATTGTGTATAATAATGGGAAAAAAAATAAAAACTTACAGATTTATGAACGCGCACGTTCTAGTAAGTTCCATGATAGAACGGTTCTCATGCTAATAGCCGTAATTAAATATTGCACAGGCAGAAAGAGCGGAACAGTGCAGCGTTCTAAAGAAGCAGACCAATGGCAATTACTTCGAAAGCGCGCGTGCGCGTGCAGGTTGACTTAACGGTTTCAGAAGCCTGCTTGTGTGGAGTTCCATCGTTCCATGCCTTTTGACAAAGACATAGACGCCCGTAATCGCGGACGGCCGGCCATATGTTCGCGGCACCTGTTGCCTCAGCCAAGTAATTGCTCTCGCAGTCGCGCAAGCGCTATCTCCCCGCATTATATAGTCTATTTATAGGTATTATTAAGGATTGCGCGGACGGTAAATATTGAGAAAACATAAAAAAATGCCGACTTGGAATGCTGCTGGCTCATGATTAACCACGAGTCATCAACGATCAGAGCATAAAAGAGGTTTAGTGTTGTGTGTGAAAAATTTACGTCCCTTGTCCGCGCGAGTTGCTGAGGTAATTGCGTCATTGATTGAAAAAAAAAAAAAACCTTTTCTAATCATTACAGTTATTAGTAACTGGATAATTAATTACGAGAGTTTTTAAAGAAATAAAATACTTGTCATGCTAGAAATCATAAAAATTTTAATAAAAGAAGTTTTCGATTAGTCGACAAAAATAAAGGACTACAGGCATGGAAAGCTTGTGTGACTGCATCCTCAGCTTTTACCAAAAAGTAAAATATAACTGTTTGACGTATTTCTAACATATGCAAATCAACTTTCTCAATAAATTTTACATTTTGCACCAAGTTTCAACAACATATATGTATATATCTCAACTTTCACAAACGCCGAGCAATAAATTATTTTGCTTCTCATCCTCGGAATTAAAAAATCATGCAATTTCAGAATGCGAGCAAATTAAAACGATTTCTACTTTTCGACGCTCAGTATCAAAAAATTTCCCAAGCGCGCGGCGACGTTGCGAGTCTCCTTATCACGACGCATCAGGCCGCACAATCAAACGAACTGTAAGCGAGAGTACATCCCTAAAAGTAAAATAAATCTGATTCTAATCGGAGGCGGGCAGGCGACCGCGACCGCGACCTCGATTAAACCGCCATAAGTGCCGATATAAACTCGCGCGTCTTATCGATCCTTCGCGCGCGGGTTTCTCCTTTTCTCTTTCGGTTTCTCCTTCTCCCTGTGTAGACATACGTGTACGCAGTTACTCTTGGTTTTAAATCTCCGGGGGCGCTCAAGCCGGCTCGAGCTGGAAATGTACTTTGCGTGTAGCCAGAGATGTGCAGGTATGTGAAAACGATGGACTCGGTTTACACTGAATCTTATATATATTTTTAAGATAATGGATTTTATTGCAGTAGTTTATTAAATATACTAAATAAAACTTGAATAAGTTTTCAAAGATGCAGTTAGTGAAGAAATGATGCGAGATTCGGACCAATTTCACGACAATCAATTTTAAACGAACCATTACACGTAATAACTACCTTTTAAAATTACATCCGTTACATCAGATTTATTTGTATACAGGAATCAAAATACCTGGCGATTAATCTTTTTTGCTAAACGTTATACAAACACAAGCTCTTGTGTCTCATTGGTGAAATAAAAAGAGAAAATAAACAAGAAAAGTTTTTTGGCCTCAATAATTCGCAGCACCTAATAACCGAAAATTACGGTACCACCTTTCTTCTTCTCCTTGGTTATAAATCATAAGTTCGACGTTTTTTCGTCAATCAACGAGTGTAATCATGGCTCCTTCAGCATTTAAAGTTTCAAGCCGGTCGACTCCCGGCATTCACACGAATGAGGCGTGCGCAAGCGTGAAAAACTCGCGAGCGGAGAACGTGTATATACCGGTAGTCGATTTTCGCCGCAAGGAGACCGGGAGAGGGAGAAAGAGGGAAAGAAATGCCCAGTACTTAATTCCGATCCAGAATCCACTGTTGCGGCGTCGTCCCGAGAACGTGCTCTGAGCGGTTTCTCGCATTTCGCGCCTCGCGCGCCCATAACGAGCGCTGCATTTCCGGCTACGATTACCTCGCACTGCGAGTTCATAATACGGATTATTCTTTGGAAATGCAGTTTGCCTCAAAATAAGCTGTGGGAGTTTACGCGCTATGATGTCCCAGCATTCCAGAGATTTTATGAAAAATTGAATTTTTTATAATTGTTTTCACGTACATGCCGATTATATCTTTTATATATATAGACAGTTAAGAAATTACTTTTTTTTATGTTTTAAGTTTTTAGGCTGTTACACATTAAAAATTCTTGCTGCAGAAATTTCATATTTCGCGAAAATTGTTTGCTCTACGCGTGATACTTTTAGGAAAATTGAGAAATTCGTCGTAATATCCAACTTCTTATTAACTTCGATAAAGCAATAACTGGAGGGATAAACATTTTTATATAGTATTAGAGACACTTGAAAATCACAGAGCCGCGAATGTTTTATATAACGTTTCTTTCTATACAAGCAAAAATCATAATTTTAATAGGATATTACTTTGTCAGTGACAGGTAGCTTTCACATCCTCTGCAACAGATTCCCAACAATTATGTATATTTTTTGCTCGCGTTAACAGCGAACTACTCGTAACCCGATAATTATACGCAGCCACATAAACATTCATCGACGCCGGCAAAAATGAGCGATCTTCAGCTATAGACTTGCACGAGCGCATCAATCTCGGCCGGAAAATACTTGAACGGACGCACTTTCGTCGCATTCCAAGCTTCTTATTCGCCGTGGAAAACGAAGAAGAAAGAAAAAAAGGCACCTCGTGAAGGAATCTTCCTCTCCGGGCCGTTTTCACCGTTCCGTTTCCTTTCGCATTTTCCTTTTCTCTGACGGCAGGCGTATATATACCTATATTGGAAAAGCAATTTCGCGCGATGTCCTAGATACTTGGGCATACACACGCGCGAGATGAACCCGTCGCTGGCGACCCCGACCTAGATAATCCGCGATATGAGCATCGTGTACAGTTATAAGTCTCTCGTATGCGTCTTTTTTGGCCAACGGCTTGCACACATATATACTTTTTTAGCTAAGTCGCCGATAAGTCTGCGGCAAGTGCAACAGGCGTGCAAGTCTGAGTTTCACGTGAAGTTGCGCCTTTTTTCCTGGCTCTAGGGATTATTATGTATTAATGGCTTTAATGAAATTCTTTATTAGAAAACTCGAACACGTATATGTAGGATGCGAGAGAGTTGAAAGTAGCGGGAGCTACGCCAAGTCAGTTTCTGCTTTTCGCAAGGAGGAAGAGGATGATTTTCTTATCCTTTCGCGCTTTTTATACAAAGCATTTTTTAACGGATTTCATGAAAATTAAGTACTTTCTTTATTGGCCCTATATAATTGCGATTTCAAAATCTGCCGACGTATATAAAAGTCGAATTTATGTTTTTTTTAAATAAAATAATACCGCATATATAATATAGCTTAAAATAATTTCAGCATTTTGGAATGCACGTAGGAACCTGTACCAGTTATCGCGTCGGCTCCTCTTTCTCAAAACTGGATAATTGAATGCACAGTCGGCTCGGTCGAATGTGCAAAAAGCCAAGGAAGTCATATCTGAATTCCTGCCGAAAAGTGTCTCTCGTTGTTCCTCCCAAACAAGGAACCGCGTTCAAGAGAGCCCAACAGCCGATATGTTCCAATCAGGCTGACCCTGAACTTGAAAGTAGTTGCGTGCGCGCAAGAGAGAGAAAGAAACGCGGGCGCCGCATGAAAAAATTACCGCGACGGTGCGGCTGCATAACGGGCATCTTAATAACGAGCAAAATGAAACTTAATCTCGCGGTCGTCAACCTCGCGGGAGCGAGTCACTCTCTATGCACGCGGCGTGTATACTCGTGTGCGGGGATCGTGGAAAATCCTCACTCGACGGCTTCCTGTGCCTGTCGAGAGGGCTGGGATGCTGACTTAGTTAATCACCCGCGAAGAAGCGAAGGACTCGCGGTATCTTACGAAAAATTGAGCGCTCGGCATATTGCTGGAGTAGAATTTGCATCCTTGCTCATTACGAGCGCGCTGGAATAATATAAGCGACGGTCGTCCGTATCGTCCTCGCGCATCGTGACGACGCGCGAGCGCGGGGCAAATTACAATGACGCGCCGTGTAATCTCACCTCCCACCCTCTCTTCGCCCTTCGGTTGGAATAACATAACTGGTTAAATGATATCCGCGCGCGTGTACGGTAAACGGTATACCGTGGAGAATGGAACGGATAAAAATCGCTCGAAGGTGCAAAGGTATTCTTTTTTCTCTCCACACTCGCGCCTGTAATTTACGAGATCGCTTCGCGGCTTGCCCTCGCTTTGTATTCATTACCGAGCCGATATACCTGTGCACCGTTCCTTCGCGGGAAACCCCTCTTTTACTTTTTGCCAAAGAGAGCTTGTATATTTGTACAGGTTGTTGCTTTAATGCCTGCTCTTACGAGTGGGTCAGGTTGCGCCTGCTTTAATGCTTTTTTTCCCCAGATCAACTCGGGGATATGAAAATTGAACAGTGAGACGATTGTCCAAGCTTGTTTTTTCGTGCTTCGGTGCTGTAGTGACACTTTTCGCGTAATTTACTGCGCGCATTTCGACAATGTTATTTTATTTTCGTAATAACGGGCGAAAACAGATATTCCGTTCGTCAGTTTTATAGAGAAGCATCGAGAATGAATATAACTTTGGTCAGTACATAATACAGTAAAGCGATATACCGTTAGGCATAAATTTCGGTTTACCCGCATCATATCAAAATTTTAGATAATAATCAGCTATTTAACGAGCCTGTTTACACGAGATGCCGAAAAAAAGTAGAAACCCAGTAATTTTTCACTCCTCACAGCACGCAGCTATCCTTGATTATTCACTATACGCAGCCCCAATCACTTATCTCGGGATAATCCGCGAAAATACAACGAACGGCCATAATCACCACTCGTGAATCACGCCCCGATGAATAAATTATTCATCTTTCCCGAATGCCAACGCCTGACGTTTCTCATCCTCATGGCGCCTAGAAAAGAAAAAGAAAGAAAAAAAAGGAGACTCGAGCGCCGTTAACGACGAGTCGCAAAACGCGCAGTGAAGTTGCGCGCTTCCGTTCCGAATTTCACATTCTGCAGTGAAAGGTGAGCGCCGCGGGCTCTAGATCAATCGGCGAAAGTCTCGCGCCAAGTCTTATGTTTGGACGGCGGATGCTTCAATTGAGGGTTATGGGCTTCATTTTGCGTTTAGTGCGATTAAGAGGAAGGTAAGAAATTAATGTCTGAAAATTGCAGAGATTTTCATCAAAATTATCTCGGGCTACAAGTTGATTAACAATTATACGTAGATGCGACTGTGGTGAGTTAAACAGCACAGCGGCACGTAGTAATTTAACTTTGGCGTTATTCAATCAGAAGCTTTTTTTAATTTTAATATAAAATTTTAACGTCAGAGTTGCTATAAGTGTAGTAAAATGATAAAAATGAAATAGCTTTCAAATGCAAGGATATATCAAGCTTAGTTCTTTGCAAATGAATAAAAATACGCAGTTCCTGATTAGAAGTAGAGCTATTTTCGACTAACAAACCTGAATCGTAAAAATTCTGACTTGCATTTTATTCCAGCAATATCTAAAACCCCGACTAGTAGAAAGTTCCGTTTTATTAATAATATCCCCCGCTCATTTCCAACAGCAAGTGTACCTACGACTCCTAATTAGCCTCTATCGCTTTCCTTCCCTCAGCGGCATTAAAGCCGTTTTCCGTTACTTTCTCGCCTGAGAGCATAATAGTAAGTGATTCCCGCCATAGACATATGCTCGCTGAACACACACGCGTAACGCGTTATCACAAAAGATAGCGCACCTGGTAGCTCTTGACCTTCTCGTCGAGCTTCTTGAGGGTTTCCTGGATGGTCGTGAGGGTCCGGTCGCTGCCGCGTTCGTCCATCAACTGGGATTCGTTCTGCGATCGCAACTCCTCAAACCGCTTCAGTATCTCGCGCACGCTCAACTTGTTGCCGGCGTCCTTCTCCTCTCGGATCGTTTCCATTTTCCCGCCTTTCCCGTTTGCTGCGTTGGCGGCGCTGTTTTTCGCTTCTTCGCCGCTGTAGTAATCCTTGATGAGGCCCTCGAGCCTCAGCTCATCCTGGCTCTTTGGCTGCTCGCTGCTACTGAAGGAGTTGCCTGACGAGTTGCGCCGGTTCCTCAGCTGGCAGCCTTCCTCCATCCTCAGCTGCTCGATCGTCGGTTGCTGGTTGTTATGGTTCCGCTGTTGCGTAGGGGACGATACGCGATCTCTGCTATCGACGCTGTCGTTGGGCTTATTATTCCAGAATCCGCAGGAGCTCGGGCTTTTCTGCTCTATTCTGCCGATGTCGACTCGCGGTATGTTCTCGTACTCGAACCTGTGACTCGTACTCTCCTTCTTTGTCGCTTGCTTAGCAGGATGCACGTTGTTCTTGTTGACATCCAATTTGTTAGACTCACTGGACTTGCCGTTTGACGACTTGTGGTGCTCGTCGCTTGATTTGGTGAAGAACTTGGCGAATCGATGCCTCAGCGGCACCGACTGCTGTTGCTGCTGCTGCTGTTGCGGTTCCTTCTCGTGGTTCTTATTACGTTTTTTGTTGTCGAAAGTCGAGGCTTTTTCCAGGAACGCTCCCGAATCATCCGTCTGTCCGTACTCGTCGCTGATACTGGACTCGGACTCGGAAGACCTCACTAGCAAACTATCCGGTGAGTTGGTCTTTCTCTCGTCATCCGATAAGTGCAGCTTCGCCGTGTATTTCTCATTGAAATTCGTAACATTGACGTTGTCCAAGTTGACGAGGCTTCGACGCCGGATATCTTGTGCCTCGTACCGTAGCCTGTAATCTGGCATGGACCTCCTGTATTGTTGTTGCTGGATCTGCTGTGACTGGTACTGTATATGGTGCTGCTGCTGATGCTGCTGCGGCGACGGCGACTGGTGCTGCAGATGCAGGAGGTTCTTGTTCTCCAGCCGCCTGAGGAACTCCGATCGCTTCACCACGCGCTTATTGTTGTTGTAATTAGTTTGGTAGTGTCCAGTGCTGCTGTCGGCACGCCGGTACTCGCACTCGGACTCGGACATGTCCGTGAATTGGCTGAGGATCTCCGGGCGGTGCTTCTGCTTTTTGCGCAGGGTCTGCGGTAGCTCGGCCCAGTTTCCCGAGAGCCGGCGCGAAAAGACGCCCTCCGAATCCGTCACCTCGCGTTCCATCATCATCCTGACTGCTTCGAAGTTTTCACTGCCTTTGTTATTGATCAAGATTGTCTCCAAGTGCTAGTTGGAGGCAGCATTTGGCGATGTTTCACACGCGAGATGTCTCGCGCACCACTTTCACGGTAGACCTTTACTCTATTTCTCACTGTGCCGCAAAACAACTGCGATTCGTGGAAGCTCGATCTAGGTGTCGGGAAAATAGCATATAGAAAATCGCACTGCTACGCTCAGACGATGAGTTTGCGCGCTATACGTCCCATGTATATATACACTTGGAGAAGTCATCATATTCAATTATTAAAATAAACCATTCTAACAAAGCCAAATTTTTAACAATAATTATTTATTAACGCAAAATATAAAATGAATATGTATTTCAAAACCAACGAATTGATGCTATAATCTCTCTGGATGCATTATTATACTTCATAATTAATTTCGTTAATCATTCTCCAAGTATCGACGCACATCCGTCCCTTGCGTTCATCTTAAATTTCTTCGCCTAGACGAAGCAAATTTACGACTCATCGCTGCGACGTACATCATGTGCCGAAGAATTTATACATGGATACGGCGCGAAACTTTCACCAATAATATTCATCCCATCATCATCATCATCATCATCATCATCATCATCATCATCTCTGTGGAAATTATTTTTGCTTTGCAAAATAGGCGCATCGGCAAAACTGCGTTTCACTTCCGCCACGAGGGTCGAGCACGTGTCATTATCAGAAGGTCGCTCGACGCGCAGAGACACAAGTCATCGAGAGAGGCGCGATTATACGCGGTAGGTATTCGTCAACGCGGACTCGTGTCCCAGATAAAGCAAATATCCTTACGGTCCTTGTTGTGAGAGGGACAGCTGGAAGGAGGTCGAATGCGTGTTTCGCCAATTGTCGCTTTTTTACAGCTGATTTTTATTAATCGCCCCTGCCGCGGGGATCTGGCCAGGTGAGATTCCTTTCAGCTGCGCGATCGCTCAGTGTCGTCGTTTGCGATTCACGATAGTTAACAAGAAGTATCAGTGACGCTAAGACGGCAGATAAACAATGTTTTCTACGTGTATTTTGGGTATAGGTGAAACTTTTGTTATGCGAGTCGCTTTAAGGCAGATAAGATAACAAGAGTATTAAACAAACAAATTCCCATTTAATTAGCGCCGTGTTATTGATGTTAGGCTATATAGAAAAGCAATTTTCTCTAACGAACGTCCGCGCAATCACGACATTTGAATATAATCGCGTCGAAATCAAAAGCGGCTAAATTACCCGGCAAATTAAAGGCGTTCCTTGTCTAATTTATCAGTGCTGATCCCTACCGCCTATCGCTCTGTCCATCAACTTTACGCTAATTATTCAACACTAGCGGCCACATCTCATTCTTGTTACCCAAAAGCCTTTCTCCCGAGTGGATTTTCCATACAAACGACAATATAAACTCGTTCTTGAGCACGCGACGTTCTCACAAAAAAATCCGTTTTTCTCTCCTCGCGATACATTCATCCCGCAGCTTAATTTTCGGTCGTCTCTCTAATTTGCCCTCCGCGCGCTCGAGCGCGAGATGTAGATAGCGGAAGAAGGAAACTCCAAAGAGGAAGAGAGCGAGAGAAGGGGAGTAGGTAGAGAGAAAGAGAGAGAGAGCAAGTTCGAGCATCTTCACTACCGTGAGAATAGCCGTGAGATCCGACCCGATGAGGACACAATGGGCCAGCGCCTTTCATTACGATTACTCCGTATATATATACACGTGAGCGCGAAAATCTAGCCGAGGGCTTCGTCTCCTTACACATTGGATAGTTGTATTTCTATATAGCTTGTACACGTGTACAGAGCCCATTAAGGAACAACATTCCTGGAATTTTAAAATTTTCTTTCCATTGTCAATCGAGGAGCAAATTATTTCGACAAATGGAAAGGTGATTCGAGGAAATGCGGGAGAATTTATTTTAATTCTGAGGGATTTAGTTCGAAATTTAATGAACATATGAAATGGAATGTCATTATTAGCATATTAGAGGCGTCATTCATTTTAAGCAGGAGAGAAATAGGTTTTCTGGGTCACGAGATTCAATGAAACTCTATATCGAATCGTATCTAGGACGGAGACGCGGAGAAAATGAAACCCATTAATTACACTTTTATCTATAATTTCAGGCATATTTCATGTGTTTTATGAAATTATGCAAATTAATGTGCATAAGTAAATAGTAGAATCTTGTGATAAAATTTTATACTTTTGGTAGCATGAAAGATTCGAAATTATTAAGGCTATATAATGCACTTTCTGTGGGTAATTTTAATTGTAAATATTCTACTTCATTTGAAATCGAGTCAAAATCTAAGTGATAATTGATTATTTCGTTATAGAAGCGAGTTATTTAAAGTAGACTTGTATGTGTCAAAACTTTCTTTCCTTTATCAATTCCAATGTATTTCAACAAGTGAATCTATGAATATGTTAAAGGTGTTACTTATGCCATGCTCTTATTACGTCAATGATTTATGACAAGCATAGCAAAGTTATGCAACCTATTGTTTTATATAATAAACATCGAGAAGTCTCATTACGCGAGTAACGAGTTTTACGTATGTTTTTCATGCGGTCATAAGGACAAAGTTTCGAAGCTCGCTAGACTGGATTTAAACTTTACATAAGCGAAGTACAGCTACTACAGTAACTCTAGTAACTCTTGCTAAATTCCACAGGCAGTTGACGGGGTACTTATTTGTCCCGCTGTATTTTTCACAGATTTCATTTCCATCGCGGGAAAATCTAAACTTATGCGTCTCGTGCTTTTTCTCTGCCTGTTTGCAAACTTTTTGGTACGCGAGAAGGTAAGGCAAAAACGCGAGACGCTTACGTTGCATAACGCAGAATTGTTTTTCATTTCGACCAAGACGACCAAGGCTGTAATGTCTATTTACGTCTTTCGACTTCATATTTTTAGATGTGCATAGATCGATAAAATCAGATAAAAGTCAGTTTAGTTTTCAGAATCATAGCAATAAAAAACTTAACTTTCTGTAATGAAAAAAGAACCTTTTATATAAAGTGTATCAAAGTTAACGCGGAAATTGCATGTTCATTCTTAATAAATTGCATTCGTGAAAGTGTAATTAAATTCAGCACTCGTCACGTATAAAGTTATATAACTATGCGATCTCGAAATATCGGCATTCGGATGCAAAAAGCTTAGCACATTAGGCAGTTGAGAATGAAAAGAGCCAGAGTGAAGATTAGTCGTCAGTTTGAAGAAGCGACGTTCTCTCCCTGCACTCGAACTAATCGAAAGCGCCGTTGGTCTTATCCCTCCTCTAAAGGAGAACCCCCGAAGGAAGAAGATGCTATCCTCGCGCTTGCGCAACTCCCCCGCACGCGCGCGAGTTTGTTTCTGCCGCGTTATTAAAGCGATTGGTGAGGCGTGCACGGCAAGCAACGATCCGTGGAGCGTCTGCCTCGCGGATCAAAAGAAGCAGACGCTGCTTACGTAAAAGGCAGCGGAATGCAAATTCCTTGGAAACTTTCCTCCCGTCTCTTTTTGCGCGATTCGATTCCGCAGGCTATTGATCGGTGCGTTATTTTCGACTCTGATGCGTGTCCCGAGGGACAAAACATTGGATCAGTCAATCTTTGTTGAGCATTCTTTCGCGACGGAAGTGGCTCCCCTTGTATATACGGGCTTTCTTTTCACGGGGGAGCACAATGGATCGCTTATCGAAGCACTATTTTATCCTTTCAAAGGCCGATATATAGCTTTTGTATGAGGTATTCATACAGATGAATGAAACGTACGAAAATTCACTTTTTACATTTGAGAAGACGAAGAAAACAATGAAGGGAAACTTATAATTAATCGCGCCAGGAGTCAAAGAAAAGAATTAGCATGAGGAGGTGTAATTATAATCTTTAGAGAATAAATTCGCGCATTGCGCCAAGTCGCGGTACAATAAACTTCACACGAATCCGCTGCGGCTGGTTGCGCAACGCGCAGAATCTTCACGCGCTCAAAGATAAAGAGAGTCTCCATATGCTCGTTACATTACTGCTCAAGCAGACTGGCGTCGAGATCGCCTGGCGACATACAGGCTTGCGCCACGCTTTCGGCAACACTCGAGTGCACAATAACGCGCGACTGGTACAGAGGTGATCTCCTGGATGGCCGGTATATATAGGAGAGACAGAGTATGCTTGCGCAATCCCTTGCTCATAGGAGAGAGAAAGAGAGAGAGAGAGAGAGAGAGACTAGGCCATTTACCGAGCGGTCTGCGGTGAGCGTAAGTGCTTATGGGATAGTCACCGGTGACGGCCTTACGAAGGATGCGGAACTCGAGCGCGCGCGTACATTCCTTTCGTTTGCGCGCCGCTTTGTACCCCCCTTCAAGGTATTAGTGTTCAACAGATTCTTTTTCGCCCTTTACTCAACAACACAGCCTTTTTAGCAACATGTTTTTCGTAGCCCCATATAAACAGGTATATGTACGATAAAAATTTCATTGTAACATTTGAGAAAATTCGTTCTTATAAACCCACAAGTTATATTACACACAGGCGATGCTCACGAGTCAGGGAATGTTATTTTTACAGCCGGCAGCGTGGCGAAAGAGCTAAAGTATTTTCAAGAATGTAATCGCGTGCCGTCTATTTTCATGTATGGACACCTTTCACTGTTACGCCACAAAAAAACTCGCGGTGCGCGCACATATTCAGAAAAATATGACTTATCGCGAGGTGACAACGCTGCTGCCGCCGACCGCAGCTGCGACTCACTTTGCGTCTGCGTGCATAACGTGTCGTAACATCGAATTTTCGGTAAATACCTCGAAATATATATATATATATATATATATATATATATATATATACGTATACAACCCAGCAGTGCAATTAAAAGTCCATCAAACAAATCTTGACGATCTTGAAGATTCGATCTCCGCGCAAAAAACGTATCCGGTGATTTTTTCCCAGTCGACGCCGCGGATAACAATGTCGACAAATTTAACTAGGCGAATTGTACGCGCACTTGCAGTTTCGTTGGTGCGCGGAACAATTCGATCGAGCAGAACCGCAAGCGCGGTCATAATGTCATCTTTCCTCAAGGTAACTATTAACTGAATGCTATGGAGTAGCCGCGTACTGCCCTCGGGGCGCGCACACGGCAATTATTTAAATACCGAGAGTAAAATATCCCTATGCTCTGATTACATTCGCGCGCATGCCCGCGGACAAGCTAATGTTTGCAACTATTTTTTATTCGAAGCGAGTCTGTTATTAAAGCTTCTGAGAACTGCACGTTTCTTTATTCTTCAAGTTTTCGAATGACGAGCAGCAGATCATTTGGTAATTTAATTTTCAAGAGGCAATAATCTAATATTTTTTGTCCAATCAGCGCAATAATGATAATAAGCTGGCATTTCTCGGAATGAGAAACAAACCCACTCTTATACTTTTTGCTGGATGTTAAATTTTTTTGCATGTGCTTTTGACGTTACACCCGATGACTTGCTGTTATTATAAATTCGTTTATCAACTTTGAAATATCTGTATATAGGACGGTCTACGAGAGGTTAAGCGGCACTAGAACATTCCAAGGCACTTTGGGGGCTAAGGGATTCGGAGCTAAACAAAGCCACATGACACGGAGAGAAAAACGCCGCCAACATAATACAAAGCGACAAACAATTTCCACAGAGCTTATCAGGTGACACACACAGGCACACACACACATACACACACACACACATATCACACAAGCACGTACATGTTGAGCTGGAAAGGCTCTCGGATACCGGCAAGAGATCCGTTAAGCCAGCGCGGGCGTGAGAGCTGTAGGAAGCGAGGACGCACTCAACTCCGCGACAAAGCGACAGACGCGTATAGGTACATGTATATATATATATATATACGTGTGCGCGCGGAGCCGCGTCGGCTCGCCGTGGCGACGCTCGGGCAACTGAGCCGCCGCTGCTCGCGCTCCTTACCTCTGCGCGCGCGCGCGAGCGCGGGAGACGGGGACGGCGATAGCTGCTGCTGCTGCACCAGCACGAGGAGAAAGAAGGCGCTCGCCGGGCTATACACCGCCGCGGTGAACGTCTACACTTATATCTATATACAATCATGTGCGCGCGAGTGTGTGCATTCTCGATCTGGGTCGCGCTCGCGGAATTTGCATTTCACGGACGTGCACCGTGACGCGCGGTGTGTATAGCTACCCTTTGCTGCCGGATGGAAAAAAGCGTTGAGGAAGCTACCGATGATGGGGTTGTTTCTTAAATTTGACTTTCTATGGCCTTTCAGATTATGGAAATTCACGATATATAAGCTTCGAACCATCCGAGCAATAACTTTTAATGACTCTCTTGCTTTAAATCCTCAACTAAATTGGGTCAGAATCAGTGCGAGGAAAGAAGTTCAACATTGTATGCTTGGCTGATGAATGTTTACTTTATTCGAGTTACGATATTCAATAAAATCGCATCGAGTTATTTAATAAAATCAATCAGACCGTTAAAGGCGTCGTAATCCATAACAGTATATAGTGCGCAGGTTTCGATATACAAAATCATTTCGTATTAATCAAAATTAATTGGACGTAACAGTAAGCAATGTTTATTAGCATTTATTTTCTTCAACCGTAAACCTCAGTGAAATTATTACACGGAACTAATAATATACCGTATTAGGAATTCCGATAAAAACATATCGATATCATGTATTTAAGCCCAGACTGATTACATTGTTCAATACTGTGATGTAAACTTATTACTTCAGACCGAAAATTATAAATTTTGCATATATAATAATTCCTGTCTTTTCCTCTTCACGTTTTATAACTCTTGAAATGTTCAATTAAATTGTGATACAGCGGCGAATTCCTGAAATGAAGCAGTCCAGAAATATGATTGGAAATTGCAGGAGAAATCGATACATGAGAATTTTATCTGAAAATAACATGCGAAATTTCGAGACCTTCATTCATATCGTGTCTAAGACTTCAATCGTCGAAGAAAGCCATTATTATTCCGATAAGATTGGAGTACTGCTTATAGCGTAGCCCAAGTAATTTAATCATCACATTCGAGACGGCTTTCAATCGAATTAAAGTGAAAATTTTCACAAGTATTCTCAATAATTCAATTTAATTTCCCTTCTTCTAACTTGTAATTACTGCGGGAAACCTCGCCTGAATGAAAACAAAGGTCTCTAAAAGTATAATGTAGAAAAAGCAATCGCATATGAGGTAAATAAGTAAAGTACACGCAGAATCCGAATTTCGAGGGCGTTACTCATGAGCGGCGACACACATTATATATACAGTACAGAATCCGCGCTCATAGGAACTCGGATAATTGCTCATGTACGCACGTTCGAGAAATGCGGGAGAGCCGGAGACGCGTGACCGGATTCCCGAAGGCGATTATATGCGAGTGTGCGCGCGCGCCTTCTTGCGTGGGCAGTGGCCGTCGTAACAGCATTGTCGATACGATTTATCGCTCGTGAGGTGAGTGCGCCGGAGGAAATCGCGATCGCGAAAATTGCGGGTCGAAGGGGACGCGCGCATGGAAAATCAAGTGTGGCTGGCGCGCGATATACTTTTTCGGCCCCGTTTTCACTAAATGCTCCAATAATTCTGCGGTTATGCTCGTGCGCCTCTTTAATGAACGAGTGTGGAGCGCGCATATATATATATATATATATATATATATATATATATATATGTTATTGCGCGCGACTCGACGGGTTCAATGCACTGCGCCATACGCCATTATTGTGATTAGACTTTGAAAATATCGTATTATTTCATTCAATTAACAACCATTGCCTTAATAGATAACGCTATTAAACAAAGTTAATGAAAACTTTTCAATTAGCCGAAAAGAGTTGTTGGCTAATTAAAAGACCATTAGGTAAAAAGCCATTTAATAATAAAAATTAATTTAATAAGTGAAAGCGAAAGTGATTTTTTCAATTGGAAACAATAGACTGATTTTTTATAATCTGTGTGGATAAGTGGTTTAAAAAATTACCCAGTCTAATCGCGTGCATCCCAACGCAAAAGAACGTCTCTATTTTATGACTTTAAAATCCGATGCTTGTGTAATATTTTGGTTCATGCTCAGCAGTATCGAGTGTTGGTTAAGGTATTTTTAGTATTTAAAAACATCAAAGAAGAAATTTCGCCTCATTAACCTGCAGTCCCCTGGCGGACTTGAACTGGATTGAAAAGAACGCCCTACCTTCCATATATTAAAACTCGTCTTTATTTTCCGGAACTTTCTCGGACCGCAAGTCAAACTCCTTCCTTCCCCCATTTTTTTTCACGCGTCAGGCGATCTCGTAACGCGCGCCATGCATGCACACATGCGAAAACAGAGTGCACAGCCAGGAAGAGGGAGGCCACTCACTACAGCCGGAAGCAATATCGCGCGCACACACACACACACACACTCGTCACCTCTCGGCTTTTTTCACTCCTTCCTCTCCGCATCGGTGCGCGAAATCTATATCTCCACGGCGTTTCCGTCGAGTAACACGCACGAGGCATCGGCTACCTCACGTCCAGCAACAGTATATAATACCAACTGTGTTTTTATCCGGAGCTTTACGCATGCTCTTTTTCCCGCGGATTGTTATGCTCCGTCGCCGCGTCTTCGTCGGCGATTCTTCTTGCTCGTGTTCTTTGTTTCTCTCGTATCTTTTTTCCGAGTCGAAGAGCTGAGCGACTTTGAGTCATTTTTTTCATTGAGTGTTGCCTTTGCCAAACTGACATCAGGTGCTCTTTGCTGACTGAAACGTCGCGACCTTTTTAACCAAATAAATATGAAAAAGTACAGGTACACTTTACACTTTAGATACTGCTCATCTCCAGCTGATGAAGGTTACATCGTCGTATAATAACTGGCAAGTTTTTATTCGACGGGATCAATGGTGTTCAGAAGATGTGAAAGTTAATTCGGTACACCTCACATTGTCAGCTCGTAAATACGTTTTCATATACCGATTAATGATACAGTAAACATACTTTCATATCTCCAAAAAAGAATGTTTATCAAAGCCTCGCGTGCGAGTTGAGAGCAATCTAGCTGTCATCCTGCCTTAACTACACTTTTTGTGCTGGCACGTATCGATATCCACTCCAACATCTAATTGACACTAATCCATCTTCCACCGGCAGTTTTTTCTCTTCAAGGAGAAATCAAGTCCCGCTTTTACTTTTACCAAACTGCCTGTCCGTCAATATATGTACGTACAGAGACAGGAAAAAATCTAGCCTCTGTTGCGGGCGTTATAAAACACCAACAGTAATTTCCTAAACGAAGTGTGTCTTTGTATATGTATACATTTTTTTCCCATCTCTAGCAGATATGGAACTGTAAAGAGAAAAATGGGGATCACGCGAATACGAAGACATACAAGGTCGTTTTTTGCGGTTTTCTGGACAGGTATAGAAGGGTCAACGCGTCCCACAGAAAAAATGTACGAAGCGAATGTCAAGGATTCCGATATTTCAGTACTTACTGTTTCTGAAACGTAAGAGTTTATTATAACATGCGTAGTATATGTAAATATACTTCGAGCACCAGATAAAATTAAATATTCATGTTTATGGATATTTTAATTGAACATATATGCGTCAACGTTTACATTTGAAAGATTTTTCTATCGAAGGATATTTTTACCAAAACTTGTTATCGGATATAATTTATTAATGGCTAAACAGTATTCCACATATAATATTTAGTATTCATCTAAAAATTATGATTTTTGATAATTTAGAGACGCAGTGATTTACGTTTCCAGAATAAATTCTATCCAAAGTTAGCCATAAATTTCTCGAGATACTATTATCTTTTTTTCCCATAGTCTATTCTTTGCAAAGCAAGAAGCCAGAACCCGTTTCATTTGCAATCCAAGCGCGCGCGCGCGCAGACGTCGAGAAAACTAAGAGAAAAAAGCACAGGCCAATAGTGACACAAAGGAGGAGAAGGCACCGTTTGTAAATACGCCACGAGTCTGAAACGCCGAGGCAAAGAAAGAAGGGAAGACAGTGAGAAGTAAGAAAAAGGAAAGAAGGGCAGTCTGTATACACGCTCGCTTTTTCGGGTCTTCCCTTGACGGCCGCAGCGGTAATCGGCCGCTTCCGTTGCTGGCCGCAGGTGCATCGTCATCACACGCGCCCCTGCGATTGTTGCGCTTGCGCGCCTCCAAGTCCCAGCGAACAGCCTCGTTGGCTTTCGGGGAGTTTAGTATTTACTCCTATATATTCGCCGCGTCGTCTGGTGTTTCTTCTAGCGAGGCTTCCTATTATGAATCATCGACGCAGACCCAAAACATTTTCCCCGCTCGAGATATTTCTCTACAGTTTCAGTCAGTAATACTGCACATTAGAAGCATACAAATTCTTATGTAATTCGTAGGGAACTCTAATCCGAGTATCTAATCTAATTAGCAGTGAGGGCTTGAATGATAAAGACACGGGTAAATAATAATATTCAGAGTAAGATCAAAACGGGTCCCGGGAAGAGATAGAGATTCGAAACGTGTCCACAGCACATTGCTAATGCTTCACTCAACAAATAAGTCACTGCGACCTCTAGAGTACATTCACTTATACAAATTTTCTGCATTCTCTTGATATATCATTCAAGCTGCAAGTACTCTCGACATTTATACGTATATACTTGGATTTATTCTAAATTCACAACGCATGCCATTGTCGCATGCACCGCTAGACTAACCAATAGATTTTGATTATTTATCCATTGATAAATCGTATATTGTTATATAAAAATTTTATAAATTTATAGTTATCATTACTTTTCGTGAAAACCACTTTTCATCGAAAAGTTAACCATCAATTAGTGGAATAATCTATTGATAAAAATTTGATAGAATATAAAGTACTTATTTAATAATAGCCCATTTATATAGAATTAGGAAAAGTCCGATATATTCTATATAAGAAGGAACTCTTGCGTTTAGTCTTCATTAAAGCGCAGTTAACAGCAGTGAAATGAAAATTACAAAACAAACTCTGTATGGGGTTCTGATTTCTATCCAGTTTCTACATTGACTCAATGAGGCTTATAATTATTGCAAACAAGTTTCCATCGAAGGTACGTCAATGAGATGAAATGGAATATTTTTTAATATTTCATTCACGTGAAAAAGGTTGAAATAATTTTCTATAATTTAAAACTTTTATTAAGAATTTATTCATTCATTATTTAATATAATTGTATGATAAATTGTATGAAATCTAATACAAGCGATTAAGAAGGTACAAAAGGCGACGAACATTTTAGCATGCTCCTTTATCTATATTCATTTGAACCCGTCGCAGACAGAACGATCAGCCCTTAAACAGCCATAACACACCCGTAGAAATTCTATAAGAACTTAGCAACACATGCACACCCAAAGCCGTAACACCAGCAGTTAAATTCCATTACCATACACGCGCGCACTTTATTAAACTTTCTCGTGGCTTTTCTCTCTATCGTATACAGACTGCGACAACTTTTTTCCGCGCGGAGACGTTTTCCCGGGTAGGAACGACAGGGCCGTACATGGGGCGGCATAGTCGACGAGCACCGGTCCGACTCGTCCGTACGGTAACGATCGATCGCTTTTTTTCCGCGGGAGCTGCCAGTAATTTTTTTTTTTTTTTCCAAGCCGAGATGTAGTAGAAAGCGGGATATACGGGTGTACGTACATACAAGCGTAGAGTCGAACTTTTTGCATGGGTGGAAGGGAAACGGTAGTCCGACGTACGCTTCAAACCAGATAAGAATCGATTTTAATTTTTTTCGAATCCCTAAGAATTTCAAAGACTGAGTATTATGAAGGGAAAATAAAAGTAAAAGAATTCCTAGCCAATATTAGTAAAAAAATCTTGAGCTGGTATATAGTTAATTTTATTTTCAGAGGAAACAGAATACGAACAGGTTTTTCTTAACATGCAATAAAACAATCGATTTCAGTGGTTAACTTATTTAGTATACAAGAAGAAAAAAAACATGTTTAGTACATTCGCTGAATAATTTACAGTCTATTTTAAAACATGATGAAATTTTGTGCGATGAAGCTGCGCTTCTGATGAGCACTTATCGATTAAAAACGAATAAAGCAAGAACAAATGTATTCATCGGTATTGGTATAAGTATTTTTGCAGAATGACTTCATAAATGATTCAGTGATGCGTTAATATTCTTCAATGCTATATACGATGAAAATAAGTCCCTCGATGAAATGTATTATTTGATATTTCATTCGAATAACAGCTGGTAGTAAAAGCCATACGAAATCGTTGAAAGGAATTCTTGACTATCCAAGGAAAAGAATTGAGGCACACGCAGCTGGCGGGTCTGCACGCGTGTACACACACACATATAGCTAGCGATACAATTAGCCACCCGCGAGCCTTTTCCTTCCGAAGGAATTCCAGAGAGAAAACTTTCTATCTTTGCAGCAGACCAGCTCACGGGCGCACTTTTGTTTTTCATGCAGCTGAAATCTGAACTCCAGAAAACCACCTCTCACTTTTTACAGTTCGCACCCCCGTCATAAAGAAACACGGTAGCGGCAGAAAATGCACCGCGACGTTTCTCTCCTGGAAAACTCTCGCTGCTCGGGGTCTAGATGAGTGCGCTGCGGTCTTTTTGCGCGAGCCCGCCGGAATGTCCAGCATCGCCTATTTCGATTTCTCTGTACAGTTGCGTTCCGCGTATCGTGCGACGGTGCGCAATAGCACCGGGAAGACCGGACCGCGCGCTGTTACTTTCTTTAGGAGCGAGGGAAAAAGCGCGAAACGGCCGGACACGAGGTCTTTGGACTTCTAAGTGACGTGTCAAAAGGTTATGTCTACGTAGTGGAAAGCTTTATAGATATATTTTCATTCCGAAAATTATCTCGTCTCATTACTAATGGCCATATAGTGGAAAGAAAGTCTAATGCTTGCCAGGATTGTTGACTTGAAAGTTCGGCGAAGCGCATTTTTGTTCTTCCACTGCAGCACGACGCGGCATGCATACTGTCTCTACTGCATTCTCTCTTTGCAATGTGCATAAAGAAATTTTGATTTCATTGGAAACCCAGCACATGCGCGACGCGGGAAGAAATTTTTATTAACGGCGCCTGCGCACGTTTATACGTGAGAACGCCGGAGTCGAATGCTCGATTAATCACTCGCCCGGCATTCAAGTCACCCGCGTGTCGTGGTGCGTTCAAAGTCGCGTGCAGCTTATTGTAAGAATTCACAAGACAAAAGACGTAACTTTGACAAGGCATTTTTACGATTCATTTCTCGGCTTTATTACATCGCTGTATTCGTACAGAGTTGTTTTGCACTCGTGTTAAATAAATTGCATCTACAATTTTCCCGAATCATTTAGTTGAACGGCACAGGTAAGGAGCGTTAACATACTCGAGCAGCAATTAATTTTGTTATAAAAGGACTAATTACTGGTCTTGAGGACGTAATTTTGCTCTATCTAATACGAAATTTCTCAGAGCTAAAATCTACATGGGATAATCATCATCAACAATAATCACAGACTCTCTCATAATTTCCCTCGAAAGCGAGGCACTTGGCAAAGTCCCCATATAGCGCTTCTCGGTGTCACAAATAACCTGTTGAGTTAATTCAGTCGCCAAAACGGGAAGAAATTCTTTGCGCACGCACAATTTTACCAAAGATCGAGCAAACAGTCGGCGTTCCAGTTTTGTGAGCCGATCGCTATAGCCGCGAGAAAAGTGTTTTGAAATGTACACGCGGCTCGTTATAAGGAGGAGCGCCGGCAGGTGAATTTGGGCCAGATGCTATGCCGAGAGAGAGAGAGAGAGAGAGAGAGAGAGAGAGAGAGAGAGAGAGAGAGAGAGAGAGAGAGAGAGAGAGAGAGAGAGGGGATAGGCACTTGTCGGTGCGAGTCATTAGCAATTCTAACGGCTTCCGGTCTCGAGACGGCTTAGACGCGCGCGCCGAGTTTAACGCGTAGAGTTGTTTGAACTCGACGGCCAGATGCGCGTGCGCTCTTGTGTGAAAGTTGATTGGTCGGTACTTAGCTGAATTATAATAAATGGATTATCGTATTCTCGAAATATACAATGGAATCTATGTTTTATTGTTTTAAAAATTTTTGTTCAAAATAAATATCTAAATATCGTGCATAAATTATAATTTTTTTAACGATCCCTAAAGACGAGGGAATGAGCTTTCGCGCGCTGCGGGCTTTTTTCCTTTGTACTTGGCCGCTTAGCTCATCGCGTGCGTCTTATCGAGCGAGACGCGATTTTTACGATGTTTCATTAGAGTTTTATAGACGTGTGCGTGGGTAGGAAGTCGTTGGATTTAACGCACCTGCTGGAATGCAGTTATCACATGGAATTCGAAAAATGCCCCAACAGGTAAGTTTTTAGATGATTGAATAACAGTCCCCAGACCCGTTCCTTAATCGATTACCTTTTCTTATTGATCCAGTGATTATAATTAATCTAATTAGTAATTACATTATCCACGAGACAGACAGTATTAACAAAGTGCGCAGCTAAAAAGTGGGTAAATTATTGTCTTTAATCAACATATAATGCCATTTCGTTACGTCCTGAAAAGCTTAATTATATCTCACTTTCTTAAAAAGATTTTTAAAACTTTCAAATCCTTTAATCAGAAAATCCTTTCACTCATTAACCAAGCGTACATATAAAATTCCACAAAAATCAAAATAATTATAATTGTTTTCTTTACCTAAACCCTATTAACGCTTCCTACGCACTTTCATTTTCATTAGTACAATAGAATTTTTGTGATCCATAAAATAATTAAAACTTCCATGCAGTTATACCAGGCAGTTAACGCGCGAAGTATAAGTGATCGGTGTGAATAATTTCACCTCTCGAAAATCCGTATCACACGTGTCAGTAATTGCACGTTGCATTGGAAAAAAATCGATTCGGCGCACAATACACAATGCACGAGTCGCGGAGCGAGAAAGCGACAAGCTGAGCCCGCGTAATGAGATCTTTTCACCGAGGCGAAAAAACAAGCGGCCGGGAGGGCAGGAAGGTGTAGGTCCTCGTCGACTTGAATGAAAAGGAAGGAAAGTACAATACGACGTCGCACTTGTACACACACGGGCACACGTTCATTTCTATAAGGCTTTTAATCCCCATCAGAAGAGACTTTTTTTGATTATTTGTCATTTTTCAAATGTATGAAACTGTTACATGGATTCTATAGTGAATGAAGAATTTCCTTCTTTCTAGCGGCGAATACTGAAATTGACATTCTTCGTCTTCTTCGGAAATATGTTTTAATTTTTAAAGTTATTAATTTATTAAAATGCAGGTAAGTCACCTTAATTCAGTAATAGTTCAGTAATTGTATAATTAAAAATGTAAATAAAATTCATACATCGAAATTTTATGTATATAGTATTCACTTCCATTTTACGGCGGAAACGTCTTGTTTCCTCCGATTACCGCCGCAACCAAGACACAACAATTAGAAGGATGGAGTTTTCAAGCAAATATCCTTAGGGACCTAATGGAATTTAAACAATTGCAAACCGATTTCGCTGCTGCTGTCCTTTTTTTGTTTGTTTATTTATTTCATAAGCATTATCCGATGCTGAAACAGTCTTGTTTTTGCTTCCTATGCCGTCCAAATTTAGTCACATAAAAGATTTTGAGTTGCAGTTATTTCAGGATATAGTTAGATCAAATAACAAAATTTATTATATTCTGTTTTATAAATAAGTACCATGAAAATTAATTAACCGTAAAATAAAAACATTTTTTGCTATACGTTTAGTAGTTTAAAGTATCTTTTAATGGATGATTGGATCATGCTTTTCAAAATTCATCAACATCATAAGTACCCAGATAACATTTTAAAATATTTTTTTTAACTGTCAGTAAGCTAATTGTTTTCTGATATATTTAAAATCGGTGTAAACAAATAAATACGCGCTTCAATTTTCATATTGAAAAATGCAGGTTTCTAGATACTTCAATTACTATAGCATTAATTTGCGCGCCGATTCGACATCGAGATATAATACTTAATTCGCTCCATGACGCGATCGATACACTTTCGAATGCTTAAAAAATTTAGGGATGGTATTATATTGCTCCGTGGAGATACACATTTATATACACCGTATACAATAATAGAGTAAGTTTTTTGTTGATTTTTTCAGTAAACGGCCTTCGAATTGCTCTTAAGAGTCTACCCTGTTATTATCCTATGCAGATTTTGATGTAGTTTTCTGCTACTGGTGAAATTTTGAAAAATAGTAGATTGTTGTCTATTATTGTAGCCAAATGTTGAAGTAAGTACAAGGAAATACGTTAAGACTTTGAAATTGATATGTGCATGTACATGTATATGTAGTTACGCGCTAGCGTATGCGTTATATTCTATAGATAAAATCTGCATTTTACGGTTTTCTGACCTTCTACGATGAGTTGATTGTTTAAAAATGGAACTTTATGGTAAATAGCCCATATATGAATTTTAAAATTTTCAGATATGCATCCCGTATATTATAAAAATACAAGTTTATCTTAAGAATATCTCCTAAATATTATAAATTGATGTTAGTTTTTAAAATCAAACAGAGCAAAAAATATTTTGGCTTTTACTTATTTAAATATATACATATCACTATTCAAAATAATTCGTTTAAACATTCACTTTTAAAGTAAAAAATAATTGCTATATACGGAAATGTTTTCCAAACCTAAAACATCTACGAGCATTTTTTTAATTAAAGCCTAGAAATCTTTAAGCGGAAGAAATTTCACGATCAGCAAATTTGTTTATGCAGCGACTTTGACTTTTTCACATGCAATAAACTCTTAAAATTCGTTAAAAATACTAAAATCTCTACAGAAAAGCTGACCAATAAAAACTTATCCTCCAATCCACTATACTACTCTAACGTATCTCATAATCGTTCTTTTTTCTTCGTTCTCGCTCAAACCTCGAATATACTCCAGTGCAGTTTTCTCTGCGCCAGTCGCGTGAAAAAAAGTCATAGCGGTATACGTGAAGCGCCGCGCGTTGCAATTATAGTTCAGCGCGAGGCGATCAAGGCTAGACGGTTATGCGCGGCGCGGCGTAACTTTCAACTCGCACACACGTTATCTTTATTATATCGATACGCATGTCGAGTAAATGTACCTGGATATATAACTGAGCTAAGTTTATGCCTTTCAAATCATATTTTTCCGAATTTTCAAAATTAGCTGATTTTTAATAATCTTTCCGTAACTAATATAATCAAACATTTAACAGTTACATTTTAAAATTAACTTTTTATTGCGATGTAAAATTAAATCACAGCTGATTTAATGCAGAGATTCGTCAGTAAAAAATAACTTATATAAACTTGGACTTATATATATTTATACTTTATATTAACATTCTTGTCATTATTAAATTTTTTTCATTATATGTTTTAAAATTGTACGTAAGAACGCAAAAAATACGATTACCTTGGGCAAGGAAAATTCCATCACCAATTTAAGCTTTTTTTAAATTACGGCGCTTATCTTAGAATTGATTGTACGTGTTGTGAGAACTTTTTTAACGATAGAACCATGCCTGTGATATTGCAAAATAGCACCAAAGCGTGGGAATTGTTTTCGACGTATGCTGTTCAACATTTCTTTATATGTAAATCAACATTCAAATCAATTATTATTTAATTATATGTAAAACAGTCGAATTTAATTCGTAATGTGACCGATAAAAATTTTTTATTATTTCATTAAATTAAAAAGAATAAAACTGATATTCCAAACATTCTTATATATCTGTTAATTTAATTAATTTTATACGTGCAGTGCACGTGCAATCAATTGATAAATAAATGATAAAGATTGTGAGTCATTAGTGACATTTATTTTTTTAAGTAGTATTATTTATGCTTTTAATACTAGACATTGTTTTGAATACGTAATTAAATTAGCTACAATTAATCTGGATTATTCATCAATAAAAGGGATATATCGATCAATTTGTTAATTAAATAAACGAATCGGTCATCATTAATATATACAGTTGCATGGTTTACGGCTCTCTCTCTTTTTCTCTTTCAGTCAGTGCAAAAATCAGGTGTGCCAAAAAAACTAATGGATCGCTTCTTCACCTTTCAGACCCAAGATGCATCATATCCGTCGCACTTATCACGAGCCGTTCTGGCGCGTCAAATAATCCGATCGTATAAGATGTGTGTGCAAAAGAAAGGCGTAGAAAAAGAAAAGCAGAGTGAGGCTCGCAAACGCCCAAACAAGTCAACGGCCCGACTCCAATTAACTTCCTCATCGCTACCTCCCTCTCTCCTTCTCTCTTGCCTCCGCTAGTAATGAATTTAATTGTGCCCCAGCGCGCGCAAGCGCATTATCTGCGCCCGGAAGCGCGCCAAGCCGAGCAAGGAGCCTATCGGACCGAGGACGGGAGAACTCTAGGTATAGTGTGTATATATATAACAAGTAGTATACGCGCCCGGAAGAACTTGAAGAGGAAAGCAGGGAGAAGACCCAAATCGAAATGTCAAATAAATGGTAAAGCCAAAGACGAAGCTATACGAAGAAATTTGAGAAGCTGATGGAACGAAATATTAACAATTTTTTATAGTGTTAATGATTTAGTACTTAATTATTTCATATACACTTATAATCATCAAACATAATTCCTTTCATTTAAACTTCCGCATTCCTGGAATTATGTTATGACAACTCGGTTTTTATTAAAAATGACAATGTATTTATATAAAAAGTCTTTAATTAGTTACTAATATACACGAGTTATTTTTTATTTCGTTCCGCCTACGATAAATTAATTCTACAAATCTCCACGATCACTTTTCATAAGTTTACAATAGCTGAGCGTGGCGAGTAGACAAACGTTAAAACGGTTCTCTTAATTATATATTATATGCGCACTGGATATGTTTGTATGAGAGAAGCGTAACAGAATCAGATATACGCTGAGAAAAATAGGTGAAACAACGTAATACATTCGGGCAATTCAGAAATATCCGAAATGTACTAGATTTCTCAAAACACTCTGGATAGAGAAAAGAATTCACACGGAGCTGCGAATTCATTTATTAAACGAAAAATTAATTCAGGAAGCACTGAAATAGTGAATAAATTTGATTTTGGAAAGTTTTAAAAGGAAGTTGAACGAACGTAGAAAAGTCTAAAATAAAAGTAAATATAAAGTGTAAGTAATCTTGAGTATTTCCTTACGAAATTCTATAACTAGCTCAAAGTTAGCTTCTGCTCGCGCATCCGAGCCTATTACGCATCGGGGCGGCACAGGTGCAATCGACTCCGGTCGATGGACCCGCGGCAGCGTGACGTTGGTGCGCAACGCACATAACGAGGCTAGGATAAGGTAACGCCCGGCGCGAATTCTCTTTCCAGTCGCTGCTCATATGTGCTGCTGCTGCTGCTGCTGCTGCTACTGCTGCTTCACCGCCAGAGTGCCGCGTACCAACCTACACGCGTACATCTCTTTGCCGAGGCTCGCAGAGAGCTTTAATGAAACGGCGAGAAGCGAGGCGAGTTGTTAAAAGTAAATTAAAAGTACGGGTAGCCTGCGATCATGTGCACTTGACGGAGGATCTGCTTAATGAGCTCGAGGGGCTATTCTTCTTACCGGGGATATGTCTATAATATGTCTATAAATCAATATACATTAATAACATGCATTTAAATGCCATGAACAATTATTCTTTCTATTTATTAGTTATCAATCTGCAATGCTAGTAAATAAAATTCCAACAAAATTATTTACAAAGGAAATACTTGAGAATCATAAAATTGACGGAAGTCGATAGAAAAGGATTGGTATTTTTCTAAAGTATACAGAATGTAAACGTTCGGTAGCACCTCTGAAATTTTCATAATGTATATTAAAATACCGTAAAGAAGCGGGAAGTGCGCGAAATTAGTTCAGCGGATGGTCATGCAACATCTCGAAAGCGAGCGGTGCACGCGAACGAGCGACCACTCCTGCTGCATACCCCAAAGACAAAAATAAACTACTTCGACTTTGAGATTCCATTCCCGGGGAATTCCATAATTGACATTCTATCTCCTTTTTGCCCTCTCCTCTTTCTTCCTGCTTTCCGTACCGGCGCGCTTACGCAATGTCGACCTTTTTCCATCAAGTCCCGCCTCTGATAGCTCATACGCTGTGCTGCTACTTTTTACGAGAAGATGAGCTCGAGGAAAACCTGTTTAGAATGCGCGCAAGCCTCGACGTCACGGGGAGAAAGAGAGAAAGAGAGAGAGAGAGAGAGAGAGAAAGAGAACGAAGGAGGAAGAGAAGGTAGAAGAAGAAAATTCTCAAGCGCGTGATTTTCAATCACGGAGGAAAGAAGCAAGACACTATCTAGCGGAATATGCCTATGCTAATTGCGATTATGTCGTTCGATTAGAAATTTTTAGGAGCCGATACCCGGAAATAAAATTAGTTTTTATTTATTATTAACGTGTGTTGGATATATTTCATAGAATAGTGTTGTAAAAAATTTGTTTACAATTTTTGCTCGAATCAACGCACTTTTCTGGATCATAAATATTATTCTATTTTGACAAAATTTTGAGGTAACACGCTATATGTTTTATTACATGAACAGTCTTTAATCTATCCAATCAATCAATATAAAACATTAAAATTTATTGTAACTTTAGAATATTAGAATCGTATTCTATGAAAATACCGTGACGTGAAACCAACTTTCTTTCAAAACAACTACGATAATCGTATTAAGATTAACAAGGTTAACGCCGCGCCCATAATCTGTGCTCTCGCCTTTAAGTATTACCTTCGCCTCACTGCCTCAGCAGAACGTCGCGACTTATAGTTTTTCAATTTACTTATTTCACAATTAAACAGGCTAAGAAGTCCTTTATACAAAAATATTAAAGTATACATAATAGTGTACATAGAACGGCGCGACAATCAATAAAAAGTATCTTCTCTTACAAGTTGCTTTTATTAGTTAAAGCACATTATTTCTGGGTATGATTTAGTACGCCTCATTTTATGATATGAGTGTTTTAAGATCAACGAAGTCTACAATATTAACAATAAACAAACAGTTGAGTCTAAAGTATAGCGAAGTCCATTGAAGTTATTTGGACAATTATTGGGGGCAGATTTCCAATACATATGGTATCAATAACAATATTTATTTATGCATTAAAATAATTTGATTAAATGGCTAGAACTTACCATCCGGATGTATTTTCCAACCATGTCGGCAAGTTGCGCTGAACGAGTTGTGTGCAAAGAGAGTCTAACACCAGAAGCAACCTGTATTGTGCAGGTTCCTGACCTTGAGCTATTAACTGCAACAATGTCCTCAAGGGGCAGTGTTTCAAGAATTATAAGATCGCCGCTGTTACTCCTCTTTATCAGTCTTAAACCATGATGCGAAACTGCGATATGTTGAACGTCCGGATGCTGCTGTCCAATCTGAAATTATAACATTATTATTAAAAAAAGTAATTTTACATTTCTTTCTTTATTTTAATAACAAGAGTATCAATTAATAGTATGTTTCAGTGTTTGATCGTCTTGAAAGTTTCTTTAGTCTAAAAATGTTTTCCCAAGTGAAGTGAAAAATTACTGTTTAATTACGTAAGATTATAAAATAAATCAGGATACTGAAGACTATCATTGAAAATCAATGCAACCAATAGTTGATGATTAATTACTCACCGAAACTGGGAAGATCCTGGCAAAGTAAAGCGGCCACTGCTTAGCTACATCAACAACATTCTTCTTGATCGTGATTTTGTGCTGAGTACTTTGGAGATTATCCAGCGTGATTCCATAACTATCTAAAAGTTTAAGCATCTGCTGCCTATCCTCCTTTGAAATTCTAATGTTTGAGGTGGCAAGTACATCATAAGCTACTTGACAGAACACCAGGTGCAGCGCTAAGGGTGTTGTCAAAGTCTCATTGGGCGCAAATACCTCCTTTTTAACACGCAATGTCCAGGTGACGCGGTTATATGTGAAATGCGTACTAGACGTTTGTGGATAGAGCTTGGTATCGACAATTTCTTGAACTTTTTCGATTTCCGGTTTGTCTGCCGGTGGAAGAACAGGCTTCAAGAATTCGGGCCATTCTTCTATTTCGATTCTTTCCATTTTGTCTGTACGTTGAGTTCCCTGGAAGTCCCACAAAATATAAAGTATTGGACAATAATCTTAAAACGAATGAAAAAAGAAAAAAAAAGAAGAGAAAAGTGTTTAATGGTTTTTATTCCCGACCCACTGTAATGGCTACTTTATTTACATAAAAAGCGACACAATGTAATATTTTATTGCTTCTCATACTTAAAATTTACTTCATTCCCGCAAGCTATTCAAGTTAACAAAGTGTCCATAACTGAATTGGAAATAAAGTGTTACATGCAACAAAAGAGTAAATTCGATTATTCCCTTGTTGCATAATGTATGGTTATCATGTAATTTTTCTATTGAATAAATAATTTAGTTACTCAATAAAAGGTTAGTCTTGATTGATTATATATCAATTACCAGTGTCGAAGCAACGCTCGATCTCCTATCCGGATCACCATCCATCTTCTTAAAGCTTTGTCTTGCTACGGCAAATGAATCCCTAGTATTTGGTACAACTCCGATATCTCTTGAGGATGGCATGCCAAAACTATCTCTGGATTTTGGTGATACATCTCTCGTCATGCCGAAAGGATCCCTTTTGGCACTTGCACTGTCATACATGTCTCTCGCGTACTTGGCATCCGAAAATATATCCGAATTCATATCTCGACGCGAATCGAATTCCGATCGATCTCTCGTGGTCGTGGAGGCTAGATCCGTGATGTCCTTCCCGTAGTAGTCTTTGGACTTGTTTGAAGAATCTTGTATACGCGATTTGTTGGAGTCGTGGTACTCTGCCCGATACTCGTGCTGAGTGGATGGCGAACTGAACATTTCACGGCTGTGCATGAATACGTCGCGCTGGGTCGTCTTGATGAATTGATCATACGTATCTGAATCTGGGGATGTCCGGAATGCCTCGCGCTGACTCTTGGGTTCCACTGGCGCAGGTGGTGAACGTGGTTGGCTGACCCCGGATTGACTGTGAAACGATTATTTTCCTTAATTTAATACTATTAGTTGAAATTTTATTAAAAAAAAAAACCATCTTATTTACGGCCACATTCTGGAAGATGCCACTGAATATTTTATATAATAATACTTGTATTAACGACGATGATTTCTATTGGTTAATCTTACACATTTGTCTCTAACAGTAGAAATATGTTGTGCAGTAAGTAGTATATCAGTCACAACAAGATTTTCAAGTTCGAAGGACAATACTCAACTGATGGTAATACCACTTCAGACAGCGTAAGTGTGCTAGTGAAAGTACAAGAGTTACGTAACTGCATTCGTTTTCAAAATGGACAAGTCTTTTTTAACAGTTACATTATATGTAGAGTTACGACATTTTCATCTTTTTTTAAATATATTAATTAATTAATAAAGAGCAACATAATTTCCAATTGTGTAAGAATTATTTTTAAAACCATAAGAATAACTATGTATAGCATAAATTTGTAAAATTGTAAGCAAATTTCTATTTGATATTTCAGTTATTCACAATATCTTTAAAATCTAAAATTTACTGCGAAATATTCATATATCACATTGAACTTTTTTCGAAAATGACATTACTACTTGGTCCAGATTATAAAGGTATTCAATTATAAAAGACAAAGAACGAAAGCATATCACAGCCGGTTAACACATCAAAATTACAAAGCATCGCGCACTCTCGCTGCAGACACTTTCGCTGATAGTGAATAAATTAACGAATGAATGAATAGTAATCTGACTCTCCTAACGCGCGAGCATAAACTGCAACGTAAGAATGCTGTTACCTGTTGAAGACGCTTCCGCCGCGGGGGCTTGGCGGTTGCGGGGGCGTGATGGGCGGAGGCGGGGGTACGGGCCGTTCCATGCGCTCGATCTGCGTCTTGACGACCTGGGCCTGCGTCATCATGTCCGTCGTACCTTTGGAGGTGACGCTCTGCGCGTCGTCGGCTGTCGAGGCGTAATCGTCCCACCTTCCGCCTGCAATGCACGCGAGAAGGTGAAAGGAAATGATTCGAAACGTTAGCGCATTGCGCTAGACATCTCTTGCAGCTCGCTTTGTATGCAAGGCGAGTGCGCCGCATACAATGGCCATTTAATGGACAAGCCAGTCGGTGCGAGCTTACTTCCTTTTCTAAATCTACTATGTGGTGGTTGAAGGAAGGCACGAATGAACGGATGGATGTGACTGCGGAGGACCAAGACGCGTCTTTCCAAAAGGTTGCAAGATATCGCAGAGTTTGCTCATTAAGGCTACATCGATTAACCTGATTTTTTCTTTCGCATATGTAATAGCATTATATGAAACAGTATTGGTACTTGCTACACGAAGATGTTTTGTGATTTGAGAAATATATTATTTCGTGTCATTGTGTCATAGTTAGGATTTTCCGTCTAGAATTATTCTGTTTGCTATTATGAGACTAAAAATACTAACGATTCATAATGTAGACATTTATAGAAAAGATTGTCAGTCGAGAAGGCAAGGTAAATGTTTTTTACAGAACGTTTACTAACTAGTTAAAAGGGGCTATGATTTTGCCATTTAATGCATCATTTACTTTTCCGGATAGTTGACTGTGTTTATTGAACAAGAACTACTCACACGAAATTATAATCGGCAGTTTAATGAACAATAACGAATTTTTTAAAAACACCTGATTATTACCTAGCTGTTGCTCCAGAAGGAGCTTTCTGTTATCTTCCAGTCGTTTGACCTTGCCATCGTCGCGTAAGAGGGCTGGCTTCTCACTTGTCTTGGTCGAGCGCACACTGTGATTCGCCGTGACCTTTTCCAGCCGTTGACGCATTTCTGAACTGAGCTTAAGCTTGCCGATGCTACCGGGCGATGGCCTTTGGGCGCCGATTTCGAAGCCGGATCTGTAAGTTGTCGAAAAGCCCAATAAAGCGGCATAAGTTGTCCAAAGCTTTTTAAGGAGGCCGTAACGTGCATTGCTTTATATGTAAAAATACATTATCATTGTGCAACTAGTTTATTGTTCAAATTCAAGTAACTAGCAAGAAAATTAAAAAGACATTTATCTATTTGTTTTCAACTATACTATTTCTGTAAAATATGATATTTTTATACAAGAGATTTTAACGAGTCCTTAAATTGGATTATTAATTGGCCTCCTCTAGTGTATATGACAGAGAATTCTTAAATCTGGACGTTACAACCCCCTTAAGCTCTGTGATCGTAAGTGATTACTGACTTTTTCTTTTTCTTTTTATCGCCACCGTCTTCTCTGTATCCGTTTTCATGGCGCGTGACAACAGTGCGCTCGGCGTGTACGACGACGGTACGCTCGTCGTTATTGACGATATTCTCGATTTCGAATTCCTCCCATTCGACTCCACCTTCGGTCATCGGTTCTGTATCTCCCTGCTGGTACTCCTGGTACTGAGGAGTGATTTTGCGCGATTGATGGTGCTGGCGCATCTTGAACTCGATATAACTGTCCTGGCCTTGGCTCTCGTTCGAATCACTGGGCGGAGGCCATCTGCAAGGATTGAGTTGATTTGTAAATTAATTAATTTCATCATCTATAATTTCAACATTAAATCTCAATTTAAGTGGATAAAGTAGATGTAATAATCGAATTCGTGAGATGGTTAAACACTCGATAAATTTTCTCAACCGTATTCAAGTCAGTGCTTAAAAATTATGAATAAGAATATTCGTCTTACCTCCACTTTCCAATTCGGACAGTTTTCGCTCTACCGTAGGGATCGATAAAAGGCCTCGACTCTGAAGGATCGTGTAACTCTAGTGGTGGCGGCATAGGAGGTGGTGGTGGTACGCCTTTACTGCTGATGTTTGCAGGACCTTCAGAGCTACTCTTTCGACTTTTTAGTTCACTAAGTACATTAGTGAAGTTATTTTGAGCGTTAGTTTTGCCTGGAGTGGGCCGCTTAACCTCCGTTGCATTAACAACTTTGCGCTCAACACTGATTTTGCGAACACCAAAATCGCCAGATTTTCGTGATGCGTCCGAACTTTTCTTGGGCGGACTCTGAGAGCGGTGAACTTGAGCCTTAACAGTAACTGTTTCTTGACGAGCATTGGTGATGGCTGTGGACTGTTGGCTTGTGGAATTCCGTTTATCCGATCCCCATACGTCGGTTTCTTCTTGAAATGATGCCTGCGAGCGACAATGTTTATATTTACTTGCGTTTTGTTAAATGTCGATATAATTAAGAAATAAAGGAAATAATATCAATCAAGATAGGCTGATTTCATCTAGTTCCCATAAAATTCAGTCAATTATAAAAAGTAGAACTCTGAAATAATTTACTAACCGGCTGATTTGAGTTTGGACTTTGCACCAGCAACTGTTGCAATGCCTGATTCTGTGCCAATAGTTGCTGCTGAATCTGTATATTTTGTGCCATAGCACTTTGCAAGAATGCTCTTTGTAGATTTTGTTGATAAGCGGCCATTTCGCTGTTTTGACTTGGTGGTGAATTCGGGAACTGTGGGATACTGGGACCTTGCATGTTAAAGATTGGCACAGGCACAAACCCTGGCCCCATATTAATTGTGGGGCTTTGAGGAGCTGGGACCTGTTGAGTTGGTCCAAACATCGGCATCATCATGGGGGATGACATCATAGGACTGTAGTTGAAACCACCATTTTGGTTTGGAATGTCCATATTACCGCCTCCCTTAATTTTTTTTGACAGTTCCTTGGCAGTGATATTAGTAGTAAAATCTTGAGATGAATCTGAAAAGAAAATTTTGATTTTACTGTTTTGATAAATATCCAACTATAAACAATGAGGAGCAAACTAGTAAAACCGTTTTATATTTTTTTTAATTTATAGAGTAGAGCTGACCTCAAAATGGTTGCACTTAACTTTCAGGAAAATTTTATCTTTATGTCATGAAATATATCATTAAAACGGATAATTTATTTAAATGTGAATAACATACAGTGATCTTTAAATTGATTAGAGTATCTTTTTGGAAGATATAAAGAAAAATAATCATTAAATTATCTAGGACTGTCACCAAGAGACTTAACGACAATGAATCGGTTTATATTATGTATTGGACAGTATCGTTGACTGGCTAATTGAATGAGCTTTGAAATATTAAGTAAATAGATTATCTATGAAAAAATTAAGTACATTTTTTATGTCAATAATAGTAAAGAAAAGATTAAAAGAATCGTTTTACTCGCAGAAGAAAGCGTACCAAGCACTGCTATTTGGGTGCCGTGCATTTAGTTAATAGAAAGTTAAAAAGATCTTCGTACCTGATAGAAATGAGTCAATGAAGTCTTGAGTATTTCGCGGTATCTTCTGAGCGCCTCTCATGCCTTTGATACTAGCCGCAAGACTCCTGGCATCGGACAGCTCGTCTAGATTGCCGTCGAGTACAGGCATAAACAATTCGTCCAAGAATTGGTCAACGTCTGAAGCTTGACTTGGAACTCGGACTCTGCGCACGTGAGATGCCAACGATGGAGCTTCGCTAGTATCTGACATTGCAGAGGATTTAACGCCATACTCGCTTTTTTCGATGTATGCGCGACTTGATTGACTTCCAGGCAGTGCTCGTTTGCCTACATTTCATAAAACATTATTATTTTTTTTTCTATAACAAGCTGCATTGATATATACATAAAAGCAATCTCACCGGAATACTGTGATTTGATGAACCTCGTCTGCGACCTGATATAACTACTCTTGTCATCTTCAGAGCGACCTGTTTGACTGACCGACTGAATATCGGGATATTCAAAATCTATGGTCAAGTCTTCTTCTTCCAGTATATTGGGCTCGCTGCTTCTTGTAATCCTACTGTACTTCCTCTCGGGCACAACCTGCACCTCAGACCTGGACATATACTCTGAATTCGTAACGGATGGCCCTTGTGCGATTCGCTCCAAGCTGTGGTATCTTTCATTCAGCTTTGACGAGAGTGAGATGCCGAAATCGGCGTAGCTGCTCTGGGTCGCGGTCTCGGCATCATTCGTTCCAGGTACACTATCGCCAGCCAGAAGATTGTCGAGGCTGCGACTGCGCTGCTTCTCGATCTCAAAGTAGCGGTCGTTCAGGGCAGACTTACGCGACAGGCCCTGACGTTCGCGCTCGGCCGGCGTCGTTTCCAGGACTGCCTCGTGCGACTGTTTGCGCATCTGTAGAGAGAGAGAGAGAGAGTATTTTCCTAGAGAACTTACTTTCCTACCTTGTGTAACGTACTCAGTTTGTTTTCTTAAACGCGTTCGTAACTAGAATTGCAGATCAGCTGCAGTACAGGAAAGACCGGCTTAAAATTTAATGGTTTGCTTGTTATTTAGTTTTCGAGCTCTATGAAATTTCACTTTACGGTGCGCGTAAGAATTAAGTTTATGTGTTTGACAGGTCCTTTAAAGGTTAATGTTTTATTTTTGTAATTTATTTTACTTATGTACTTTGAAATTCAATCATATTGGATTCATAATTTGTTGAAATATTATTTTTAATAAATTATTTATTACAATAAAGTTGCACTTGTTTAAATAACCCAATTTCTTACGATCGAATTATCCAGATCAATATGTTTTAAACTAATATAACGTAAATAATTTTTTTGAAAAATATTTGTAAATCTTAATAAGAAACATTCTGGAAATGGCAGGTATAGCTTAAAGGCAACGAAGCAAATTTAATAAGTATAATAACGATGCTAATTGTAGGCAAAAGCAACTGTTTGCTAAATCAACTTTCGCATTGAAATTAATTATACGCAAACATCGCTCGACTTCAAAATTCCGTTGAAATCTTGTCAAAATATCTCCGCTCTGAAAACAGTTGTTAGGCCTAGACTTACGCAACCTATGCAACGCATCGCATCCGGCGGCTCCCATTAACCTTCGCCCGCGAAATTTCAGAAGAATAGACTCGGGCAAGAAGAAAGAAAGGGAAGAAAGAGAGTTCAGCGACCGCAAAGAGGATCGCTCCTGCGAAAAGCTCTCGCAAGATCCGACTCTACTCGCGCGCGATCCGATCGATATGCCGCTGTTACCGTCGTAACGTTTTCACCGGGTGCGCGCCGCCTTTCGTCAGCGTACCTTTCCTATACGCGCTCACCGACTTTGTTGCTTTTTCGCTCTTACGTCACACTTTCTTTTTTACTTTTCGGTATGTACGAGCTAATTAAAGAATAATTTATGAAATTAATCGTTGCGACGGATTTTTATACGCTTTCTAGGACTTTACGTGTCTGGCTTTTAGTTGTTGTGGAAGATGTCCTATGAAAATGCTGGATTGAGTGAGAAATTCGGAGAGCAAGTACACCTTCCAAACAATGGAAGTCGAGTTTGGAAATTAGAAAAAAGTTCAGTGCACTTTAGAACTTTTTTTAGCCATAAAGATCTTTTAGATATATATAAAACGCAAAGGATCTAGAGAGAAATTCGAATAATATTTTGCAATAATAAGGACGTACTTTGAGAGAACTACGGTTAAAAAAATTTGATAAGCCGAATTTGAAGATATGAAAGGATGGTATGCTTACTTGCATTGCGACATCTCATACATCAGCGAAAGTACAAGAAATATTGTCGGCTCGGATGATTGCAGAAAGTATATATGGGGTTTAATATCTAGCACTAAAAGCCACAAGTTTATCACTAATTTACTTTGAGAAGAAGCCCGGCATAGCGATGAATGGTGAGAGGAAAAAAAAGCAGCGCGTTTGCGCGTTCGAAAGGTGCGCAGGCCGGACGCAGACTGGCTGGTGGAGAGCGCTTAGGCAAGCGGTACCTACCGGTACTTTGGAGAGCGGCGGCTGGGGCGGCGGCACGGCAGGCCTCCGCGGTGACTGTATTTCCGGCTCCACAGGCTTGTCCACCGCTGCCGCGGTCGCCGCTGCCGCCTGCACGGGCTTCGGCACTACGGTGAGTTTCCTCTCGAGCGGCTGGAACGTCTTCAAGACCGGGGGCTCCTGGTGCAGCACTTCTTGCTCCAGCTCACGGATCACCTGCGTGTGCTGAAATGGAGTTCGTATATGAGTTACCCATGCGCGTATATATCTATACGGACTGGCGGAGTGGGAGGGGGTGTGAGTAAGAAAAGCGCGTGCAGCGCACTTTCTTCCTATTGTTGTCCGTACGCGCCAGTGCGCTTTGACGATTAATTTGCCTGGATGGTGGGACTTTGCACGTGTGTGAAAATCTTATATACTGACGTTTTGCGAGCTCGATGTATGTCTTCAATATACTGCTGTGATAGAAAGAATCATTTGGAACTCGAACGACTATTTCTTAATTATTAACAACTATTACTTAACAGTTAAGAAATAGTGTCACAGCAGTCGACTACTCGATTAAAATTCACAGTTAAGTTAAATTAATACTCTTTGTTATATAAAATAACTGTTTAGATTAAGGCGAAACTTCTGGTTTATATAAGCTTAAAACTTTAATTTAAAGTTAAATTTTTACAAAACCAGAGGGCTGGTTATAAAAGTTATTGAAATTTTTAGTTTTACAAATTTAACATGCAGTCTTATGGGGAATAAAAAAATTGAGTACATTAAAGCATTTACTGTTCAGTTTTTGTAAAATTTTTAGCGTAAAAGATAAAGATTTAATATATATTTATATTAATTTTAAAAAATATTATTGAGGAATTTTAATTAAAACAATTTAATCTATTTAAAATAAAAAAGGTACATTTAAGTTAAAAAACAAAGTCAAATCAGTCACTGTTTATTGATTATTTTAATTATTAGAACTGTTTTATTTCAATTTATTATCATTATTGAGTATCAGTTTACTTATGTTATAGTTTAAATAAACTTTAACTCATTGACAAGTAAGAAATGTAAAATATAAAACAGGGTATACATTTTTAGTTGTACAGTACGGTGAATACTATCTTTATAAACCGACGACTTTGGAGCATATGATTCTTTCAATCAGTGATAATAAATTAATCAGTTGTAAATATATCTGGGAATTATTTAACAGAGAAGTATAATGGTTCATTTAAAAAACGCGCCGCTTGAATGATAATTGAAGCGCTCTGTGTGATCGATTATCGGTCAACGTCCCACAGAGAAATGAAGGCAAGTTTTGAGTTGGAGAGCTTCGGATGCTCGAGCCTATCTCATTATACGAAACGGCGCTGCTTCCCCCATTCGCTCCGGGCAGCATCCGTCTAACCTCTTTAGAGTTGTATTTTTATTTTGTCCGGGGAAACATTAGTAATCAAGCTTCGGCGTTGTTAGTTGGTTATTCACCAAATTAAGTAGATTATTTTTTAACATAAGTGACACGTGAGTTTATTTTTAGATATACTTAATTTAATATTGCTTTGTGTGTGTGTGTGTGTAAGAACATCACAAGTTACTATTTGATTATTAGAATATCACTTTCGAATTAAGTAAACACATTGGGTTTCTAAATTAATTTCTCCATGTACTTTTATTTTATATTTTTTTAAATATTGTCGTAAATTAATGAAAAAAAACTACTGGATGTTTCTTTTATCACATTTTCTCTGCCTACATTGATAAGACTAAGTTTATGATTAAGATAAAATCTATTTTAGACAGATGCATGAGCATTTGTAAAAGTACTATGTATTATATTATACAAAACCTAAGACGTATTTTATTTTTCAGCTATAAGTTAATCGACTAACGTAACCCACGACGTATAGATTCAGAAACTTCTCAAACGTTATTTTTCTATCGCTTTCCCCTAACAATTGACGGAGTGAAAACTGCTATTACAGTAGCGAGTAAGTAATATACATAATAATCGGAATTCAAACATTTAACGAGCACGTTAAATAGCAAGCATTGTTCTCAGATCAGCTGTTCTACAAGCGTTGACCGCGCGAAAAAGGGGAGAAAAGAGCGCGAAAAGATGACGTCCGAGAAGCGCAACGTGACTGACACCGAGAAACTGACGCAGGAGGCGATTCTCCTAGACATAGAGGGCACAACGACGAGTATAAGCTTTGTTGTAGATACATTGTTTCCTTATGTACGTGAATTTCTTAAAAAGCACGTTGATCAGAATTGGGATACTGACGAGTTCAAAGACGATCTTGCTAAACTAAAAGAGCAAGCCAAGGAAGATGATGAAAACAAAATCGAGGGCTTTGTGCCGATCAAAGAAGGTAGCGTAGAAGAAACTAAAGAGTCTGTTATAAAAAATGTACTTTGGCAAATGGATAATGATCGTAAGACAGGTGCTCTGAAGCAGCTACAGGGACATATTTGGCAAGCTAAGTACAAGCCGCTCAAGGGTCACGTTTATGACGATGTTCCAAAAGCCTTTGATAAGTGGACAGCTATGGGAAAAAAGCTTTACATCTATTCGAGTGGAAGTGTACAAGCACAGAAACTATTATTTGCAGACACAATTCACGGGGATATGCTAAAGTATATTAGTGGGCACTTCGATACCAAAGTCGGGCCGAAGCAGCAAGTAGAGAGTTACAAGAACATAGCAAAAAACATCGACTTGGATCCCACTTATATATTTTTCCTCACCGATATTCCGAAAGAGGCTAAGGCTGCAAAGGCAGCAGGCATTAAAACAGCTCTTGTGATAAGGGAAGGTAACGCTGATATCAGTGACGAGGAGAGAGCCGAATTCCGGACTATCAAATCATTCGCAGAACTCGATTTCGAAGAACCTAATAAACGCTCAAAATTGGATAACGAAAAGAGTACGAATAGTCAAGATGCCAGCTGCAAGATATCGGAAAAAGCGTCTAGTGACGAATGTAAGGTGAGATCAAAGTAACTAAATTAAAGGTTCAGAAGACAATTAACAAGAAGAGTAAAAAAAACATATGTATATCAGTGACCTCGTAAGAGGGTTGGAACAGTTGTGAGAATGTCTATTAAGCAACGAAAAACTCGCATAAAAGTAAAACTTTTGAAGAGCGTTACGCGCAAAGACAATAGAAATATTTTGCTATGATGTTAAAAAAATTAACAAGATTCTACAATGATTTAAAGTATAATGCCTATATCAAGAAACTGTTTAATTTACTGTTCAGTTTAAAGAAGTGTAAGACTTAAAAGAAGTAAATGTAAAGAAAAAAAAGAAATAATTATGCACAACTGATAAGTCAAAATTTGTTGTTAAAATATTTAGAAAAAAAAAAAAAAAAAAAAAACAAGCTAAAGTACATAACGATGTCGATAGCTATTGTAGATAAGCAAATATGGTTACAACAAGAAGAAAATAAATTGCTGCAATGTTTATCATAATAAATTTTGTCGATATTTGTAACAAGACTTTACTTGACATTTTTGTAGGAGTAAGTGTTGTATAAAGAAATTATTCTTTTATCCGAATATCTTGTTTTTTTTTGTAAAATTTTGTTAAAGAAGGAGTATTAGTTCTTAAATAATTTATCCTTACTTAATTCTGTATCGTTAAAATAACGTTTAGAATGAATGATTTTTCGTATAAAAACAAAAATACAGTTCCCGCACAAACCTGAATGTTCCCCGCGAGACGGAGCTTAATAATTGACGAATATAGCAGAAAAATTCTTGCACCACCCACTGAACTTGAAAGCTTCACACACGAGACAGAGAAGTAAAGAAATGTCTAGAACCTTTTGAATGCCGGTACACGTGAGTGTCATGGTTCTATCAGATTTTCCATCGATAGAAAGAAAAACTCGGCGCGCGCGCGCGTACGGGTAAAGTATGTCTCTCACCTACAAAGCTAGGAGGCACTGTGCCTCATGGGCACGCATCCCATACGACTCATATTCGCTCGGCTCTCTTCCTCTCTCCTCGCCGCTACGATTCCCACGCTCGTATTATCTTTCTCCTTACCGTTTTCCCATTTCACCGTACGACGGCGACGGCGACGGCGACGGCGACGACTCGACTTTTTTCCACCACTCGTTTCGTTGCCCCCTCCATGCCCACCCACGTACACGCACGGGAGAAAGGTCGCGTCAAGAAGGCGCGAGCGGAAGAAAGATATATTACTTGGTCATTGCGTGCTCTCACCTCTCTCTTTTTGATGGGTGGAAAACTGTTCTTGCGCTGCTCGAGGAACATGTGCTTTGCAGCGGGGAACGCCGGTGCGAGCTCCATCTCGGACACGAGGTCAAGGACATAGTCGAAGCCATTCGTCTCGGTGACGATTGCGTCGCTGCCCTCCAGCTGGTTCCATAGGGTGATTGTCCACCCATCGTTCTCAACGCCATGGTTTTGAATAGCGATATTGGCCAGCTCCTCGCAGGTCGTCCACGAGTCTACGGCGCACGTTGTTGTTTCGCCTGTTTCTCACACAAGAGGGAATCATGCTATCATTTCTCATAGTTTTTTCTATTCATTTTACATCTTTAAATTATTGTTACTGTGAAAATGCCGATAGACATAAACGAAAAGAATTACTTACCATCATAAAAGCTAACGGTAAGGCCCATATTTACTCTATTCCGATTGGCTCTCCATTCAAGTACCGAAGGTGGATAATTCCTTGGTATTTGCGGCGTAGAAGACTGATTTTGAGACATTGCCTTCAACAAAACTCTTTCTCCTTGGAGGAGTTTTCGTTGGCAGTAAGCTTTATATCCATCATAGGCATGGTCAGATACGTATCTTGAATAAAACAAAAGAGAGTGTTTTATCTACCGTATTAGATGTCTTAATAATTAAATTATACAATAACCTCATGTACTCACTTCAAAAGATACTTGTGCAGTGTACGACTTGGATGAAAGGCCGACAAACAATTCGCGAGTAAGAGCCAACCCCTTTCCTTATTCGCATCATTATCATTCTTCCACGTTTGATTGGCTAACTGACAGAGTAATTCGTCACGCAGCTTCTCGTTGACAATGCCCTTATTGACGATATAATCACCGAGAGCTTGCTCTCTCTTTCCACTAAGGTTATTCTCGTTCATGAAGCGCAAGATCAGCTTGAATATCATCAACGAGTCTCCGTAGTCTTGGTCGCGAGATTTGGCCAAGAAGGGCGTTTTTATAGGTTCGCGTTTCATGCCAAAAATGTGGCTTTTGAAGTAGATGTTGGTGAATTTGGAGAATTGATATTGATCGATGTCAGTCGGTAAGGCATAGATGTGCGGAAAAACTACTACATTGCCAACGACTTTGATGAGGTTTCTCTCAGTGTGCGTTGGTTGCCAGTCTAAAAGTCAGATAATTTCTGATCTCATATTGCTTGTAAAAGAGATATCTTCCATTAATTCGTCATACCTACCATCTAACTTGCTGTAAATGAAAGCCAATTCTGCTGGAATTTCCAAATGATTAACCCCAGCAACAGCTCTCGACGCCCTTTCCTGCTCCTCCCGCTGCTGCTTTGCCTTTGCGCGCTCGCGACTGGCTCTCTCCATCTCTGCTCGCTTCGCCAGCTCATCTTTCAGCACTTTGAACTTCTCGCGCTCCTTCTTACCGCGCCAGAGTTTCTGACTCAAGAGGACCGCTCGCCTGAGGTCTCGGTACTTTTTGCGCTCGCGGTAACCTCGGTAGACTGCCTGCAGCAATACCGTGCTGCGCGAAATGTTGAGGAAGCGACGACGATCGAGGAAGCCCCTTGTATATCTAAAGGATGAATTCCAGTTGAGTTAATGTAAGTCTCCTACTTGCATCGCAACATTTTCTATTTTTATTATTATCATTATAAGGGGGAAATGTCGTTTTCTATAGTCACTACTTGTTGGAGGAAAGTGATTAAAAGTAAAGTACGCGATAAACTTGCCTTTGAACGGTGACAGCAGCACGTTCTAAAATCAAGGCTCTATTGTATTCCAATGTTCTCTCCAGTGATTCGCGCAGGAAAACCCTCGTCAGTCCTAGCTGGTACTGTGAATGCGCTTCCTTTGGCGCGGCCTTCTCCAGGATGATACGACACAGTTCCTTATTCGGGGCACCCCGTGGCAGGCTTGTGGGCACAAGATAACGGTAGCGATCCACAAAGTGAGCGAATGGTAACCGTACAGGGTAACCAGTTTTTCGAATGCGTATTGTTTCCAACATGCCCGTGTATCGCAATTGTTCCAATACGCAAGGCATGTCGAACTTCATCGCGGCCTTCTCGCTGTTGGGCTTGATGCAGCGCACGAACCAAGGATTGCATCTGTTGTAAAAAATAATTTAAGTTTGCAATCAATCATAATAAATTATTGTAAAGAATAACATACTGCGACATGGATTCTAGGAGTTGCTGCAAACTATCGTGGAAGCGCGCAGAAACTGTCGGCGTTCTCGGTTTCATTGTAACAAATCTGCCATTTGGCCTATTCATCGTTTTATTGGCTTCATGTGCATTTCTGACATGTTGGAACATTTTGCTCACCATCTGAATTATAATAAATTAAACATTTTCGAATTATTTCTTTCAATACTAATTCTAATTGTAAACTGTGCAAGCATTTACATTAATTTTACTGCTGATTAAGAGTTCAACAACATCGGGTCGCAATGTGTCCCGGTTTTTGTCCAAGAATCCGTCGACGTTGTACCAGACTAGGCCTGCATAATGTCTAATGGCAAATTCGGCCGAGTTCATTCGTGGCCTCGCATACAACTCACTCAGTGCATGATTATAATGGCATTTTTCTAGGAATGAAAGATCTGTCGCCTTGGGGAAGTTGCTTTCGTCGTCTAGTAGATGCAAGATACCAACCGGTTTCTTAGCAATTAAGTGTATTATTGGCAAATTATCCTAAAAAAAAAGTATATTTACATAATATACATGCATACACACAAAAAGTATTATATATAGTCGTCGAAAAGTAGAAGCATTAAATGCACAACCATAGAGTTATGTAAGTTAAAAGATTGTGCTAGTAAATAAAAAAATATATGGTCTACATAAAAATTTACACGGAGAAAGCGTTTCTTGATCATAGACGGAAAAAATATTTTACACCCAATTAATAAATTACATGAAAACTAGCATAAAAACATTGTAATAGCCTCCTCTATACATATCTCAACTGCTCTAAAAGTAAACGGCAAGAGGCCAATAACCTACCGTGTAATTGATAGTGGTCCAGTCGATCTTCTCCTTGGCGTACTCTTGCTGTTCAAGTTTGAATATGTGCTTGTTAAAGTAAAAATGGAGATTTTCGTTAGCGTAATTAATGCAGAGCTGCTCAAAACTGTTATCTGTAAAATTTTCGAAACCAAAGATATCAAGAATCGAAATGGCGGCAGTCTGTTTAGTGCCCTTGTAGACTATGTGGTTGACGCGTGCGACAAGCCAAGCGAAAAGTGAACTGTACAGTGCCTTAGCGAAGGCGTCGCGTGCGTCCAGTGCCTGATCAATGTTCAGAGCTGTCAGTACACGCTCGTTTCGGGCTTCCTGCGGAAAAAGAAAAATTTCGCATTTTTAGTGTAATAACAAACTTTATAATACAAAAGTCTAACGTTGATGTGTATTTTCTAACTAGTCGTTAGTTTAAAAAAAATCTAGCTGTATATTGTAATAATAGACTGGAATACAGTTTTACATAAATCAAAAGAGCGAGCTAACTTTGGTCGACTCCAATTAAGAGAAGTACTACTGCAAGAAACCAAACTAGCAAGATAAACAAGAAAGATTAACATTTTTAACTTAAAATTTACGGTCCCTCAACTAACGAACTTCAGAACTTACTGTCGTCTTGGTTGTTAGGGCTCGGATGATGCCGTCCGGATTGACCTCTAGTAGGTGGGCCGCCCATCGTATTTCAGCATCGCTACCAACCTCAACGCCCTCCTGGCCGTGCCTCATCTGCTTGCGGTGAAAGTAAACGTTGCCAAGGTGCAACACGCTGCTGAGAATCTTAAAAATCGTATCCTGCTCCTCAGACGTGAAACCGAGGACCTGCATGGCCGAGAGTAGCGCCTTAAAGTCCTGCGTGTCATTTTTGTTTTCGATGTCGCAGTTGCCTCCCTGAAGTTATTTATTTAAAATTAGCATAAATACTTTGTTATTTAAAAGAAATTGCATTCATAATTAGTCTTTTTAAACTGAAGTAAGCAGCTTGCAATATTGTGATATAAATTTCTGTTGAGAATCTACATTCATCCTAAAGAGACAAGAAGATGAGAATATAAGTTTTACCTGATTCAAATAAAAGTATTTGTCAGGAGTGAGAAGTCCATATTTATCGCGATGTTGTTGGTCCAATCCAGACAAGAGCTCGTAAAAGACATGGTAATTCCGTTCACCAACTGACTGCGTCACGATCCTGCTTTTTTCTAACAGGTACTGCGTCACTCTTCCTCCGACGATTACGCCACTATAAAAATCATAAAAGCTAATTACCAAGATGCTGTCACTTCAAAAAGTTGAAATCACTATTATAAAATGTTGATTTATCCAATTGATTATCGTTGTAGTTGATTTAATTAGTTAAGTAGCAATGCTCACTCTCTAAAGAAAACTTCGAGGTATTTCCCAAAACGACTGCTATTGTCGTTTTTCGGTGTCTTGGCGTTGCCGAAGCTCTCGAGCAGTGGCGCTGCCTCGAGAATCTGTTCAGTGACAAGATTGCTGGGCGCCCGATTAACCGCCGCCAAGTACTGCATCACCAACTTTGTGGATTCAGTTTTCCCTGATCCGGACTCACCGGATATTACAACTACTTGGTTAGCACTAGCGTTGTTGGCTGCGCTCACCTGGCTGTAAGCCGATGAACCAACGGCAAACAAGTGTCTATACGTCAAAACAAAAAAAATCAACTTTATTAATGAATAAATAAAAAACTGTTTCAAAAGATGAACACCTTTTCCAATAATTTTCCGTAATACTTGTTTCGTTCTACACATTTTCTACCAAAGATTTATTTAACCTTTTTTCCAATAGAAATTTTTAAGAAACTCTCAAAATTCATATTTATATTTCTTTAAATTTATAGCTACGTTTATGAGTGCCATCGAGATTGAAAACTGCATGTATCCTATGTTTACTTTCACTGGTTTTTATAGAACCGCAGACTATAAATTATTAAAAAGAAAATAATAGTAAAGTTTGTTTCAATCGGCACGGATGTATGTCTCCATAAGCAAAAATTGCGAAAATGAAAGTTTTTCCCGACAACGTAAACGACATTTACTTACGGTGGTAATGTTCCGAGGATTCTTCCTTCATAAAGCTTGACTTGGTCGAGGCCGTAAATATCGAACATTTTGTAGGGATTGACAGCGACTAGGATACTCCCGGTGTATGTCTGTTGATACAAAAAAAAATAAATAAATAAGAAGAGTTGAATCACAAGGATGTAATAATAACAGTGGAAGGTTTTCAGGTGTCAATACTCACATAAATAAGTTCTTTCTCATAGCGAATTTTGAGATTCCATAGGAGAGAAGCCTCGTTTAAGTCGCTGTAATGAGAGTGTAATGGCTTATTGCTCGAACGCACAAATTGAGGCCTTAATGAGTTGTAAAATGCTTGCTTACCTAAGTTGAATCATGTCTTCAACGCCATTCTGACCTAAGTCTTGTCGTGGCTTGACTCCACTGAGATTTGTAAGCGTAAATGTTTGTGGCTGCAAAAAGTAAAATAATAATTTGTTTTTTTGTTCATCAAATTGTCTCTACAAACAGATAATTCATTAAAAAATGTTTTAATTCCAAGAAAATGCTAATATGAAAATGTAGGAGTGTGTGTGTGTGTGAACGAAACAAAATAGAAATTTAGTCAGGCATTCATAGTGAAAAGATAATTCACACATTAAAAAGGCAGAAAAGAGGTCATTGCGCCATGAGAAAAGTCTGATGGAAACATATATATTCCAGAATTCAAGGATCAAACAATTTATACGTTTATATCCGTGATATTGACACCGGTAAAAATAGTTGAATGTTAATCGTCAATAAGAGAGCTGCGACACTATCGCAAACACGTGTACTTTCTAATTTATAAGCTGGTATTCCCCGATCATTCTGAAATAAAGACCGCACAATGATCGCTCGTGTCGTTGACCCCGTGCAGGTACCTTTCGGCTGCTGCGCGACTAATCGCGCGTCGTTAATCAAGCGCTTGTACGATCTTGGCACTTTCGCGCAGCAGCAGCAGCAGCAGCGAAAGGGTCGTTTTATCGCGCCGCGCATTAAACGCGCATATAGCAGAGGCGCAACGCGTAACTATGCGCATGTATGAAGCGCGGCACTTTCGCGGAAGCCGCGTGAGTTATCCGAATTATCCAACGCCTTACATCCGTACGCCGTGACTTTCTATAGTGCGAGAGAGGTGGAAACCTGGTGGAACTGGAATTTGCGTATACCAAATCGATTCGACCGCGATTCTCTTAGCTGCATATAGATTTCTAGATACAAACCAATTGTAGTCATTATTTCCTTCTATAATTACTAATATTTTGACTTAATAAATTGCTGAGAAGTAAGTATAAAGAAAGAGAAGTATTTACAATACTTGACGCGCTATCATTTTTCTTTTTATCAACTTTATGTATTAAGTAATGTAATTTTACTAACAATGTCCACTAACGAAAAAAACATTCTCAGAATATGTAAATTATTCAACCTTTTCTACGCATGCACGGGACTGAGATTGAGATAGTATTGGGCTATTTTTAAATGATGTTTTATTATGATGTTTTACTTCTCATAATCAGTAAAACTGTCGCAAACGTCTAAGAAGCTCCTTATGTAATAGTAGATTAAATAACCAAAGAAACAATTGCACTTGAAATAATATAATAAAAGTATGTGTGTGTGTGTGTGTGTGTGTGTGTGTGTGTGTGTGTGTGTGTGTGTGTGTATATATATATATATATATATAGCACACTTTAATTTCTACATTGACTATAGATTTTATGAATTAAGCCAAAACATTTTAATATTTACCTGTCCTGCAATAACAGCTTGGACCGACAGGACATTTGCTGCCCTGTGGTATTCCAAAACCTCCCCGGGAAGTACATGGCCGACACCTGGGTCGAACCATACAAGTTCACCCTGTAAGAAAAACGAAAAATTAATCATACTGTTGTTTAGTAATAAACGCACATGCATTTATAATGTCTTATTACGTTAAAGTAGGGCCTCGATAACGCGAATGTAAATATCATGATTAATAGTCAGTAGTTGTAAGCATTTTAAAAATGCGCAACGCGTCGGAAGCACGCAAATGGCTTTAACGAATTCAGTGATTAACTGTATCTATATTAGATCTTACACGTTCTGCACGTATTGCAATTTTAAGACCATGAGCACGAGGTGAAACTCGATCATTTATCGCGTACTGTTAATAAACCCCGTTTTTCATAACTCTTGACATTCTCACGAAATTTTAGAAAGCCTATGCTTTGCAGAGGTAATTTTAAAAGTATATACCATTCTGTTGGAATTTAAATTTTTGGCCTATTTTTATTTCAATGAAAATTCAGATTGTTGAAATTAGATTAAAGAAAAGTGGGCCAGTATATCAAATGCATCGTTATGCAATAGATTAGTAGTTCCCCTTTTATTTTATTGTCGGCTATATTGAATGCAAGACGATCGATAGACAAAATAGATGAAACACCGGAAAAAGCGTACGAAGAAGTGCATTAAGGGGGCTAGACACCTTTTATTTCTGAAAAAAA
>JAYJLV010000056.1:6712544-6735176 GCA_036873485.1 Torymus texanus
ATACACACATACATACACACACACACACACACACACACACACACACACACACACACACACACACACACACACACACAGCTATAGACTTCATGTTTTAGAGCAATAATAAAAGGCAATAGGACTATTTAATTTGAAAAGAAATAGAAATAAAGTCCTTAGTAACGCATTGGGAAACAAGCACTCAGAGAAATTCTCTTATGCAAAGCCGATAACTGCATGCACGCGTGGCCTTAATTAGCATGGATTCGTGCAATTTCACAGCGCTGAGAAGACTATATGCAAGCTAGCACAAGTACAGAGTTCGATCTGCTCGTGGAGCACACGCGGCCACCATTAGTAACCGAATTAATTAGGCAAATCGTTGGCCGTGCGATGCTGTTACAATTAATCTGTGACCCTCGAGCTTCCCCTTCCCTCTTTCTCCCTCTCACTGGCTGTTACTATCACTAGACGTGACTTTAGTTTCGTACTTACTGCGTATAGCTAGATGCTCTTGGTTAATTGTGCGTTACTTGAATAAGATAATCACGACTTTTCCTGTATACTCTATATTTTACAATTTTGTTGTACAAGTAGTGGATAAAAAATGGAATTGCGGATGATTGCTAACTAGAAGCAAAGATTTCAATTACTATAAATATTAGAACTGAAGATGATTCATTACTTTACTGTTTCCGTTGGTAATAGTTATAATTTATTTCTTCTGTATATGCAGTTATTCAAAAGCTATATTTGCATTAATATGTTGTTTATTGTATTAGTTTACAATCATGAAATGTGTTTGACTGCACACTTGGAAAATGTTAGCTTTTTGATTTCTGAGCTTTGTTGAGCATAATAACAATATTAGTTTTGACAACCGACACGTCTTAATAATAATATTAGTTGTTATTCACCTAGCGTTTTGGCTAATTTTAAAGTGGGGTGTACCTATACATTTTGAAGTTATAATTCTGTGCGATAGCTTGCAAGAACAAGACTTTAGGTTTCCAAGTTAGCAAAATTTCATTAGGAGGGTTGTTTAGCAAACAAGGAGATGTTTTCGTGAAAAACGTTATTTTTAATGTACTCTACAGCTCTGATCAACAACAGAGAACCATTGTTACACATTAGATAAAAATTATATGTTAGTTTTAAAAAGTTTTCAGTAAAAAAGGACTTAAATATTACAATGATATTTTAGTACCTCGAGAGGCCTATCCTAAATACTTAATATCATCCAAAACCAGCATCTTCATTTATGGATTATTATAATCCTGGTAGAATATCTAAACATATCCTTAAAACAATAAATTATCCCAACTCGCACTCTTACGAGCTTGCAGCACTAATGAGTCGAAACTTCCGCGTTAATTCGACTTTAAGCTCAACGCAGATATTTGGCGATTACCCGTGTACGCAAGCAATGCGCGTAATCTGAATTTAAATGTACGCCCGCGAACGTGCGAGAGCGAGTGTGATTTGTGTTGACCACGCGCTTAGGTCGAAATTGCTGGACCACCTGTATATATGCGCTCGGCTGTGGTGATTAGGCGTTATTGACGTTTCATTCGTTAAATTATGTTTAAATGACAATAAATTTAACTACTCGCTATGTAGCATGTAATGCTTGTGCATCAATTTTAAAATAGGAAGTAGGCTGTAATTTTAAAAATCACGTATTGAACTATAGTTCTTATTCATAAAATTTTACAACTTTTTGTTGTAATATCTATTAATTCATTGGATGAATAAATAATGGCATTAAAAATCTGATTATGAAAATAAAATTTAACAGAGGTTACTCTCATTTTTAATCTTAGTATTACTCTATAGTGAAATTTAATTTAGAAATGTTAAATGTGCTACAAAATATGTGCCTTTGATAGAATTAAAGATAATATGAGAGAATATAATATAAAATCAAACAAAATTTTTTGTTTCATCATATATTTTTAATAGCGTTTGTATCGTAAAAAAGGATTATATATTTACAAATAATAAAAGTGTGAAAAGTTTATCTAAATTTAAAGGTCTAAACGTATAAAAAATTGGAATGATCTGCAATGTGTTGTCTCCTAAAGTATAATTTTTCAGATCGTTTGAACGTCCCATTTAGATTTTCCGTTTGCGGTAAGTGTAATATAACGTATATAAGGATAGCGAGTACGATAAAGGTACGTATACTTATTTATTTCGCGATGAACCGAAGCGAATAGCGGAGACGTGATCCGGAAACGATATCTCGATATGCGCAGAATAACAGAGATCAGTACAGTCTTCCGGAGAATGTTATCTTTTATACGCTTCGCTTTTTCTCATAGCTACATATATGTGAATATATACTTTCATTCGCATAATATAAGTCATTATTAATTCTCATAATTTATCAATTGCAAGTGAATAACAAACTACAATAAGCTAATTATAATCGTAAATATGTCTAATGAAAAGCTCGGATACATTAACCGTTTTCTTTTAAATGGAATTAAATTGTCTTTCAATATTTTCATTGACTCTTAATATTAATATAATGAACTTTACAAATTAATATGTATTAGGATTACTTACTCAACATAGAAAGTGATATAATAATAATAATAATCATATGTGATTTAACGTAAACAATATAAAAATTGATTTTTTATTCAAAATTCTCTCCCATTTATACAAGACACGTATTTCCAAGTGAAAAATCTCATCGGTAAAATTTTGCCATGTGACTGTACGAGCCAAGTTATAGCTCGGTCGCGTGCACGCGTTTTATATTCCAATGAAAAGCTTGGGCGACGATGTACATCATGCTGATTTCAAATCGAAGCGTCGCTTAGTCGAGCGTGAAGCACATTTATTCGCGCGAACTCGTCCCGCGCGCACATATGGCTCTTGGCCAATCGGATCGTTGGTCGGAATTTGGCTTTTAATGCTGTTTCGCGACGAGGAAATTCATTTTATGGCACGGGTAGTACTCTAATTTTCGGCTGCACGGGCGATAAAAAAAATTCCGTCGCACTGAGCGATTCCCATGGCTATGGCTCTCGTATACATACTATAGTGCTAACTAAAAATGTTAATGATCTCATATACTTGAGAGCTACAAAATGTATGTATATAGCATTTTTTATTATTTATCTTAAAGCTCTCTTTGAGTATGGGAAAAAGTGATTTTGTGCTTCGATCATTTCGAGATCAAAAGCTTCATTGAGATGACTATATTCGTTATCAATTGTAATTATTTTTTCATTCATATTCCCTTTCAAGAATGATGTTTTTTCATCAGAGCTACAATAGTGTAACCTTTCAGCTTAATGAATGATTGTTCTTCATTATTGCTTCAGTTTTATTTTTAATGTTTTTTCTTCTAAATTAATTTTCCCAATTATTTGGTCTGATGTATAAATTGATTTTAATATATGTTCAAATACTGTTTTTAAAAATTTATTTAATTTCGTCCCTACCGAATATTTCTGCAGAACTCGATACTTTGGAGCACTGAAAAAGTGCGTGTTCATTTGCAGATACCAATTCCTACAGTTAATAAAGTTAATCAAAAGTTCATTCGGACTCGCTGGCTAGTTGCATGTGGAAAGAAACACTTTGAACAGCAGTGTGGCATGTTAGCACAGAACATATCGCGCGTAAATGTACATGACGAAAAAAAAGGAGTGAACAATACAAAAGAGCAAGTAGTACACAGGCGCACATAATAAAATTCGCTCTCCCTCGCGTGGGGCTGTTTTGTGCTTAATTCCGAGGAAGAAAACTTTTTCCATATCAGCGGCCCATTAGGAGGCCATTCGCCCTTGCGTACGTACGGTCGAGATAGAAAAAACGTACGTACGTACTTACGTCTCGAGCAGACACGCGCGTGCAACTGCGGGAAATAAGAGAAAAAAGGAGGACAGGAAAGTCGTTGTGGAAAAAGAAAGAGAAAGCTAAGGCGCGACGCCGGCGCGCGCGAGATTTAAAAATAATTCTCGCGCCCCGGGATTTTTATTCACGAAAACGATTTGCGACTCTCTCTCTCTCTCTCTCTTTCTCATTCGGTACAGGGGAGTACGTATAGGGCGTTTCGACTGAGAGAGACGGAGAAAGCACACGAGGGGCGTCCGAATGGAATTGAGCGCGGGATAATTGTTTCGAACAATCCCGAAGGCGATCCGCAGCTGCGGTGGCAGCACCGTACACGTTGTCATGGATACGGCGTCGCGTCACCAGGGACCAATGGGAACTTGCCGAGTCGAGAGTGGGGTCAGACATTTGCGCGCCTTTGGCTAGAATAGCGCAGTGGGCGTCGCCGAAAGAGCAACGGGCACCGCCTCTTCCGACACCTACACGCGACTTTTTTCTCTTCCTCTCTCTCTCTCTCTCTCTCCTCTCCCTTCTCCCACACTTAACCACCTCCACCGCAGAGCGAAACAGAGAGAAAATCATTTCGTTTTTATTATCGCCCTCGCGCGAAGGAAGGTGTGCGGAGGAGGGAAGCAGATAGCGAGAGAGAAAGAGAGAGAGAGAGAGAGAGAGAAAGGAGGAAGAGAGGGAGGGGGTGTAGAAGAGACGGGGGCATCGATCCACATTACCTGCTAATTTCGCCTTATTACTCGGAGCGCCTCGCGCCCGCGTGCGCGACTCGATCTTTCAGTTTCAAGCGCGGGGAGTGAGTTAAACTGCGTTGGCACGAGCAGCAGTTCTTTTTTGCTCTTCCTTCCTTCCCTCTCACTCTCTCCTCTCTCATTCTCTCTCGTTGTGATCGTAAGCTTTCTTCTCTCCTACCTCGTTGGAAGAATGGTTTTTTTTTTGGGTTGCTTTTGGCGCTTGGCAGAGCAGCGGTTTGCTTTTCGGATGGCTTTCCGTCGATGGCTATCATGAGCTATTGATTATGATGGGAATGATTATTATTTTAAATTGCGGTTGGTGTTTATGCGAAGAGTATAAGGGAGCTATAGAGAGTTTCGGATTACGTGACTCGAGATTTTTCTGAAGATAGTTATATTAATTATTGGATCCATTGACATCATTAATAAAAACTACAATATTTTATGTCTTGATACGTATATATACTTTTGTAAAAATATATGAAAAATTTATAATTTTATATTGAATAATTCGAATTTCGTTATACTATATTTTAATACGTAGTCACTGCTAAAAACAAAATATGTTTGCAATTGGTATTGTATTTCGTAAAAAATAAAGGTTGTAAGTTTAGAAAATAATTTTTTTTTCCAATAATGTGTTATATATATATAAGTGCATGAAAAAAATTGTCCTGAAATCCTATAAAAAAATGATGAAAAGTTGTGTGCGACAAAGCTCGTAAGTAACCGTCGTATCGATTTACGATAAAAAAAGTTCCCTTACCTTATGTACAAGGTGGTACTTCATCATTTTTCCAGTTACACTCATCTCCACGCTTTTCAAGTGCCATAAATACATCGCAGCTACGGCTAAACGTCGTTTTCTTAAATAAGTCATATTAATTTTCGAGTGCGTGCTCAAGATGCACGCACGTTTTTAAGACTGTACACAAGAGATTAAAATTAATAATTTGCAACGATAGCCCCATAAAAACGTCAAGCGCCGCAATTAATGTTGCCTTCGCTACACGTCAGCTGCGAAATATACACGCGTATACGTATATACGAGCTGTATAGCGCGGCGGCTTTTGCGATGTAAGCATCTGTAGCACGTTGCAAGTTTTTTTTTGTGCGATTTTTTATGCGCCTTTTTGCCTTATGCGCCAAACGCAATTAAGACATCCAGTTATAAAGATATATATGTAATTAGCGATGCGTGAAAAAGAAGAGAGAAATGAAAGACTGAGAGGAAGCGAACGAAGAGAGTTATTGTTGAAATTGAGGAATACAACAATGTTCGAGTATGGGTTAAGAAGGAAAGTAATTTGTAAATAAATTTTTCAAAAACTTTACCACGGTATTTATAATACACAGTTATATTTGTACTTGAAAACCATTTTTATAAAAAAATTGTCAAACAATATGTTTTAGAAATTATAAATTTTTATTAAGCAATAGTTCCGATTAAATGAATTTAAAATACTATAGGTATAAAAATTTCAAGGATAGTAATAAAAAAACCTAAAAAGCTGAATCCAAAAAGCTTAAATTCATAAACCTCGACATATGTTTTTTAGATTTTCCAGCTACGGGAATTCCTTATGCTCATGCCACGAAAGCCTTGCAAGAAAAGTACAGCGAATCTATAATTATATACGTTGGCGCGTTATCTCTGCCTACGATCGAAAAACCCTCACGATCATTTTTGTGCTACGCCGTGACACTTTGTGCGCCAAATGAATGTCTTCATAAAATGTCCCGAAGGTTTTCGTCGTAGCTTTTTTTCTCTTCACGCTGTGCCAAAAGTAATTGTGCGAACAATTTTTTCTGATTTTTTTTTTTACTGTTCACGTCTATTTATGAAAGGCCAAACGAATGTAGTGTCATCGTATGATGGTATAAATATTTTTTTCCTAGTATAAAATATAGTTGAAATCATTTATAAGATTTTAAAAATAAACATTTGGAGATAAAAGACTTTTTTTATTTCACTATAACCTTGTGTTAGTAAAAATAAAACCGTAAATAATTTAGATGATATATATTTTGGGAAAAAAGCATGAAACATATATGAAATGATGGTCCAAGTAAATATTATTCATTGTTCGGTGGAAGCAGAGAATGATATTAATCAAATTTAATAGCATTAGATTTAACTGTAACGGGCGAAGATTGAACGAGACGTAACAAAGCCATTAGATGAATTCTAGTAACCCCATCAGGTGCGCATTAAATGTGGCGAGGAAGAGCGGGGAAAAGCTCATGAAAAATAATGCAGAAAAAGTATCCTCTGCACGAGTCGTTGGCATCACATAATATATCTATAGGACTAAAGCCCTCGGCAGTGCATTATTACAGTCGGCGCTCGGCGATCTGCTGCGTCAACCCCATCCGCGCGCGTGTTCTCCTCTGGGACACTTCGCGCGCCAAGATTGATGACCGCGATAGCGTCCTTTTCGATCGCTCCCGCGTCTTTTTTCCTCACTCCCGCTCTGCTGCTGCCGCCGCTGCCAGTGCTTTTCTGATTGCGCAATCGCCTACGCACATGCGCCCGTCGGCTGATGGATTCGGGACTGCTGTCGCCTATACTGTGGTTTGCTGCTGCGGTGGTTATTGCGTCGGAGGGAGTGGAGGCAAGCGATTTCTCCAGAAATAAATAGAGTGACAATGGCTTCCTGCTACGCGCTTCATTGATTGCGCGAGGATGCTCAATTTTTTTTCTACCCGCTATGCTGTAAGCATCATTTTTTCACTATCGCTTGCGCTGTCAAGTGCTTATCTTTTATGTAAACTTGTATACGCATTGTATTTTATTATTAACGTCCCAACAAAGTTAACTTTTGTACAGATAAACTTGCGCATGTACGAAACAAGCAGAAATTATATGGTATACATGCGTATTATATTCAGAACACTCAACGATATAAGTAATGGGAAAATTACAGAAACTGGCATTTTATTCTTCCACAATATACATTAAGTTCGACTTTCTTAGATATATTCAATTAAATTCTGTCGCTTTTTCACCGATAGCGCCATAATTCAAATAACCCGGAATTCTTGCACGAGACTGCAAAATTACGCAGATCAGTTTAAAATGAAAAGAGAGAGAAATAATGACGACGGGTAGTCACGTGTCAAGTGGTAGATGCACGGCATAATTTACTTATATTTAATTATTCCTCGCTTGCAATCACATGAGCTGACACGCACATGAGAAACAGTCTTTTTTTTATAGCGGCTTTTGCGCAAACAGGTTTGATTGCGACCATTTTCGTCTCGCCAGCCAATATTTTTTTCAATTGTACATTAATTTTACATTTTTTGTATAAGGTCTCAAAATTATAACGGTGACCAAGTAAGACTGACAATGTGTTATTACTTCCTATATCTTACTTCTTGAGGTGTTAATTGTGTGATATCTCAGTGAGAAAGGAAAAAAAAGAACAAGTGTGTTCTGAGAATCCGTAAGAGATGTTATTCGTTGTCCGAAATAAATATTTCGCAAACATCTTAAACACACGTGAAGACTTATGCTCTTGCGATATGAGAGATTTAGTACTTACTTTATTAGTTCGCGCGGGTTCTCATTTGTAACAATTACAATGAATATCAGCATAACAGGATGAAATGATAAAAATCGACATGTCTAGAGAATTCTTCTATTCTAAAAGAAAAAAAAAAGAGCCAAGTTGAAAAGGCATGGTGGCTGTTCTTGGCTCAGCTAAATTATATCAGGGCTGTCCATGATTTATTCAGCCGAGTCTGCGGGATAGAAAAGCGTGCGCTGCTGGAATTCGCGTCGTTAAAAAATAATCACCGAATTAAATCGCGTCGGCGGCGGCCGTGTAAACAAGCCGCCACGCGGAGAGCCTGCGTCGCTGAATATGCGCACATCGAGGGGGAAAACCTGGCGGCAAACCCTCCCCCGATAACGGATGGCACCCTTGGGTACCGCAAATGAACCACGAAATGCTGCTGCGACCTGCAACCTGTCGTTGCTCGCCCGCTCCCCTCCCCTTTTCTCTCTCTCTCTCTCTCTCTCTCTCTCCCTCACTCTAAGAGCGAACGGGAGAAACGGAGAAATTAAGCGCCCGCGCGCAGAGCCTATAGCTGAAGAGATAAAGGGAGATACAATGAGCGAAGCTATGGGATGTGCGAGAATGAATGTTGTTTTATTGTTAATTTATTGGATTGGCTGGCAAGTTATCCGATGTTGAGCATTGTACGACACATTGATGAGGCCGTGGAATTTCGGGTTAAGCGATTAATCATAGGTGTTGATCAAAATTTAAAACAGTCTTAATAACAACCCACATCAAATTTGATAGGTATAACTTTCCTACTGAAAAAACTCTTACGAGAACTCATAGGAGTACTCTACTTATATACTATTATGTATGTATATCAATTGTATTTCACGCCTCTTCCTATACGGATCAAATGTAGTACCCTCATGTTTTCATTATAAAATTGTTTTCTCATGTAACTTCTAGTTGATATAATAACTAAAAAAAGCAACTTACCTCTTTATAGAAGCCCTTTAAAAATCATTTTCTTTTTGGTATTTAATCTCAATCCATAACATCAAAAGCTATACGGCCGAATATATATTAATAATTTTGCTCATTGATTAGTTTAACGTAGTACGACTATATAATTAAGAAACTAGAGTAACACGATAAAACATTAAAGTTGAGCAAATATATTCCTCCGTTTATTACTAGGCGAGAGAGTACATAGAATATTACAATGCAGCATGAAAATGCGACGGCGCAGAGGATGGAGGGAGGGAGAGACGGGAGAGAAAGAAAGCGCGTAGCGCGCGCTACAAGAGAAAGGGAAATAATACTGGACCATCTGGTCGGGACCCTCGCCCGTATACACATCCGTACGCACACAGGGACGCACATACGTATACATATATTTATGAGTCTCCGATGACGCGACACCCTCGTACACGGCCGAATGGGACAGATCGCTCCGATGACCAGGCTGAGATAAGAATTTTCGCCTCGAGATAAGCGATTCGATTTGCGACGTTTTGACAAGCGCGCGCAGTTGAATATCGATCGGAAGAGGGATGTAATTAGATATTGAAAGTCTAATGAAATCGTGGCGGTGGGCAAGTTTTTATGGCGAGAATTTATGAATGCGTAATTGAGGACGCGCGGAACCTGATGAATATCACCCGAGCGAAGTAGCATTTCATTTGCGTCAATAGATAGATCAAAATATATATATATGCGTTATATATTTTTGGAAAGCCGAGCTGCGCACGCTTTTATATTCACTTTTATTGCCGAGATTGGGAATAGCGCCATGAATTCCGGACTCGCGTGACTGATTTTTATGTTCTCTCATAGCGGAAAATTATCTGATTTCTAAGAAAAATCGATATGGCATAAATTAGAGATATTCGCTAGATTAAAAGTATGGCTATGCGTATTTTGTTATTCAAAATTCAAAATTTTCCCTTCTTTGAATATTGAATTCGCAAAATCGTGTATAAAATGAAAGTACGCCATAAAAATGCATGAGACAAGTAATAAAACATTTGTAGAAAAGAAAGAAAAAAAATATCTTGTTATGATATATGTCTTGAAAATATTAAAAAATTTTTCGACCATATGAGAAATATATCTTGTAAAAAAATGAAATACTGGCACTAAAATGGTTAAATGATTATGAGAGTATATGGATAAATAAATCTTGTTGTGACAGATCAAAGATATGGCCAGATTAAAGAAAAACAGTCTGCACCGCAGGTCATTATGTAGTTTATTCTCATTGACATTCGTTCACAGGCCTCTACATATACATATATATGTATACAAACACAGATGGATAAACAGTCGATGAGCGTTTTTTCGATTTTACGCCAGGACGACATAAGGCGACCGCGCACATGAGCTCGACGATCCGTGGCGACGGGCCGCATAATACGCATTCGAGACGCCGGCGAGATAAGGCATTATGATTTTAATGTGCCAAATGTCGCGCGTCCGCGTATAATCGAGCGTGAAATTTGAAAGTTTCGAGTGGTGTGTGCGGCTCTGAGCTCTATAGAGCGCATATTAACTTCTGCCTCGTTTCACGCTGCTTTTCCGAAATCCGACGTTAAATGCGGTGGCTGTGAGCGGTGGCGATTCTACGCTATGCCTTCTCGACCCTCGATGGATGCACTGTGGGCGTTTCCGCCAGTGGTGCGTAGGTGTACGTGAGTCGAATTATCGATTAGATGCGCATATGTACGCTCATTGTTTAAATGCCCTAATAGAAATGTATATATATAAAATGCTTCTATGCACATATGATACGTTTGTGCAGTGCACAGCAAGTAGCAGTATATATAGCTATTAAGCACCCCTCCACACACAAAAATCCTCGAAACATTTGAATAACTGCAAGAAACCACCTGCCCCGAAAATTTACGATTGATATATTTAGGTGTGCGAAGCCACATATATATTTCAAATAAAATTAATATTCAGCATTATAGAGAAAAGTTTCATGTGAATGTAAACTTTAATTTTGCATGGAGCGGATATTTTGGCTCCAATCATAGGAGAAAGTTCTCCAGTTGCTAATTAAAAAAGGGCATTAAAAAATTTAAATGAACGTATATATAGTTAAAGAAAATGAAAAGTAGCATTGCAGCCTGAAATGGCATAAATCACGAGTGACTTTTCGTCCCCCCCCCCCCCTCTAATAATTCACTATCGTCATTTTCGACTGCGCGCTCAGCGACGACTGCATTTCTTCATTAGCAAGTCGCGTCGGAAATCGCGCGAGATCGATGACAGTCGTGTTAAAATCCGCGCGTCACACATAAATCCCGATCGGTTCGCGCCTATAACTTACAATTACCGCTTTTCGGCTCTCGATTTTCGGTGGTTCGCGCGCGCTCACGCGTGACTGCGACGAGAGACCGTCATTTTTAATTTGAAAAGCGCGCCGTTGCTGCGGCGCGTTTTGATTTTCCCGGATTTATGACCGTACGGCTGCCGATCGCAACTCGCAACCTCTCTCGCGCCTATGCTTGTACTGTGATTTATTGAGAGCTGCTATGATTACAGCGGCGGACGCTTTCCGAGTTCTGCAGTCTGCATGTGCTTTTATTTTGCCGCACGGACGCAGTGAGGGCGTAACAGAGGGGAAGGTTAAATATAATTGGTTTGTATCGTTTATTGTTGGGAAGGGATATATAGTATCCGATTGGCGCTTGAGCTATCTGGAAATACTGGAAAAACTGAAAAAAGGATAGATTGTTTGAATTTCGAATTATTTTACGCCGCGCTGCTGCTGCAGATTGGGAGTTATATTGCTCTATTACAATTCTCGGATAAAATTTTCTTTGCGAAACATTTCGAATTCATGAATTTACGAAGCATCGAAATTTCATTGTTTATCGTTGGAAATAGATCAAATTTTTAAAATCAAACTTGAAGTCATAGTATTATTATTATATTTGTCAGTGTTTCTGAAAGAATAGCAATTTACTTATATACTCCAAGAAAAGGACAGAAATAACTATTTGACATAGTAGATTGAAATCTTGTTAAACTTACAGTATTTTTGGGAAATCTGTATTGTAATATTGATAGGATAATTGTAAGATATTGGCTAGAAACGCAATCTGGTATATGGTAAGTCTCTAATACTCAAAAGTACATTTGTAAATTTTAGAAAAAATTGATGGTATCTGGATTATAAATTATAAATATAATTTAAAATACTTCATCATTTACTGTTCTTTTATAGTCCATTTAGTTGTACTTTGACTTATAACGGGTACGATGTTTTATGCACATTTATCATTTTTGCACCATACAGTCTGGTATTTTTATAGTAACAGTTACAAGAAATTTCTCTCTAACTGAAATACAATAAGCTTTAGTGAAATTTTAAGTAAACAAGTATTTAAAAAACATCATAATATTTTTGTGTCCAATCTACAATATAGGATGATTCAGGAAAGTATATGGCAGATGGTCGAGTTCGCTTGCACCTATACCATATACGCTCCCTTGCCGGAAATCGAGGCAACGGCCATCGATCTTCGATGCGCAGCGTAATTTCCGGTAACGCGGCTGTTTAAAATGCCGATGGATTCCGCGATGCAGCGTATAATTGACACCCTGCCGATCGCAAGCAATTGCTCAACGCGGGCCAATTAATAAGCGCACGGCGATTTGATTTCGAACCTGAGAATTATTGCCGGCGGACGTGGGTGTAATGGTTACGATGCTGCTGCGATTTTCAAACGTGAAATATTGCAAGCGTGTATGCGGGGGTGTGTACCGATGCGTGTACCTTTCATGGATTTTCGAGTGAAATTAACAGAAGCGATGTTAAAAAATCATCGCGTTCATGCGGCGATCCAATATTTTACTTCTGTGCGAAGTTAATATTAAACATTGATTTAATTTTAATCTTTGTAAAGTCCGATCTGTGTAAAAAAAGTTTATTCAATATGTTATTTATGGTGGCCCCAAACATAAAATGTGTTTTAATAACTAATTTTTATATTATACAATGTGGAAAACGATATAATATAATAGAAACAACTACTTTATAACTACCGAAAGCAAATATTTTCGTCAAAATTTAGGTGTTTATAAATTAAACACCCATCTCAGCTTTTAAAATGTTCTTAGGAGGTATTGTGAGATGATATACAAAATTTTTTAAAACTATATACAGATATTTAATTATTTACCAAGGTTTGTACACATCTAATCTAAATTAATTAAATAATTACATGTAACTTGATGAGCCTTTCCAAATTTAAATCTGAGAGAATATAAAAAAGATACATAATGATATGTTGAATTTTACGATATGACGATATCTACTCACTTTATAAGTATTGTAATTTTGTTGAAAAACAATTATTTCGTTAATTGGAATACTAGTTTATTATACTACGTGGATTCTTACCTTGCAATATGACACGAATTCATTAAAAAATATTGTATATTTGAGAACCACAGTAAAAAAAAGAAATCGTAATGTTAATTGAATTTCTTCCATTTAGGGTGTGGAATTATTCACTATGAAAATGATGATTTTGTCTATAAATATATAAAAAAAGTGAATATAAAGCGACCACGTACTTAATACAGCCACTTTGCTATTACCAATGACCTGGAATAAATCAACTACGTCCAATCAATATAAACCGACAATCTTTTATTAATTAAAATGGTGAAAAGAGTTTGCTACTGTTAATGATATTTATTTAAATAAGAAAAATATGTTTTAATCTATAACTTACCTAACATTTCTTAATGCAAGAAAAATCATTTCTGAGTATTGATAAATATTGCCATTGTTATCAAAATGCCTAAGTGATATTAGAAATTAGGATTGCATTTATAAATCTGTACACCACTAAGATAAACGACACTAAATAATAATTATTGTACAGTATTATTTGTATAAACTGCTACTATTGAAAAAATAGAAAACGACGATAAAGTATATGTAAACAATTATAATTCAAGAAAATTATTAAAAATTTATTTTGTGAAAATCTTTATTTGACATTTAGTTTTATCGAAAAAATTACATAAAAAGCAATAGTTTGTTTCTTAAGGTAGTTCTTAAATATATCAAATAGTGAGTTTCGAAAGTAGCAGAATTCTAGCAAGTTCATTAAAATCAAAAAAATTATTTAAATTAGGCATTTTTACGGTTATTAAGGATGAAATTCTGTTCTTTCTTATAAGTATAAAAAATATGTATCTAGTCGAACTTTTGAAATAGTATTTTTTGTCACAAGGCGTAAAAGTTAAATCTTACGGCCAAGTCACGAACATTATTTTTTGATACCGTTGCCGTAAAATTCGTAACAAAATTTAAAAATATAGTGAATATAGTTATAAATACTTTTAAAAAAAGTATAACAAAGGAATAGACTAGAATACAATGCAGAAGGGTAAGGCAAGGGAGGCAGGGGCGGCAGGGAGGTTGGGGAAGGGAGAGGGGGGGCGACCTAAAAAAATGAATAAAAAATCGAAAAAATAATAAAAATAGATAAATAAAAACAGATCCATAAAATCGAATTTTACGGCTATGGTATCGAAAAAGGTATTTATTGTTGAGAATAGAAAATCGCTGTTTTTCTAACCTATTTCACGATATTACGTGAATCATGAGTTAGTACAACTAGAAATTATTTATTTAAAAAATCATAAAAGGCATTAAAAGTTTATAAATTTTATAGTTGTATATAATTATTTTTTTCACGTACGATTTGACTAATTAAAATGTTAAATAATTATGCTTATGTTTTTGTGATCACTGTATCGACTTACCAATCCTTAGAGAACTACTTTAAAGAACCCGATATTGACATTGCAAAATGCTTGCAAACGAATAGCAATATAAAATAGCCGGTGAACACTTACGACTTTCATGCTGTTCTTAATTTATTGTTTTTTTTTTTTTATATATTTTGAAGTCTTACGTTGTTTAACTTTGTTATCTGTAAATACTGTGGACTTTCACTTTTAGTGCCCCAAGTACAAATATTTTATTAAGTTTTTACATGGATTGTATATAATTATTTTAACAAAAACAATATATAGTTTTTATACAGAACTCATTTTATATAATGTGTATAAAGCCTTTACACAGCCTGCGATTCAGAAAACACTCTAAAAAAATTATAATTATATATTATATATGTTAATACTATACAATAACTCAGAAGACATAATGTTTTCTTTTTCAAATATTGAACTAATCGAACAATGATTCACAGTAATTTGTTTAAAGATCTTTCTCCTATTTAGTTATTTTAACGTAACGCAGTTCATTTAAGCGTTTCTTGTCTCTCTCTCTCCTCAACCAGCAGTTGTTCCATACTCCTGGTAACAGTTTAATCATCTGTGTTGTCCCAATTGTGTTTTTGGCCCATGCTTTTGTATACCCTGAATAACAAAATTTCTATAGCATATTTATTCATATGTGTATTTATGAATCAATTATATTTTCTAATTGTCAGATGTTTCAGGTGAAATAAACGTTTTAAAGCGTAACTAGCTTCTGAAACATTTTCAACTTACAAATATCAAATTTATAACAAGGTAACGAAAAGCTTATATGATCTTTGCACGGAAAGCTGAGTAGAATAGAATTTAAAACGAGTAAAAAGTCCTTTAGTGTAACCTATCAATAAATCAATCTCCTGTTTCACATTCAAATTGCCAGTTCGTACACGTACAGGGACACAAATGCACAGGCCCACATATATACAGATGCTTCGTAATAAACTAGCTGTAAACTGTGCATGTGCACTCCCACAAACGCGAAGAGGACGATCGCTGGCGCGTATTTAATAAAATTACAATACAGTTAAGGGGCAATAACAGTCGAAGAGGAAAATTAACGATATTTTCCATTAAACCGGCCGTTAATTACGAACAAAACGCGCGAAATTCCGTTATCTCTTGCGCAGCTCTCTGCCCTGCGTACGATAAAGTGCGCAAGCGCGGGTGAATTCCCGACGGACCTCGGGCAGCGATATAAAATCAGTGTAAGCTTTCGTAAATTTCGTTTAAACAATCCCTGGCTAAACAATTTTCCGGGCCCTGGTCGCCAGAATAACGGCACCCCAGCGGCTGCGAGCGAAAAATCGCGGGAGAGAAAAAGAGATGGAGACAATGAGGAACAATATAAAAAAGAAAGAGATGCACAGATAGAAGCAGGGAGAGAGAGAGAGAGAGAGTGAGAGAGAGAGAAATCGACGCACTACCCGTATATAGCTGCTGCTACACGCGTGCGCGGCGTTTGCTCCCCGAGGCCTAACGTCCTACATCCAACCCTGATTCGATTATGATAAATACCGTATTGTCACATAAATCACTCCCCCGATGGATCGCGATACGCTCCTCTCTTTTTTCTTTCTCTTTTCCGTTTGTTCCATCTCTCTTCATCTCGCTGGCTTTTTCCTCTTCTAAATCATTTGCTTTTTGAAAGTCGCTCTCGTGCATGGGGTATACAGGTATACTAGCATTCGTCATATCACATCGACAAATTGCTCATTTGGGAATTGCCTGCTCACGTGTATCGTTTTTTATCTTAAATAATAAATTTTCGATTTTCCTTGACGAAGAATATGGAGCAATATTACAGCGAATGCTATAGTAACTTTTGACGATGTGACCATTTCTCGCGTATACGCACGAAGGGTAAATCTAACTTTTGCGAGAGAAGTCAATATGAGATCATGTACCTGCAGCTTCCCGGAATAACCGGTTAAGTCCACTTTTTTGAAAATCAAGATAACCCCGGATTTTGTATCTTCAAATAGACCTTTTTCATTTACCACTTTCAGTAGTAGCAAAAATAACCAGTTAAGTTCACTTTTCAAATTCTCTGCCTGGAATAACCAGATAAATTCATCATTTTTTTCGTTTATTGTATAGTTATCATTTATTTTATCTATTCAAATTTAATGTTAATATGATGGCTAATATATATTTATCTGTTTATTCGAAAAATTCCTATACACTTTCAAATTATAAACATTTTAAAATTTTACAATATTTAATAGAAATGTCAGAAAAATAGAAATTTCTTGAATAAGTTATAAGAATTCATTGAACAATTGCTAATTTTGTAATTTGTTATCCCATTTCATAATTAAATTAAAGAATACCCCCTAAAATAAGTGCGAACCGCACTATCAGATAAGTTTACAGTTCCCGGAATAACCAGATAAGTCCATATTTTTTTTGAGTTCTTACTTGTTCTTAACGCATCAGAAAATGTATAACCTGCTCAAACCAGCGTGTAAATATGTGTTTTGACTGTGTTAATTGACTGGTCAAGTATCGCGACTCATCTCGTTTCTCCCGATCTTACGTATAAGTTTGAACATTAAACCCCGTTTTTCTCAAAAACTCGAAAAGTGGACTTATTCGGTTATTCCGGGAAGCCACAGATATATATATATAAACAAAATTTATGAGAAATCATAAGACAGAGTGTGAAAAATTGTGAGATACATTTAATTAAAAAGGTACGTAACGAATAAATATATTTGCCCACCTTGACAAACGAAATGATGAACGCACAAGATACTGTCAAAGTAAGCAAATGATAAAATCCTACGAAGTTCGTTTAAGTATATGTTATTAAAATGATTGCTCAATAATAGTATGGTCGTTAGATTGAAAATCAGCGTTAACCAACACATGCCTTAAAAGCTTTCGTCTCCCTGGTTAATGAATAGCCTGTACCGACGACTCGGCCGTTTTTTCGGGCGACAAAACTCATCTCACCTGTCCGCCTGCAAATAATAATCTTCCGGGCGCACGGGGGAGAGCAGCCATTACTATATAATCACCTCGAATTCCGTCTCGATCGGACTCGTGCGATGATTTATACGCAATAATTGCTCCGTCGTTTCGAGCAAACGGTCCAATTTCTTAAATCGTAGCTAATTCACGATATCCAGCTGTTCTCCAAGAAGCGAGAAGTTTCGAAAAATTCATCAAAAAAACGTGGCGCGCGAGAAATCACGCGTCGGCGTAAGTAAGGTGTCTATATTTATGAGGTCCCATATGCGTTGGGCGCCACACACCGCAAAAGCTGATCGATCTCCGTGCGCAGCCGTGCCCCTTTACATCATCCCTACGCGTACAAGTTTTTTCGTCGGGAAGCCGATAGCCGTTTTCGAGGATTTGCTACTGCTGGAGTCTTTTAAATAGTTCAAGAGGGGCTGTATTTATTGCTCGGGGTTCAGTGCTGAGCTTTTCCAAATTATTCATCGTTTAGGTAACTTGCTTTTGATTTCGGCTTTGTGCTATGAATTATTCATAAGTATATTATCCTATAAAGTATATGTTATATGCTTGATGAGTTATTATTTACTCATAACTTCAAAATTTCAAGCTGATGTCTGATCTAGGATATCATAGTCCCAAACACTATGACGCTATATTTAGTGTGTTACTTATACCAAATGGAAAAACCTTGAAATTGTTGATTTTATTATTTTATTGTATTCTGCATTGGACATGTCAGTGCGGCGTTAAACGAAGAAAAATGTTGTAGTAAAAATTGCCATGTCTGATTGTAATTGTGTGACATACTCTAAATACCCCAAAAATTTCTATAATTCATGGTAAAAAGTTTTCGTAAAAATGGTAATTTTTACTACAACATTTTTCTCCATAGCTCTGCGACTGGAAACATTAGATTAGTGGGTTTGTGTTCGGCTTGTGCATATTTTTTTCCACTTTATTATTCGATTCGAATCGCACGCAACAGTATATCTCCATGAACAGAACCGAGCAGAACAATTGACGCGAAAAACTGCTGAGACTATATTGATTAGATATTACACAGGAGTTCCTCTCAAGCATGTACATATTCTACATTTTCTTTTTATGAAGAAAAATCAAAGTAGTCAAGTATAAGTAACCCTCCAACAAATGACTTGCATCATGCGGCAAAACAAATGAAGCCGCTGCTTGTAGATATGCACATTTTTTGTGCACGTAAATACCCGCAACGATATAATCTGACGCTTCGTGGTGTGCATGTCCGCTGCTGTACCTCTGCCGAGGTGATTTTAGCGTAGAACGCAAGTGTGTGTGTGTGTGTGTATATGTGCGTGAGAGGGGCGAGAAAGAAAGAGAGAAGGGGGAGAAAACCATCTATCGTTCTATTTGTTAGCGAGCTTAGCAAATCAGCGCGGGCGACGAGTGTGAGAGAGCGCGGCTTAACGTCACTGAGTGGGGGTGTGCAAATGTATACATGAGAGGGGCATTTGTTAACGTCAACATGGGAAATAAGAAATATATCTGGGATAAGTCGCTGCGGGTCTAAGGCGTGTAATGCGGCTTTGACTGCACTGATAGAATGATGCTGCATTGCGGCCTCGGATTTCACTCTCCTTACCGAAAAAATATCTGTGAATTTATTGGCAATTACTTCCGCCAAACTTAATTTATGATTTCATTAAGTTTATTATTGATCCCTAAAATTTAAAAATTTACGCAGGAATACATTTTAATTTTGATTTGAAACTTTGCTAACAGTAGATTGATATAAAACTTATGAAATTGAACACTTTATTTTTATGGTAAATATTGTATTTAGGTTGTATCTACATCTAGCCTTTCCGATCCAGCAAATAACCTATAGCTTTTTTCATATCAACTTTCGAAAGCAACATCTCTTATTTGATCATGTGAAACTTCAGAGCGAATCCATTAGTCCAATCTCTATAAGTTTTAGGCATGACGAGAAACCTCGATTTTGCGCAGTATTTGATTCATTATTGTTCGAATATGTTTCAGTTATTTATGTCACATTTTGCAGATCTAGACTCCAAAAACGTATTTATGTTACCTAGCAAACACTTTGTTGAGAGCGAAAAATTACCTGAGCGATTGTCGAGGTTGCATACTTTCCTACGGCCACATACACCCACACACACACCATACGTATGATTTTTATAAAAGTTTACACATGCTATCATATGTCATTTGTAAATTGTTCTGTGCATTAGTAATTGCATAAGTATTCGCGTATTTTCAAAGAATGGCAATTAAAAAAAAATCAATAAAAAAAATTTAACCTCAAATATCTTACAATCATATAAATAATTTACCTTGCTCATCGAATTCGGTCCGAAAATATGAAAAAGTAACTTACTTGCAAAATTCATAATGATTATTTCACTTTTAATTCAAGAATTATTTAATGACAAAAACACTTTGTTACTTCAAAGTTTAAAAATTTTACCAGATTTCAGTATTTCCTAAGTTTAATAACTGGTAAATATTTCGTTTAAAAATATTAAATGGGTTCGGAGATATAAATTGAATAAAAGAGGAGAAAATCTTATAAATACTAAAAATAGGCATAGATAATTAAAATAACTCTTATAACAAAGAATTAAAAAATAAAGAAACATTCTAAATTTTTTCTGTTCATAAAACAAAGAAGAAATTACTAAATAATAGCTTGAATAAGTTATGTTCTTAAACATTTTCATTAAAGCAGTCTAATTAACATCGGTCAATTCGAGATATTGTTTGTATACGTACATACGCACGTACTTAGACACCCAAAAAGAAATTTTCTGAAAATCAACAAAATTTAGCTTTTGAACATTTTATGTCACGAAAATTTTTTCACCGTTCTAAAGCTTTCTCCGCGAGGAAGCGAAATCTCGTATGTTGTAAATATAAAATTCACTATAAATATTTACATTTTTTGACATTAAATGGTAACATTTTTTTCACTTAACTATATCTTTTACATTCACGTATATTTATTATAATAATCAACAAATCGTTTTATTTGCACTCATTAATCATACATCATCTATAATTTACAAAAATCGTAATTCTTAGGCCTATCCACTCAACAAATTCTCCGTCGAAATACCTACATCCGCAGCACTCCGTCATCCTTAAGCGGCGCTAAATGGACTCGGATGGCTTTCATAAATAAACGAATTACACTTACGTCCACACGAGGCAGAGAGAAAAAGGGAAAGAGAAAGAAAGAATTTCCCCCTTAAGCTTTTCTCTCTCTCTCACTCTCTCCCCCTTTCTCTCTCTCTCTCTCTCTCTCTCTCTCTCTCTCTCTCTCAAATCAAATTGCTGCGCGCTAATTTCTTCGATTCGACACGCCTACTACCCTGCGAGCGTTGGGTAATAAAAAGTTCACGTGCGCCTCGGTCGGTTAATTATGATAAATCACGGACGTATTAACTCGCTAATGCCAAGTAATTGCCGCTATGACAAATTTTACCGATGTGCATAGAGTTGATACGTGTTCATGCTGCCTTGCAAATTATTCTCGTGATTCGAAGAAGAAAAGATGTTTGACGAATAAGACCAAGGTGTTCTATCGCAAGATTAACAAGTTTTCTAAGGATTTGTAATTGTTTTTATTAAATATACTGCGGATAATTCCTATTTATTAAAATAAAATATAATTAAATTACAAACTAGAATCTAAATTACATCTTGAAATTATACAAACAATAACAATCAGAAATCATCAAGATTCCATTGCTTGTTACATATAGTTATTTGCTAGACATCTTTTATTTTGCATATTTAAATTTGATTATGTTTGAAATTCATTTTCGTCAATTAAATAAAGAAATTTTATTTTCATAGTATGTTTAAACGGATAACTAATGACTAATTTTACAGCAAGCTTTGTAAACTAATAGTTTTACGAAAATTCACTGTTCAAATCAATAAGATTTACAACAAATGTATGAACACCGTCATAAAAAGACAAATCTCGCTTCCAATCTGCATCTAAAATAATAACTCTATTACCATCTCGTAATGATTGCCATTTAAAACACCCTTCAAAACTGTCCTGGGGCGTTTGAACGGTAAAATAACAATTTTTATCGTTGATATATCTCAAAAGATTGCCACTTCTCCCCCACCTGTCCAAAAAAAAAACTTACCTACGCATCATTTTTATCGCACCGCCTAAGGGAAAGAATTCGTTGTATCTTTACTTACAGTCTCACACACATACACACATACAGACGTCCAAACACATACATAAACATACACGTGTACACGTATGCGAGTCCATTAATTTGCGCTCTCAGCTAAGCGAAGAATTGCAGAGTGAGGCAACAATTCGAGAGCAAGGCACAATAACTCAAACCAATTAGCCGTGGCGGACAGAGTCGTCGGCAATTAGTGACAAAATTAATTAGTCAATTATGTCGCGGTGACGCGAAGCGAGACTCTCTCTCTCTCTCTCTTTCTCTCCGTCTATCGTTGCCCCAGGAGCATTGTCTACGCATTCGTTTGGCTCGAAGATCAACGTATAACGGTTTCCACTCTGCTACAGTTCTTTAGGAGATTAGTTTTTTGGGTTTTGAGGCTCCTAGCTCTATGAAGATGCTGATTAGAGTAATGGTCGTGAATCAGATTTAATAACTGTTTATTGTAAAGGAATGTGTACGATTATTTGTGGGTAGTGATTGAAAAATACTTTTTCACCACACCCTGCCCGAAAGTACCAATTTCCCTCCCGGCACCGAATCGGAAAAGTGATATTTTCG
>JAYJLV010000056.1:6735276-6767898 GCA_036873485.1 Torymus texanus
GTGGTGGGTTTACTAGAAGTATGGTAATTTTTCCAAAATCATTTAGAATTTTTCCTAACTTTTTTTCTCAGTGTAGTATTACAAAACTTTTAGTTATGAATTGGTACAAAAAGGAAAGTAATAATGCATGTACGTAGCATGAACTTGACTACCAGGTCGTAAATATATGCATATATCCCTTATCTAAGTACCCTACGCATATTCACTCTGTTGTGTTTTACCACGCACATTACACAGTGCGTATGATTTTTTATTAATCTTTTTCCTGCAACTGAGATACAGTCGATACATTAAATGTGCGCATGCAGTCCCAGTAATGTGCTCGGGGCCCAAGAAGGACGAAGCTGCAGCTTTTCTCCCCGATATTGTGAGCTTGATATATCACAAGCGCGCCTGCGCCTCGTACTTTCCACTCCCATGAGCACGATAAAGACGCCATTACAACGCATGTACGCAACGGCGGCGGCTTAGCCCCACGCTTCCGCGACGCATTGTTGATGTCCGTTCTCCAAATACTGCGCTAGTCCAGCCAAAAGAGGGGGCAATGATTTCACTGAATAATAGCGACAAAAATTCATCTTTCGATAAAGGTGAGCCACTGCAATTTCAAAGTTTCTGTATCGAAAATAGCAAAGTATACATTCATTTGAGTATTGTAAAAAGTTACCGAGACAGTTTTATATTACTATTATGTCAATTAATATATATTTATCGTAATTTAAGAGACAAAGACAAGCGCTTTATTTTTGAAACGCATCTTAACTATTTGCCATTGAAGAAAATAAAAAACAAGCCTTGATCATAAACCGCGATGCACAAGTCACAACTAATATCAGAAAACTTAGTCACTTCAACTCTTGTAATACCGTTCCCATCGTCCCACTAATCCGAAAATTGTAATATTGAAGCGGACGCATCGGCAGCTCTCCCTTGGCTGAAAAAAGCAAAAGCATCGAGAGCGTAAAAAGAGGGTTGAATTAGCTTATCGAAAGCGCGCGCACGGGCGCGATAATCCTGGCGACGCGCGTGCGTAGCCTATGGAAGGGAGAGACACACGAGGCGTGGATCAGACTGAAGCATATTTCGTAATCCCGTCGAAGGGGTGCAGCGGATTAATACTATCGCGGCTGGAAATCCTCATGTATCTCAATGACGCATCGCTTCGCACGGGACTTAGCGCTGCTTTAATGGACTCTTGGCTCGTGTCTCCTACATCCCTTAGGACGCCGAGGTACTAGTGCTGTGTGCATTGGAACCAAACTGACTGACCGCGCCCGCGCTTGCTTATATGTACGTAGTGGCGAACTAATCGATGCGGTTGCGCCCTAATAACACGAGCGATTCCCTGGCGCGCAACAAGAGAAATGGCACTGGCATGCTATTTGCTTTACATCATTCTGGCATTAAGAGATTTACATCCTTATCGGTCTCTGCTCTGCTCCTTTTTCGACTCCGATTATTTTAGGGGATCGCATTATTAATGTGAGAAAAACGACCTTATCGATCGATTATTGCTCTCAGAGCTTACGACATAAGTCCCAAAAACAATATGTTCATATACCTATAGGAAAGGTCGAACATGTTTTTTCTTTTCTTCAATTTTTGATACTTTTAAACTATATTCAATAACAATGTGTAAATTATTTTTTTTAAGAGACGGATAAAAGGTGTTGGAAATCATACTACCACGTTATAATACAGTAGCAGTTTACTTAGTGACCATTTCTAAAAAAAGAGTTATTCACCAACTAAATATAATGGAATTGATTGTCACCGAGGATATGATAAACAAATTGTATTTCAAGGCAACAAATTGTCGATCAATTTTTGTATGTCTATTGAATCAAACTAACCATTTTTATTATTCAAAAAATGATTTAAATTTATATCAGGCGAAAGGAAGTTTAGTTTTTTTCTACATTGAATGAAACGAAGCACGTAAGATTACGTGCTTTAATTAACGTTCATTTAAAGTTATCTTAATTAAATAAAGGAGGACCCGTACAAAAAAAATTATTTTTAGCAGAGAATCAGTTTCATTTTTATTTAGAAAAACAAAAAGTTAATATTAATGATGCATATGAATGTGAAAGGATCAGTGGTTGTAATACGAAAGCAGACCGCGGAAAATGAAGAGAGGAAGAGAAGGGAGGAGAGAGGAAAGAGAAGAGAAGAGAAGAGATGATGAGGCAGCGGAAAGTTACTCCTCTCCCCACTAAAGTAATTCGGCAGGAGAAATTACTTAACTCTCGGATGATACATAAATTAAGGCGGAATCGTAAAAGGGTCTGGTAGAGTCGAGCAGCCAGTTAGCGTGAGGGTGCCCCAGGGGGCTGTACAAGACTCCCTCCTCCTTCCTTCTCTATCTTTCCTAGCTAGCATAGTTTGCTTCTACCTCTCTCGCTTGCTTGCTCTCGCCGACTCTCTCTTGTTCTCTCTTTCAACCCTTTACGATGCTACGCCACTGCTTAATAGAATTACCCTCCGAGCTCAAGTTAGCCGCGTTAGATTGAAATCGCCATCGCATTTTTAAAATCTCATTAATTAACTTAAAGTCTGCAAGCTCGAGACCGTACTCAGATTGCACACGGTTATTCCTTTCTTCCTTTTTTTAGCCTTCCTTTTTACTTTTTTAACATTGGCTGTATAAGCTAATGCTTTGCATGACTTCCACTTTTCTTATATTTCGTACATTTCTACAGTAACTGCTATTTCTTTTTATTTAGGGGCGAACAGGGGTAGTTGGGCGAATTTTTTTTCAATGTGTAAAAGTACTCCATCTAAAGAATATTTATGATTTTTTCTAAAGTGATAGGATGGTCTCATAAAATCTAAAATTAATTTTTAACCGCACGATTCTGGGCCAACCTGACTCACAAAGTGGGGAAAATTTTCTTTTATTTCTACTAACAGGGGGAGGTCCCAACCTTCGGGAAACGGATTTTGATGAAACTTTAAAGATCGATTCCCAGCACCTAAAAATGAGTCCGAGTATTCATAATTTAGCCCAATGCGCCCTCTTTTCGGAGATACAAGCTATTCAATTTCGAATATGCATTATTTTGTTAAAAAATGATGTCTTTTCTATTGACTATAACTTTGCAAATATTTGTGTCAAGAAACCAGAAACAAAGATAATGAAACTAGACGAAAATAGCTTAAATTTTAGTTTTCTTTTGCTAAAAAATATTGATTCCTTGGGAAGTTATAAGCAATCAAACATAGCGTAAAAAAGGGGTTTACTTTTTCTCTTTTTTTGAAACGATTTTATTGGTTGTATTTTTAACCATTTTCTTGCGCAATCAAGAAAATATTAAATGATTTAATTAAATGATTAATATAAATTCCTATTCAAAGATAAAAAATTGGAAAATGCATATCCTCTTCCATAGGCAATAAATTCATACTTATACTAATAATTACTATTTTTTCTAATTTCTTTAGAATCTTTGCACGTTTTCTAGTATTACAATGATAAAGTCATTTCTTAGCATAGATATTTATGGAGAAATGGAAAATAGATTCGAATTCTGAAATCAATTGGTAATTAAATCTTCTTCTCTTAAACAAGTGATGGATGAAATCTGTCATCAGAATAAGACTGTTTTTATTGGTTGCTGTAGACTTATTAGATTGGTTTATACAGAATACCCTACTGAAAAATCTCAAATGGGATCTCAGATGAGAACTCACGTAAGATCTCGCGTGGATGGTGTAGCCTAATATGCGACTCCCAATTCCCAGAAACTGATTATTTATCATTAGAGAGATTTTAGCAGCTCGCAGGTCAGAATCGCACGTGAGATTTTTGCGTGAGTCATCATCCGAGATCTCACGTGAGATTTTTCAGTAGGGATATAAAACTGAATAATTAAAATAGTATAAGAAAAATTTCATTATCGTATTTATCAAATTTATGTTATTAATTTAAACTGATTGACAGAAACTATTTTGCTGTTTAATTTCATGTTCTCGAGTTTCATTGTTTTATATAATATAATAATATCACTCAGCTTATATTTTGTTTCGAGGTTTACTGTCGGTAAACTCATCTTAGACCCAAGACCATCGGTCAGGTTAGCTTATAATAATACAGTTAAAAAATCGATTATGACTTTTTTTGAGGTTATCCCACATGTTTGAAAGAAATCATCAAAAACTTTTCAAGACTATCATTATGTTCCGTTATACCAATGAACGAAAACTGAATGTTCGCCAGTGCAACCCGAAAATATAGATGATTCGAGAACCGATGAGCGTAACACTAATCTAGATACAAAACTTCTTATCCTATATACACTAAGGGTAGACGTCGAAAGATCTCAGATATTGTTTCAGTCGTGAAGACCGCTCCCCTCAGGTATGCACCATTCGACGACCCAACAAATCTGATTCGTACATGAATCATGCGCGGTTCAACGGCAAAAGTTGTGCTTTCTTCATTGATATGCGTCGCCCAAAAGATGTTAATAAACGCTCGGAATTCATGAATGTGTGGGACCGAGAGCCAAATGAGTAAGATGATATTTGTGGCACGGAGACTCTTATTTTCGTCGTATTATTTCTGATTCCGTATTTTTATTTTTTAACTCGATACCTATAAACTCTCGCTTAATCCGTACATTACTTCGCCATTGAAGGCGTTGGATAAAACGACTGACTCTAGTTATTACTTACATTAATGCGGCAACCATTTGATCCACATCATGGTATCGATCGCACGTACATGGTGGATCGATTGAGGCTGTGATTCTGAAAAATCTAAAAGTGTTCGGGATTCACGTTTTGAAATCCCCTGAATCAGGTGCTAAAGACTACTTCCGTTTTCTTCAAGTTGGATAAATTTCTGGTTACTTCAGCTTTCTGTTGCTGTTATTTTCTCCGGTGTTGATTTTATCGATGAATCCTGCACTCGACGGCCGCTGATGAAGTCACGATACAACCGTCTGGAATCCATATGCGGTCTGTACTTTTCAAGCGACTTGAATTTATGAACTCTTCGAACTACAGGGAGCTCGAAGAAATATCCTTTCCTTAGGCTGTACTTGGGTTTCTCGTATTCTGGATGCTTTGTGATGCAAACTATTATAATGTTGAATGTCAGTGTGACGTTGGATACTCACTATGTACGCTTATTAGTTTACCCGTTATTGTTCTATGTTTTTTCGCCATTGTATCATGGTGAACATTAGCAAATTAATCATGATTTGACTGTCAAGCAGCTGAAAAAAGAAGCTGTGGTGCGAGGTCCGCATGGTGAACGAGATCCATTGCGCTCAATTAAAGGGGTATGTTTTTCATGAATTTCTGATGCGTCATCTGACTTTTCATAGCGTACGACTCCATTTCGGTTCTTTCCGATAATCGCATGAGGTGTGCTGGGATACATTTTTCCTGTAGTCCACTATCATACAATCAGAGCAAAAAGTTATGAGGTACATTCCTTTTTTTCAAATGAACACAAGAAAAAACATTATAAATTCGGAAGAACGATACAATTCCAAACTGCGAAAAGTAATTACATTCGTACATCGCAAATCTTGTAAAATTTGTAAAAAATTTCCCTTATTAACAATTAATAAATATGAGTTTTCCATGAAACAGTTAGATTAAGCATATGAATCCACATACTTTATTTTACTATAATGTATTATAAAATGACTTATAATAGTAGTTTTTTCCCAATGTGCGTAAAGTTAGCGATGCTGTCTATATAATTAATTGTAAAAATATGACATCGTTAGAGCGGCTGGGTATTGGGAAGAGAAGGCCCTTGTGGGGGTGCAGGGGGCAAAGCCCCCGCTGGGGGAGGGGGCCCCAAAGGAAACAAAAAATCGTTAAAGAAATATATATATATAAGAATTGAATATATATTAATATAATGATTTAATAAATCATGACTGAGTAGTGCAATTACTAAAGTTAAGTTGTACATTTATATCTGAACTCGCAATTGTGTTATTAGTCTCTACATTTATTTTCATTACTTTTGTTGAAACTTCATCAGTAGAAGGATTGAAAAAATAATATTTAAAATTTTGATCGATATTTCACGAATGAACGGCTTAACAGGACTAATGAGACTAACGACTATAGAGGTGGAGACCAGAATATTATACGCACAGATTGTTGAGATTCCTTGCCATGCATAAAGTAATGGCTCTACACATTTTTCTTTTATTATTATGAAACAGGTATGCGCAAAGTAAGTTTTACTTGCAAAAATCGGCACTTTACGCACATACGGACAAAAAATCTTTTAAAGATGTCCATTCATGTGGCTAGTATGATGGTATTATATCAGTTAAATTCTTCATAAATAATAACGAATAAAAAAATTACCAGAAAAACAGCATAATTGCCATTGTAAAAACATATAACTCCACTAATTATAACCATATAAGTCAAAGTAACTTTCTGAGACATTATCGGTAATTGGTCTAGTAACTAAGGTAATAAATATATCATTTAGATATGAAATCACTTACTATGCTGTGCTACATTTAAAATCATTTGTTTTGATTTCAAACACTAATGCAAATCTAAAAACCTGATTTTATTGAAATCATTATTATTCTGGGAAGATACAGATATGTATATACTTACTACTCAAACAAATTATAAATTTATAAATTCTATTTATACTAAAGAATATAAAATAGCTTTACTACTTTTGCAATCCTGAACATTATTAGTGAAACGGTTGCATTTTATTGCTCTGTTATGGACGAAAAAGAAATTATAATTGTAAAAATTTAGAATTAATATTCAAAAAACGGTGCATTATTAGATACCACTCAACAGTTATTTTAATAAGGCTTTTTATGTTTTTTCTCATACATTACTAATCAGGATACTACAGTATACACTTTAAAATACGGTTTCTTTAAAGATTCATAATGAATGTATATTTAAGTTGTTAAGATTTTTTAACAACAAAAATCTGAAAGTTGATGTTATATGTTAAATAGAAATAAACAGTCTATCATAAAATGTGAATGAATTAACAGTTTAGTTGATTTTTTCAGAACATTAACATTAATTACTGTACCAATAATAAGTTCAAAATTATATATACTATAAAAATTCACGTTGAAATTTCAAAGTTTCTGAGAACTGTTATAGCACTTATATCCATATTATAAATTCACATCAATCTTTTGTGTAACGAAGCGAGAGAAAAAGTGAAATTTTGTAGTCGGACTGCACATGTGGCAAACGTGCGCACTCGAGTGTTCGAGGGTCAAAGGGTCCGCACCACATTTATAATTGTGCGTCTTGCGTAAAAAGAAAAATGAGAAAGCCGTGTATGTTGAGCAAATTGCCAGGTAATATATTAGCCGATGCGCAAATTATGGACGATACCACGCGGGACATCTCATGGGCTCGCACACGTTTATGTATGTACATGTGGTTAGCACCATTGTTAGCTTCATATGTGGAGGACCAGATGCTTGGCCGAAGAAGATACTGGAAGGGAGGGAGATGGTTATGAGCAAAAGAGAAAAAGAGGAAGAGAGAAAGGGTAGAGATATATACACCAAATATATATTGGACATTCTGAGAGATGCCAATTTTACTCGTGAATTCGTGTGTAGGATAAAAAATTTACGTTTCTTAGCTAATAATTTTACTAAATTTTTTTTTATAATATTATTCTAAAAAGGCATTTTGTAAACAGCTACCAATTACATGGTATTTACTAGGAGTGACTCTAGTCTCCGAGAAACAGAGTTTGCTGAGATTTGAAAAAGTATTTTCTGGTACCCAAAAATAAACCCCAGTACCCTGAATTTAGTCTCACAGGTCCCTTTTCTGTAAAGATAAGAACTTTTTTAACTAAGTGATTTCTTAATAAAAATTACTACGACTCTATTTTGTCGTAGCTTCGTAAATATTTGAACTATGCATTGAATAACGCCTTCAATTGGCTTCTTTCCACATATCAATAAGATGTTGATTTGGCCTTAATTTTGTTGACAGTAGTTTCTTTTTAATCATTATAAAAAACCACTGCCAATTCATTGACACATAGCTTTCTCAAACGTAATTTACTGATTCCCTTAACTAATTTTGAATGCTAATATTTAAAATTTAAGACTTCATTTTTTACGGGGAGAGTATGTTAAATAGTTTGTGACTTTTTGCGAAAAAAAAATATTAAGACATCTTTTTAAATTTTAATCCAATATTTTATATTTTACAAAAAAATACTATTCGATACCGATATTAAACATTCGTGACGTGTGTGTGTGTGTGTGTGTGTGTGTGTGTGTATATATATATATATATATATATATATGATTTTTTTTCCATCGTTAGTGGTTACGATCGATATAAACATTCAGTTGATACACAACAACTTTCTAGTTATTAATGACCTAATAAGAAACCGAACGTACTATAAAATTATATTGACATAAGCATAATATTTGGAAGATTAAAGTAAAGAAAGTGAGAAGATATCTCTGCCAAATTTCAGAACGATTAGTTGATTTTTCACTAACACAATTATAACGTACTGCTGTAGTATTTGGTCTCCATTCACTAATTTATCTATACATAAATTGGAAGTTTATGTCAACATAAACTTCTCCGGTATTTGGCGTATAAAACAAACAGACCCATGAGTCGTTTGGAGCATGATTACACGCCTCTAGCATCTTACTTTAACATCCCCACAATTAATAGCTTACACCATTACTATGACTGTCTCGTTATGTATAAAATTGTTGACAATCTTATACCTTCTGGATCACTGACCAACCTATTTCAAACTCGCCATTTCTCGTACTCTCTTCGCACATTCAGGCCCCTGAGAGAAAATACCTGCTCATCTATATTTGGTTTTCACTCTACAATTAATCGCCTTAAGAGATCTTGAAACCTGTTATCTGACCGCATCATTCACTTAAATATTGTATCATCATTTAAATCTGCGTTGCGCTCGCATGTTTTTAAGTATTGATAGAGTTTTATGCGTTTGATCGTCTTTACGAAATTTTAATTGTCCTTATGTGTACACCTATATATATATTTTAATTTTGTATATAGGGCTTCTTAGCCAGTTTAATGTGAAATAAGCAAATAAACAAATTACCGCGAGATAACGAAAAATATACCTTTTTATACAAATTTTCTTTTCTTAAAAACAAATGCACATAATCTCTTGAAATTTTAACCAAATATATTCTGCAATTAGTTTAATAATTGTTTGAAATTTTAAGTATTATCTGAGAAAACAGGATTCAGAAACTTTTAAAACAAATTTTTAGCCTCAAATATCTTTGGTCGCAACGAACTCGATCTGAAGATGTATAAAAGCTATATCTGTATCAAATTTCAAGACGATTGGATAATTTTTACTCTTGTTATCGTCCGACAACAAAAACGCTTTTAAAATATATAGTCTCAAATAAGTGTAATAAATAGTTAAAATTTCAAGTCGATAAATAAAATATCTTTTTGAGAAATTAATTTATGAAATATAAAAATGGTTTCCTTAATAACAAATGACAAAGTGAAGATCATTTAAATATTAAAAAAAGAAAATTTAGGTAATTTAAATATCTTACAAGATAAGTTCGTTGTATTAAGTAATAATGGCTTTAAGATGTAAAAAATAAAAAAAAAATAAAAATTCAAAATCGTTTTTAGGTTATAAAAAAAAATGAAAACTCAAATTCATCAGGATACGGAGTTTTTTTCGCGAGACGAAGAGAATAAGCCTTGTCCGACGAAAATCGGTCTATTAGTTTCAGAGATATAAAAAGTTTACATACTACCACGAAAAAAATTATCTCAATTATTAAACATCTTATTAAACATTTTTTCTCTCGAAATTTTTTTTCACCATTACAAAGCTTCCTCTATGAGGAAAAAAAAACTATATCAGCTGTAGCGCATGAAAATTATAATTAAAACAAATTTGCCATAAAAAATAAAAAGATCTATAACAATTTGTGGAACCTCAAATATTTTTTTCAAACTTGTGAATAGTTTTTCTAATAAGTAATTTTTATCGATATTTATACTATAAAAAAACTAGATTTCTTTATAATTTAATACAGATTGATTGACTTTTATTTGTGTTATTATTTGAGCAAAAAAAAAAATAATATTTTTTTCAAAGTAATCATTTTCTCGTAAACAAATGCAGATAAATTTTATAACGGTAATAGTTACGTTATTTTATAGCTTTTATAACTGATTTTGAATTATAAAGATTCATTAAATGTTTTTCGAGAAAAAAAATTGGAATTCAAACGCCGATTCTAAATAAGGTCTTTTAACAGAAAAAATGAAGCTAATTTAACTTCCTTGCATAAGTAGAGTTAACTGGATTAGGAAAAAATTGAATTGAGAAAAGTAAAAATAGCTTAATTTATCGTAAGAATATCTTTCTACTTAAAATTGGAATGTCGATATCTCACATTAATAGAGGAAGATTCTACTATCAATATCTTTGTAAGTATAGAATTAACTTGTCGTTTCCAGTTAATTCCTTTGCGTGAATAATAAAATTAATTTATTGATTTTTTTCCGCGTTGGTTTGGCTATAATCTTATATAAATATTTAAACGATGTAAAAACTTAATTATGCGTTATTATCTTTTTTATATAAGTATTAGTCAAACCTTTCGGACAAAACACGAAATCCCGTAAGTTATCTCGGATCCAATCGTGGTCCCCACTTCCAACCTTACGTAAACCTATACAATAATCTTAATCGAGACTTGATAGCATTGTCCAATAAGTCTCCCTATTAATGTCTCAAACCTCGGATCTAGCGTAAAAATGGCAGGTAATCGGTGACGCTCGTAAAATAATAATCGAGTGATTTTCTTCTTGCGCATACGTATGTATATTATGAATTCCGTGCGCGCATCAACTTCATCCCTCGAATTCATATACATGTGCCTGCATACACCTACATTGCATGTTTATGAATGAACATGTGGCGCACTAGGGGTGACTTTTCGTACCTACTAGGGATGGGGGGAAGAATACATCGTAATCTTTCTCTCTCTCTCTCTCTCTCACTCTGTCTCTCTCTCCCTCTTCTGGCAGTTACGCGACGTGAATCAGTACCCAAGGTGACCGTAAATCCTCGCCCCAATCCCGCGGAGCTTCGCCGACGCATACACCGACGCCAGAGCGAGAGCGAGACACCGAGAGAGATAGATAGATAGAGAGGGAGTGAGAGAGAGAGAGAGAGAGAGAGAGAGAGAGAGAGAGAGAGAGAGAGAGGAGTGGGGAAGGCCCCCACGGAAGGCTCATAATGCCCGCGGACAAGTGTTATGGTATGGCTTATAAGTGAATGCCACCCTCTAATCGGAAAATACGAGCGCGATTGTCGCTTGCTCGCTTCTTCGCGCCTAGCTAGCCTCCAGTGTATAATTCTTTGTCTTCGGTTAACGCAAATATTACGCCTGCGTAGGCGAAGAGTGTGTTTGAATCAGATGAAAGAACCAAGAATCGCAATTTTCAATTTTTTTTCTGTAGAATGGCACAAGAGTTGGGGATAATAATTTTGGACAAAAATTTGTTTTCATCGAGATAGTTTGCTAAAAGTATTTGTAGCTTTTGATGAATTTAGGAAAGGTATAGAGTTAAAAAATTGATTTCGATACATACCCACGACGCATGTACAGATTTTATTGGTACATTATTAATATTGTTTTAAAAAATGGATTTTGAATTTTTATTTGTCGAACCGAAATAGTTTAATAATCAACTGAACAATCGTACCTCTACGTCTCGCTTTCCCCACTCATCTTGTGTATAGGCATTTCGCTCAAGTATTTCCTATCCGCACGCCTCACCCATTTTATTTCCTCCCTCGTTCTTCCCTCGTTCTTCCATCGCCTTCCCTCCATGGGCTTGCGAAACCTGAGTGCGATGGTTTGCGCCGACTTTTACGGTCGAATTTGTAACTTTAAATTGGCGTGCGCGTGCGCGTGCCAGCAAAATTTCTCGCGGGGCTTTCCCCTCCGACTTTTTTCTCTTTACGCGCACACCTTTACGCTCCACTGAAGAGTAATCGAGTTCCTTTGCGAATTCTCGCGAGTATTTTTCGTCATTGACACGCGTGGAGAAAAAGCTGGGGCTTGATAAAGACAGTTGCGTTTAACGCACGAGTAACTTGATACGTTCACTACAAGCAGCAGTCACGATTGTAAGTGTATTCATGTTCTTCCTTTAACGGTGGTCCTAAGAATTTTCATTTTTTCTTCTTCATCTAATGACAGTCATTTTGAGTGTGGGTAACGATCGATTGTTACCTTCATCGACGATATATGTATACCTATACTGTTGTTACGGTATGCATCGTAACAAAAAATTGTTGCAACGCGTGCTCGAAGAAATTGGGAATTGTAAAGCTGCCTGAAAGAGGAAAACGGTGTCAATTGCTTATCTCCCTACCCGAATACAAAATCGAGCTATAAATGCTTAAATTTATTTTTAACATCTTGAGTTTGTAATAAAAAATTGTGCACAAGATAAAAGAAAAATGAATGTTCAGTTTGAGCATGTCCAAGATATAAATTATAAATTCGAAAAAAAGCAGCATAAGAGCCGGCAATATTAAGCAACTTTTTAAGGCATGGATTCGGCAAAAAGCACGATCCGCCCATGAGGTCAGTAAAACTTTTTCGTGCAATAATCAACAGAGATAAACTGTTTTTGAACACTCCCTAACCACAGCTTTCGAAAGCTCTCATGTGCGCGCGCGCGGCATGCGAAATTTCAGCTTTTCCCGCGAAAAAAGAGGCCGCCTCGGTCTCTTCCTCATACACATAACAGAGGCGCGCGCGCACACACACGCAGAGAGAAGACCGACAGGCGAGTAAGAAGAAAGGGCGGAGGATGAGCGAGAGCGCGGCGGAGAACAAAGGAGCGGGCCGTCGTTGCGAAATTAAAATAAACGGCGGCAAGAAGGAATAGCGGCCGTTTTACGGCCGTCCGCGAGTGCGCGTGCGCCTTACGACGCGAGTCTAATGGCCGAGCTTCGCGCGCACCTATCGCGATTTTACGCGCGCAAAACCGATTGGCCGTTCTACCGTGGCTGCGCGCAGCTTATTTGCATTTTTGGCGTGAGAGAGGCGATTGTGCTCTCGTTCGAAACGATCCCTTAATGCGCGAGTTTTTCAGCTACAGCTGCTACCGCCGTTTAGTAATGGCTCCCGATTTTGCGCCGCTAAAGGCGCCCGCAGACGGCAGGTATGCACGGGGAAAAAGTGCGTAAGCGGTGGCAGCGCGCTCGTAGAGAAAGACGCTTTTTACGCTATTTAGGCTAAGCAAATGATATTTTCCTCTTTTACGGCGCAGTTGCTTGAGTCCACGTCCAAGTGGTTTAGGTACATTCCTAAATAATTTTTATAAGACGAATATATGTTATTATGACTTTTTTTCCTTTATAAGTTTTATTTAGTTCTAGTCTATACGCTCTTTTCCAATCGCACTGAACCACCTGAATTCAAATTTAAGCACTTGGAATTTATGCACTTGCTCTTGCTTCAAATAGAAACTAGTCGAACTATTAGAGCGATTGATTATTTGGACAAAAAAATTGTTGTTTATATAATTCTTACGTTGTTAATGGAAGCAGTGAATTGAAGTCTTATATACATCCTCATTCTTTCTTAAGGTTTCCATTTTTATACTTCTAGTTTCTCAACAGCTGCCTCGTAATCATCAAGAGTTTTACATAGAGTTTAAAATCTCACTTTATGCTCTGGAATTACTTCAAGATACGAATAGTGATTGGTGTAGTTTTCGTCTTTGAAAAGCTGTAAGATTGGTATTTATTGCAATTCCCACGTTTTCTGTAAATAATAAAGATAAAAGATTTAAAAAATTATGCTTTCATAAAATAATTTACTTTTTTTGATAAGTGAATTATTATCTTATATGTTCACCGTTAAAAGTTTTATAAAAGGAGAACTTTAAGAACTGCAATCTAGACAAATTATACAGTTAAAACACGTATTTAATACGACGAAAATCATGATGATATTAATAAATAGATTTGGAAGATTTTATTCATCGTTTAATTTCCTGGATTAATTATGAATTTTTAAGTACTAGAAACAGTTATATCAATATAGAAACGAAGAGATTTTTGATAATTTGAAAGTAGGTGAAAAGTATAGAAGGACAATGTATGAAAGGCTTCCATGTAGAAAATAATTGATCTGAAATTCAGTGTGAATGCCGATTGGTAAGTCGGTGCTTACAGCAGCCGGTAACGTATATACGTAGTCTCCCGCGGGCCGTCGCTTGCGCGCTTTAAAGTCGCGTATAAAAGCTACCGGCCTCAGCGGGTCGACATGTAGCGTTGGTCTGCACATATAACGCTTAACATTTAAGCCTTTAGGAGGCCGTAAGATTGGCTCCCTGTAATTATCGCCGAGGCGCGGCGCCTTGAGGTCTTCATTACAGGCCTCTTCTTTCTCTCCCTCGGCATCCTTGTTATTTCTCTCTGTACCAGCCTTCGCATACGCGCACTTGCAGCGAGGTGAAGAGGGAGGCGGGGGGGGAGGCAAGAGAGAGGGAGAGAGAGGGAGAGAGTGAGAGAGAAGGCGTTTCGGCTCTCTCGAGCTGTCATAAAGGGAGAAGCGAGCGGGAAAGGTAGAAAGGTGCCGCGCGCGGCATCGAGACAACTTGGAATGGGACGTGAGTGAGTTGTGCCGCGCCTGTCTCTCGCGGCTCGGTACGCGTGCGCACCGCTCGTAAATAGCCCGCGATGCAATTTGCGAAATTGTTTGCTTCCTTTTTATTATTTTGCGGATGTACCGACGGGAGATGCAGCTGTTCGTGTTCGTTTCGCTTTTGGAGATTTCGCGCGGATCAATCTGTTAAGCTACTTTTTCTAATCGGAGATAAAGGGAAGCCTGATGAGCTTGCACAAGCAAGTTTCGGACTCTGCGGCAGTTGATGGTCTATGTTGAAAATAAGATATCGATTAACATATGTATATTTTGTGATGAAGAGCAAGTAGCTTATCACTTGGAGCATCTTGTCGACATCATTTTCTGAGCATGTTGTTGTTTCGGTTGTAGGTACAAAAAAGACTTTGAGAGAATGAATAAAACTTTCAGCATCTGTTCTTAAGCACTATTTATATAATACGGACATCGCAGTATAGCTTCGGTCGACATTTATCTTCTCATGTTTAATTTTTTTGATAACAGTGTATCTTCCCCAAATTATTTATAGAAATCAATAAATTATTATTTATTAATTATTGAGCTATCTGCGTCTCCATTTGATTTATAGCGCATCTGACATCAAGACGTTGAGAAATTACGAAATCTTGGTGATTAATTGAATTAACTCAGTGCTTGACCAGAGTCCATTCTTATGAAAAGTATTATCTTTTCAACTTTTGAATATGATTGATAAATTTCATCATTTCAAACAAGTGACTTTACTTCAGTACCGAGTAATATAACATAATTTCTCGTATTCGTTTGTCAAGTTTTTTAACTATAACTTACTTACACGCACGAAACTTATCATTAATAAATTTTTTTAAATCATAAGTGTATGATTAAATGTTTATAACAGATGTAATTGTTAAAATTTGAAATTACTATTTGTACAACTATAATGAATTATTTACGTCTTATCCTGATACAAACATTATTTAGGTTGTGAAGGAAAAAAGAGATGTCATGCCAGTTGACTCGAAGCGCCTATGCGCTGTAATGATGACTTTGCATCTTTGAGTGCAATCTAATCTGCAGCGTAATTAATTGAAAGTTCGATCGATAGGCAAGGTGTGACTTTTGAATGAAAGCTACGTGATTTCCTAAAAATAAGGACTAACATTTGTTTTTTAATAGTCAGTATTCAATACATTGCAGTAAAGTTATTTATCTTCATAAACGTTTAGCAGTATATACAATTAATTAAAAAGTTGATGAATGTTTGTAAATATAGGTAGGAGCCGAAGCTGATCTACCTACATAATGATAATTGCGAAATTTGCTAATTTCAGGGGGTTCATTTACTTCCTGTGCGTACTCATATTTCACTCGAGCCACTCTCTCAAGCATCTAATTAAAAATCCCCACTTCCGGCGCATCCTGAAGACGATGAAAAATACAACATCAAACGATTCTCCCCCTTCGGCACTTTCTATATAATTAAATAGATAAACTGCGCCATAGCAGATCGAACGGGCTGGAACAAAGAATCATTCCCTAACGAGACTGTATATACGGCAGTGGCGGAATTCGCGCGCCATATTTCAGTTAAAGCGGGGGTGGCGTTCGATGCTCCGGTGCGCGCGTTGCGATGGCAATTAATTACTTTTGTCCCTTCTATCTCTCTCTCTCTCTCTCTCTTTCTCCCTCACTTGCGCGCGCGCGCGCGCGAAGAGACGCGTATAACGGGTGTGTCAAAGATCTCTAAAGGCCGGCTCTGCCTGTCTGTCGGTTTTGGTACCTTTGATAAAGAGCCGACGAATCGCGATGAATATTGTGGCCAATGATGGCGTTCAAGTTGCAACCGGCTATTGGTTTTGCATTTAACCAAGCAAAATAGAAAAATCCGGTGTAAAAAGTGTTGAGGCATATGCTTATATTCGGTATACCAGTCGATTAATCGCTTATATAAAATTCGTACACTTACGTTACATATTGAGAAAGTTGATCAACTATCAACATCTGTGGTGACGTATAGTTCGAGGACCGGAAAAATTTGGTTGAAAAGTTCTGGATTCGTTTGATGATGAAAAATCTCAATCCAAAATTTACGTTTCCGCAATTGCGTATATACACACGTCAAAGGCGGAGAAAGACGAAATAGACTCCGATTACATGTATGGGTAGGCGGTCGTGGAATGTGGGGGCGAGTCTATCTTCCCCTTCCTCTCTCTTTCTCTGTTATTCCCTCTCTCTCTCTCGGCTTTCCCCTCGGTAGCGGTCGCCGTGGATAATAGCGTAACTGATAGCAGTGGCTAACTGGGAGATCTTCCTCAGCTCCTCGCCTAATTTTCGGTTCGCCCGAGAGTCGTTTGGCGGAACCCGGCGACGACGCATAGCGTCTCTCTCCCAATTAATTCTACCAATTATGCTAGGGACTGGTAGGCAAGGAGGGTCGGATTAATGGAACTCGCGTTTGTTTTCTTGTTTTTCTACAATACAACTTCGATTTTTTCACGAGGTTTGAGCTTTACAAAGTAATGTCCAACGTTTCTTTTCATACGCTAAGAATTATATTATACGAATTATATATTTAATATGAAAAAGTTGCTGCCAATTTATTGGCACGTCGTTTCCTTAAGCTAATGTTTGCAATAGAGTTTGTATTTGGTAAAGTCTACTGTTATTTATATTTTCCAACCTAATATCATTAGAAATATAAATAATTAAAATAATGTCAATCATTTTTTATTAAAATACTATTTCAATATTCAAAATACCATTTTGATGCATTTTCTATTATTTTATATTCTTGAAGGCAAAAAACCCCTAATTTTAAGTTTGCAAAACGGAACGTAAAATATTGATTCGCTTATCCTGAAATCTAAAAAACTCTTATATGAATGAAAGAAACATGTAATGATATGGCACTTTTTTTTACAACAAAAATTGTCGATTATTAAGTATTCGAAATTGAAAAATTGACTACCATATTATAATGCATCAAAATTATGTTCGTGTATTTTATTTCTTTTCTCTTTTTATGGATAAAATTAAAATATCCTATTCGTTACCAAGAAAAATTGATTTTTGTAATAAGTTCATTTTTAGTAGAAACTGCATATCTCGGGCATTTTTTTTATTTTTAATCAAATATCATGTAGGATAAAGTAGGACGTTAAACTGAATAAAATAGCTTATGGCTTGTCGAGAAGCTTACAAAATTCTTGAAGTGATAGCAGTTTGAAAACAATCTTAAAAAGTAAAATTTTAAAGTCAAGATTTTATAAAAACCTTTAAACATTACAACCCAGATGAAATTATAGTGCTATCATAAAAAGAAAAAATATGTTTCAAGTAATTTTAAGAGAAAAATAACAACCTTATTGTTCATGACTATTGATGATATGACAATAATCGATATGTTCGATGGATTGAGTTGGATTCGGTTATGTAATAAAACAATACAAAAATATTGCTATGCACAATTGTAATTTTTGTTCGAAAGCGAGTCTCTCTTATCATCCCTTTATTGTATAGAAATTTTTCGCTGTATTTGTGATAAATTTAACTATGACATTTTCTCAGTGTACGTTTAACTCTACACTGGTTCATAATAGCCATAATCTCAGTTTTGTAAAAAAGATGGTTTATTTTCTTTACCAAGTTAATCGTACGGTTGGTCCAGTCGTCAGCCAAGAGAATAAATCAACAATCCTTGTGCTTTATATATTGAATTATGAATCTTATGGAGGAGTGAGAAAAGAAATTAAAGTAGCTTGTGTGCCATAATTGGCTTCAATAAAAACATCTCCTCGCATGAATATTACTTCCCTGTAGCAAGATTCACGATCCACGTCCGTGGAGGAAAAAGAAGCTCATCCTTCGCATTATAAAATCGCAATCTAATTTGCCCACATCCACCGCAAACGGCGAAACCTGCGCGCGCGCGCGCGCGCCAACGCAAGCCGGGGTCAATGAAGTCATCGCTTGGATATGCGCGTGCACCGCGCGGCAACGTTTAATAATCATAAATTTTGCGAGCAACCGCAAAATGGCCCCTGCCATAACTGCACACGCGCTCTCTTAGACAATAAGTCTTCCCTTACGTCTTCATCATTTGCGGTCGCTAAGGCTGTTTACAGCATTATAATAACAACGTTACGCGCGTTCGTGAGTTTAGTTTATTTTAATGGTGGACTTTTTTAAGGCCAATTCGTACCTAGCTATAGAGTTGAAAAGATGCCTCCGTGTCGTCTGAGCAATTTGTGGGGAAATTCGAACGAGTCTTCGGAGCCTGGAAGAGAAAGATTTTATCGTTTTTGACTGCGAGCTTTCGACTACATTTTATGGAGTAATGACTAAAAAAGTAAGTTATACTATTTACATTATTGCGAAATGTTCATTGCTTCTCAATCTGAAATTTCATTACTTATATATAATAATTGAGTATTATTTTATTACACAAATAAAATTAACTCACGGTTTAGTAAAAAGATGTTTGTAATTCAACTTACGAATTAAATGAAACAATACTCATAATATACATCATTCTACAGGATATAATACGATTATTATATTTAGTATAAATGTAAAATTTTAACTTTTCAGCAACAAAAGTGCTTTTGATCTATAGACATGCGATAAAATATTTATAATTTTAGTGGTAGTTATAATAAATTATATAAATTAAAATGAGAAGAAAAATGAAATGATATAATACCATCGATAATTAGCGATTGTCCACATAGCTGATAACTTACCGCTCATATAAGTAAGAAAAGTTTTCAAATACCGAGATGGAATCGAGAGTCCACTTACATACGAAGAGTGGAGTGCACTGTGTAAATTTACATAATCCCTTGCGAAATTTTACTTATTCCAGCAGGGCCATTCTTTTTGTATGTCTGGAGCAATTTAAATTCTAATGCTTAACCAATTTTGTGTCATCTACTATAAAATGTCACAGCTGATACAGTGTTTGGCTATAGCGATTTTCTATTATTTGTCAAAAGAACATTAATCGTTCTCATTTTAATTTTAGGCCTTACATCAATTCTTGATTTTTTTCCATGAAACCACAATCAAGATATTAATTGGATACTATGTACCTCTGACATACTTATTTCTTAGACAAATCCATTGATTTCACATTTGTATAAATAATTTTTCCTTTACTTAAATTAAGAATATTATTACACAATTTTTGAAAAATTGCTGAAACATAAGATTTACGGAAAATAAACTTTGTCCTGAAACTTTGGTAGGGGTGTGATGTTATATAACTTATGGAATTGTATTATTTTTCATGACTTGATAGATCTATATATAAGAATATAATTTTTTATAATGGCTTTCTAGCATCAACTCATTGAAAAGAATTTTCGAAAATACTTCTTATATCTTACAATTTAAAGTTATTATCTATTAATAATCTGTAGGTCGGTTGACAAATATAATACCTGGGCTCCATAAATTCCCATGTGTGAGACAAAAATGGAAAAATACCATCGGATTCCATAACCTGATCTAGGAAAATTTGAGTATATTATTTATAGATAGACCTTACTATATTATATAGTTATAAGTGATTTTCATGTATTCTTCCTTTCCTCTTATAAACCCCCTTAACGTCTCTTAATTTATGAAATTATTATCTTATTCACGCCACCCCTTTCTATAATAATTTTAAATTTAGTTTAAACTTATTTTATTATTACACTTTTATATTTATATAAATATATTGTTAAAATGACTGACATATAGTTAGTTAATATAGTGACATAAAATGTTGTAAGGTTTCAGACAATCTCAGATTCCAAGATTTATGAAAGTTGAGAGAATTAAGTTCCCGAGTACTTAACAAAACAAAAGACAAACACAGAACAATATGCTTTACTCAAGTATTTCGTGGTATAAAGTAATAACATGCGATAGGAATTAGAACAAAGGACAGGTCATAAAATAATTGAAGATTCTCATTTATTTAACATGATAATACCGACTGGATCTCTCTTAACAAAGTATGCATAATATGTTACATCATAATACGAGGAAGAACGGTTCCCAGTGCATGCAGAACTAAAAAAACATGTGAAACATTTGTAATATCAAATATGACTGTAATCCAAAGTGCATAGAATTTCATAGAACTTTTTAGAAGTTCAATGTAACTCTATGTTATTGTTGTGACGTCAGGGATGATGTATACGTTTGATGAATGAGATAATCGGTGACAGCTGAGACTTGTTATTGTTGCCAGACGTGTATACCATATCAACATGAGCACGTGTATAATTTTACTAATTTACTATAGACTACGTGACGCAATTCATGTACCTTACAATGTTGATCAATTCGTGTATAGTAACACAAGAAATTCAAATTATTGATTAAGAATAACACGAGGAATAAAAAGAATTGGTCAGTTATTACAGCAACCGTTATGCGTTAGAAACTAATAATGATCTGATTAAAATAAAATGAAATTTATTTATATTTTTAGCTCTAACGAAATGGAATTTAATTGTTAAAAAATAAAATTTAATTATTTTTCTTTTCAATAGTATGTTTTTTTTTTAATAGACGGAGGGACCACTCTGAACTAAATTTGCATAACAATAAATTATAAAAGAGTTAGAAAAGTTAATAATAAAATAAAATTCAGAATAAGACAGGATACTTTTAAAGAGAACGTATCTATTTATCTACCTGTTGGATGACGTGAAAAAGGATAGAACAAAAATAAAATTTAGGGTATCGGTGAAAGTTACTGTGAGGTTAACATAACCTCTCAGATGTTTAATCGAGTAAAATAGTGTAATAAACATTATACTGAGCATTGAAACCATTTTATTAATTATTAGGTACATCTTGATCGATAAAAATATAAAATTTTCCTCAAGGTGAACCATAAATGATTAAATATCAATATGAACTTTGTGTGATATATGTGGCAGTTACTGACATCCTATAAGTACACGGTTTTTAATTACTGCGTGTATCGGTTATCGTGCCCTGTTAGAAGATAGGGCATAGTAATTGAGAGGGCATCTGAAAATCTTACAAAAATTAGGGTTTTACTTTATCAAGGAGCGCGGGAGCGCTTCGAAGGCAAGTTATAGACGAACCTGACGAAACGACCCGTGCTATATTATACATTGAAATGGGTGTGCATATAATATACTTAAGAATTCGAAATCAAAACAAATGATTGAAGACATAATTACGATCCTTAGAAGCTTAGTGAGTCTTTCATTCTAATTATTTCAATTTTCATTTATCCTCTTTTGGTTTCATAAATATAATATTTTGTACTTTACACTCACATACGCGCGAATTCATGAATGTTTTGATGAGTACACGGTTTCACGAATTTCTAAAAATGTTGATAATTTTTTGTCATTTTTTTCTATTTTTTTTATATAGGCTACTTAGTCAGCATCTTACGAATTAACAAGTCTTATGGCTTAAATGAAAACTCTTTATTTCTACTTTTTGCTTTCTTCTAAAGAAAGCTCTGTGATAATAAAAAAAGATTTTTTTCAGGAAAACATGTAAGAAATGTGTTTTAGTAAAATCTTATGATCTACTAGAATGATTTTAATCGGATAGGGCTAATTTTTTTTAATTTTCGTAATACAATTAGAGTCAATCTACTATTTTTGTTAAAATTAATTTTATTTTGTTTCATAGCAATTGTTTTAAGCTAATATTGTTTATATATTATGAATTAGTTATGTGTAGGATACAATTCTGTACAATTTGAGAAAATCCATATCGCTATAGATATATTTAGTCATAAATTATTGATGAAAACGTAATTTTTTACAAATAGGTTATATTTCGTAAATAAAAAAAGATATTAATATGAATATATTTATTTGGTTACTAAAAATTAAAAATACTACAACTGGTTAAATTTTTATGATTTGCGGTTAAAATAACATCATAATAAGATTTCAATCGTTCAATATTTTTTTCATCTTTATTAGGGGAGACCCGAACATAACAGAGAAATTGAAGAAAAATGTACGAAAAGTGTGCTTTTAAAAAAAGAAGGAAAAGAATAATTTCGAAGAAATATTACTGCTGACAGCTTCCTTTTTGGACACGCAAAATATTATTCGTTTTTTAAATACAGTAAGACTACCCACAAATTAATGGAAGAAATGTTGTCTTTCATATAGTTGTTTGCGTAAAATATTTTAAAATAGTGTATTACACCTGTATGAATTTTTGATTGCGTGGATTTTCAACTCACAGTGCAAAAATCGAGCCTTTCTGCCAAAGGTAGGTACGTCGACACAAAGCGTCACATACTGATACTCATCTAAATAATAATTACTTTGAAAGCAATAAAAATTGCTTTTCTCATGACGTGCATATATACATATTCCTACGCATCTACGCATCGACGTAATCACGAGGGCGCAGGAGAAAAAAGCAGAAATTCAGATACCATCATCACGTAACTAGATTCTCGGTAAAAAGACGCGACTGCACTCTCGTCAAAGGCAGCAGCAGCACGCGATCAAATCAAACGCACATATGCGAGATTTTCAGTTTGTGTGCGGTCGCGGATGTTACACCATGGCTGCAGCGAATTAGATTAGACTAGAGTCTCGCTATATCCCGCCTACACAGACACGCTTGCGTATGTTTACACGGAGTTTGCCAGGACTTTTGCGCGGTGCGCTTATTACACGGTGCGAGGGAGATAACAAAATTGGCAACGGGACTGGAAGTTGCTGTGGCCGCGAGTGCTTACAGGGAAACGAGATTGCTAAATGACAGGGACGCGAGAGCTCTTGCCACGAAAAGTTTAAATTGATGCGACGGCTTCGAGACTCATGTAGATGTTTCACCAATCGCGCGAAATAATTAAAACTAATTATAGTAGCATACCAGCTTGCATCTACCAAATATTACTCCTTCCTACTGTTCATTCTGACTGAAAAACTAAAAAGGGAAGGAAAAAGAATATCTATGTACGTGCGGTATTTACTATTTTAAAATGTAATACATGTATTTTTTTCAACTTTACTCGCAATGACACGAAAAGAACAATTACTAGAATTGAAATCTACTTCAATCCATTTTATTGTTAAAAATATTTTTTATATAATGTGGTCTCGGTTAAAATTGTTATTATTTCATGACAAAAATATATTTTGGGTTCATGCAAGTACTTAAGGAATTAACGCTATAGAAATATTCCTTACCAAATCATTTTTTACACCAGTAATAAACTTTTGGATTCCATTTACTTACTACACCAATCTTACGCTCATTTACCCATTATTCTCTAACCAACATAGTTCCCCTCCATTTATGTATTATTAACAAGAATCAAAATAAGAATATATGCCACTAAAAAATTATTGGCACTAAAGCTACGAATAGACAGCCTACGGGAATTATGTAACAGAAGTATTAAAACGAAAGCATCCATTCGTAAGGTAGATGGAAAACTCTTTTGCGAAACGACGTCGGAGAACGAATTTCGAAAGTCGCAAGCCGACAGTGGTTAATAACTTAATACATCCATTTCAGATCGCGCATGCGCAGTCCATATATATCGGTATGCCAAACTCGTAAACGATGTATCGCGCGCGCAGCAGTCCAGAAAAATTCTACACTAGGTAGTACGAGTTCGACGATCGCGTAACAAGCACAATACGTAAACGCCCCAACGTTGCAGACGTAAATCTCTCCACCATAGAAATATTTCGCTCACAACTCTACGCTTATACATAAATGAATTATTCTCGAAATTCGAAGACGCTCTACGTCAAAAATTATTTTCTATATTCCAAGCGCAGAATCAAAGAAAATAATTCTTATAGTAGTATTTTTATAACTGATTCTTGTCATTACTTATTAAACAGAAAAAAATCTTTACTATTAACGAACGGAAGTTTGATATAGACAAATGAAATGCTTACTTGTAGATGGAAAAATTCGTTGACAGTTAAGTTTATAAACGTCTGGTCGGTAACAGTAAAGATTTTCTTTTTTTCTGTGTAGTATAATAAACAAGTTTCTATAGAAATACTATTAATAAAAACGAGTTGGCTAGACTTACCAATTAATGATGATTAAATGAGTTATTGAAGGTTAAGCTTCTAATATGTAATAATAAAGTCTGATAAGATTGCAGACTTGTGAGAAAATTAATTGTTTTGAAGATATAGTTATAATACGAATAAGGTAGATGTAATATTGTTTGCTGTGTGTAAGTACATCAACAAAAGAAAGTAAATTAAAAGGAGATTAGATAAGAATCAAAGCATGTACTACGTAATGTCGCGCTTCAATCGCAGCTCGAAGAAAAGTTTGGCTATACAAAAGGTTTATTAAAATGAAGATAGCCAAGGTGTTCGAAGTGATAATTATATCGTTCCCACTAGAGGCAGCCTCCACTCCGAAGAAAGAAAAAAAAAAACGAAAACAGTTTCTCACAGCGCGTGGCTTAATCGAGCACTCGCGTGAAAGTCAAAGACACCGGGGCGAGTGCGGGCTGTGTGGGGAAGAAAAAACGGCTTCGAAGAGCAACAAAAGCATTCGAAAAAGAAGCCCGCGCAGCCGCAAAGGAGGCGCGCGCGAACGTATCAATCTAAATTACAAATTCCAGCGCACAATAGACTGCTCCTCGCCGCAGCCGCCGCGCGAGAGAGAGAGGATACACGAGTTAACGCGCTCTCTCTTTCCTCCCTCCTTTCTCCCCTTCCTTCTCTCTTACTCTCCTGCTGTGGCTCTCTCTCTCTCTCTCTCTCTCTCTCTCTCTTTCTCTTTTGCCCCGAGAGGCCCCGAGAGCGTATTAATTTATTTGCCCTTTATTTGGCTGTCAGTGCCGCCTCCCTGGAAATATCTTAATCTCGAGCGGCCGACGAAACTAGTTGGAATTATCCGCGAGCACGTGCAGAAGGATCGAGAGCAGAAGAGTGTGCGTACAAGCAGTTGTGTATGAGATGTACGAGCGATGGTAATCGGATTATCGGGGTAGTAGTATGCGCATTCGATGACATAAACAATATTGCTGCCTATACGTGGATATATAAGTAGATTTTCTTTCTGTGTAATCGCTTTTTATATTTAATTATTAATTAACTTGTCACGAAAACTAGTTGATTTAGAATATCACTTCTCAGCCTGATTTCGTAAGGCTAGTATGAATCACAGATTATTGTCCATTTAACATTTCAATAAATCTTTAGAGTTATTTTTTTTTTATAAAAAATTCATTTTGATATATGAAGAAAATAATGAAAATTACAAATTTTATCTAGCGCGTATAGAATATGTACAAAGAAATTATTAAATACCGACGAATACTGCCACTCGTGAAGCGTATATTCATAAATTCAACACAATCACAAGACTCCTTATAATAAAACATCTTTCCGACGTATATTATCTTGTTATTAATTTCGCCTGAATTATTAATTAGCGTAACTAAAAATTTACGAAAATCCATCATCGTCACGGCACTGCTAGACGGCCTCCGGCGTACATGTCTCGAGATAAAAGAATTTCGAAGAACCGCGTGCGTCTCGTGAATTCGTCACAGACCGCGGCCACGATGGCGATAAGGTAGAAGAAGTAGGGGAGAATTAAAGAGAGAAGAAGAAGAAGAGAGAGAGAGAGAGAGAGAGGGGGAGCGGGGATAATCGAAACATGCGGGGAGAGTAAGCGATCTTTCCAAGTCCCCGCGGCAATTCGACAGTCATAAAAGTCAAGTTTATTCCGGGGCGATAATGCTTGTAATCCAAATATAATTCTGGTTGGGGAGGGTGGCGAGAGACAGCAGTAGGCCTTTACAACTTAGCGAACGCACGACGGGGCTTCTATTTTCTGAAATGTCGAATGCTATAGGGATTGCGTGAGGATACGTGTGTTACATCCCTTATTAGATCAGAGTAAACTTATATATACTAACAAAAGCAAATCATTGTGTAGTAGCATACGACACTTAATATTTTTTTAAAGCCTATACTACGTTTATATCATTTTCAAAATACGCCCTATATTTATGATTATCTATTCTACTTTTGGCTCTTCAACCACAATCTACAATCTTCAATCATCTCAAGTATTTCTGGCTCTATTTCAAATAAATATTTATCGTCGTCAATAGTTGTGCTAAGATTAATTGTAATAAGTAAAATATCTTCTTTTATTTTGCCCATATTTTAGATCAGAATTTTTTTTACTCAAAAATATTTTCCTGCGCGACCTAAATAACCACAGTTTTCGATTTATGCATAAAAAGAACATTTTTCAATATAGAAGATTATTTATTACTAAAATAATGTTTTCAATTTCAAAGCCTTCATTATAGGTATGTGTTTTCTTATTTGAGGAAAAACTATATGAGTATGGTGTATACAAGAAGATTTTTACAATGATTATATGTAAAAAATAAGGTGAAAAGCAAGCACCCAGAAAATAAATGTTTTGAAAATGAACTTTCCTTAGTAGAATGTCACAGTGTTGAGCCTATTAGATATATTTAAATGAAGTAAAAAAAATGCACAACCCCTATTTCACATATGTATGTATGACTGGTTTCCATCGTTCACCTCTCCCCCTGCACAACGATTTCCCGCATCACGGACAACCCTCGCCATTTGATTCCCAACTGCTGGTTTATAGGCCCCGAAATCACAAAAGCCAAACCACGCGTAAAGTGCCTCTCCCCTTGTGTCTGGTATACTTGCGTACGTACAACGTGCAATAAAATAACGATGTATGTAGTTGGAAACAAATGGCGGATTTTCGTATAGATACACGGATTTTTATGAGGAGTTTTTGACCTAAAACAGAGACACAGGTTGTATTTGTAAACGACTGACGCGCACCGAAAAGCCTTAGCATTTTTATGGAAATAATATGAGATACTAAGCTTGATTTCGCTACAGTTTGCGTGATAAGGTATTTATAGATAAAAAGTTCTAACATATTTGACTTTTAAGGTAATTGACAAGAAAATCAGATTATTAATACTAAAGTAGAGTATATGATGCATATGAGCGATTCTACTGATAAGTTCTTTCTTACATTTCGAATAAAATAAAAAATTATGTTTCTCTTGTTCTTCAGGCCTCCCTAAATCTGAAAAAATATGTATATAAGCTCTAAAAAACCACTTATTTTTTGCTGACAATAATGCGATTTTTGAAAAATATTTCAAAACTATTCTAGTTTAATCCTTAATCATTCCATCAAAAACAATTCAATATGAACATTGGGAATAAAACTATATAGTTTTCTCCAGAGAGTGAGACCTTTGAGACCATTTTTTAGAATTAAAAAATGTTGATTTCTTCAGAGTTTTAAGTTATACATCAATCACTATAAACATGTGTAGATTTAATTGTTTACTCTACTTATACTCTACTCATTCGCACTCTACTCAACAGCATTTCTCTACATCGACATACTCTACACAAGCTTTTTGGTAAGAAATTCTAAAATAATATATTATACGCCATTATTTTCTAAACCGAAATACTGTACATAAGCTTTTAGGGGGAAATTTCTATAAGTGAGCATATTTTACAGTTATTTTATAAAAGCAGCTTATTCTACACAAATATTTTCTTTATGGAATATTGTCATAAATTATTTTTGAAGCATTGACACTATAATGACATTCTCTTCACCGATACGACCTACTCTATATAGGCGGTGTCAAAAATGTGATTTTTAGTCGTATAAGATAAAAAAATTGTTCTAACTGCTATTTCGAAATCTTCTGAAAATTAATCATTATTCGAGCTTCTGATCTTTAGCGTTTAGATTTTCAACTATATTGTAATATATCGGCGATTCTACAATATATGTACTACATTAGAATGTAGTTTTTGTATCGTGGATTTATATTATGTACAAATCGATAAGTTACTTTCATATTTTTATTAAAATATAAAGCTGTTTCATGACGGAATAAGTCTTATTTGAATATATTATTGCTTATTTTATCTCAAATCTGATACAACAATTACACAAATCTTGTTAGTAATTAATTATTTTATTATTTATACTGGTAACTTGACTAATTATGACAGTTATTATACATATATGTAAATTTAACCTAGAAAGTGTCTTTTAATTTGAGACTAGTAGGTCTCAGTTACTAAAATGAATTTCATCTAAATGTAACTGACAAATTTTGTTTATTTTTATATAGTAATGAATATAATGTTATTATGTGACTTTTTACACGAAATTTATTTAACGACATATGTAATAAAAATTGTTTAAATCTATATCTATAAGTTAGATAGTATATATAAAACATCGAAGTTTACAAACACTCATTTTATTATAACTTATTAATACTTCAAATCACATCGTTAAATACAGACACTTTTTTTTTATAGAAAATGCGATTCAAATATTAAGTATTGCTTATTTATCATTTGTTTCAAAACCAAGACATTGCATACAAAACACTAATACATGGGTGTCCGCCTTATGTTTTTCATAAGACGTAGATATGATTATTTTAGTTTTTCGTTAATATTATTTATTATTTAAACGTCTATTCAGTTTTAGAAGTACGTTGCCGACGTTTGACGCGGCGGCCACTGCTTTGACCGCCATGTAGTACACTACGGGTACTGTACATGCGCAGTAGCACGAAGCCAGTCTTCCTAACTGTGGTAATGGAGAGGGCAGTAATTGTCTTGGTGTGTAAATTCTTACTATTACATAGCTTCCTCTATTCCGTCTGCTCCGGAGCTTTGCGTACGCAGATCCACTTGACGGCCACTGTCAGTTCCGCTTCAGTGTTGTCTGGCGGCTTGTCTGTACCGTCGTCCGCCGTTAGTCCTAACGGTCTTTCGAAATGTGCTAGATATAGATGGTAAATGACTCTGTCGAGAAAAGCCAGGTATGTCATGTACTGCCCCCCTTTGTTTGATCTTATTCATGACCGTTTTGTATGGGCATCCCCAGGGTTCTTCTTCCACATCTTCGCAGAAATCATGTCTGCACTTTCTTTTGCTGCTTTAATGACAGTCTTGAGCTGCTCGACTGTAGACCCGAGCTGTGACGCGGCAGCATAACAATAAGGAGAAGATGCGCGCGAGGTCTTCCAGTAAGCCTTGCGACATTAGCTCAGTTGGTAGAGCACCTGATTAGAATCTGCGGGTCTCGTGTTTTCGAGCTGCGTTTGTCGCATATTTTTTATGCGACTTATTCATTTTATTTACTCCGTCTTTCTTCATATGTAACAGCTACTTTCTCTTCAGTTCGTAGGCGCCGCTAAATTGTTGGAACCGTGGTCCGCAAACAGCTTTGTGGTGTAGTCTTCTAGCTCGGAGGCATTCTCGTCGAAATCCGTCTATTTCCTTGTTCTACTAATAAACAGGTGGCCATCCACGAAAGTTCATATTCTTAAACATCGACGCATCGCAGACTGCTGGTGGCCGGTGCCCATCTCCTTTCCTTCAATTGCATAGACGGTCTGCTGTTCTTCTGATAATCTCAAGCTGATATACTAGAGCTTGGTGGTCACTGCCGGTGTATCGGCTTCTGATTCGCCAGTCAAACTTTTCCCCCGTCAGTATTGAATCGACGAAGGTCAGATCAACTATAGAGTATTTCCCTCCATTGGAATAGACCGGCGCAATCGAACCCGACAGTTCATCCGACTGATCTTCATCTTATCCTCTTACATTAGTCTCCTCGACTCCACTGTTGAAAGAATGAAATTAGTTTCGCGAGTTCCTCTGCCTGGGATTAATGTCCTGAGGATCTGTAGTGCTCGAATTGATTACGTTGTTTATGACTTACGCCACCTCATCTACTGTTGGATTCTCGTTCATGTCTCTAATGTTGATAGCCCCCCTCTTAATGAGTACTTGAACGATGACTGGTTCCTTTATAGTGTCCGTGACTGCTATTTGAAGCTTTGTGGCTTCCATACCAGGTCTTTTCAGTTCCAGAAGTAGTTCTCTTGTTCTGATGTAGGTCACTCTTTCTTTTAAGACCGAGAGTTATTGTGCGGTTTTCATAGTCTTATGATACCGTCGTACCGATCATCGCCGAACGCTATGATCTTCCTAACATCGAGGTATGGACGCCTCCACTTGCTCCTAATCTGCGGTTTGCCCAGTTGTCTTGCGAATATCCTCTTTCTTCCTGCCCCTTTTCTCTAAGGTTGTCCAGTCAGGGTCTTTTGGATGGCTTCCTATCGACGTCGTAGTAGAGGGAATCTCCCATCTTCCTTTTCCTCCTTTCGCTGTCTTCTACCTCGTTATTTTAGGTGGTGTCACTCGTTCACGCTTAGAATTCTCCTATATGGCTATCCCTTTGTGAAAGAGGGGCAACGTCTGACTAGCCCCGTCTTTATCGAAACTGGCAGTTTTTCGGGATTTGGACACTGCCGTACTTTTATCAGCTCCGTAAGGTGTCACAATCAATTTGCGATTTATTACATTAATACTAGTATTTTAAATGGATGGTTTTATTGCGGATATTTATACACCAGTTTATTGACTTGGAAAAATGGAATTTCATGAGATAACGTTTTTAAATATGTTGCAATGTTGATACTGGTCAGTTACTTCATTGGCCTCAAAATAAAAATATAATGGCATATTATGCATCAAGGGCATCCATAGCCCTTATCTCTTTCAAGTGCAAGATATAATTGTTCGCATACCCGTAGTTAAGTTATTTGCGTTAAATCCCTGATTACAGGGTCAAAAACTTTTCACAAAACATCACTTGCAGGCGACATTAGTTGGAAAAGAAGTAGGAAAATGAGCATGTATGTGGCAGTTTCTATGAGAGAACAACACATATCCCTGAAGTCAGGAATTAAACACAATATTTTGTGCCAGAGTTACGAAAAAGTATTTTACAATACTTGCGGCACAATTGTACATGTCGACACGGGTGGGGAACTCGCTCGCTCGTGCGAAAAAGTCGCATGAGCTAAATAATCAATTTACGCATTAGTTTCGAACAGTATTTTATATCACGAGCGCCGAAAAATCATACCAAAGTTGTGATTTTGAGGTTAGAGTGGTATAAAGTACTTTATTTTCCTGTTTTGCGAGAATAACGTATTATTGGGAATAATAAAATGATACTTTTGTCCCGGTATTATATTCGGTTCAATAAAATACCATAGTGTAATACGAAATAAAATTCTTTATAGATTCAATAATTAGGAGAAATTTCGCTAAGATTCCTTTAACGGCACTCGAGATATAAATTGAAGACAAATATTGTGAAATCGTAGGACCTTAAAGTTGTAATAATTTATAGTTAAGTTGTATATAACATACATCGTCGCTCACTAGGAAAACTATCACATTTCATTTCTCGCAGCAAAAAGTAGCAGATTTCGTACAAAAAAGTCTTAATGTGTTTAATTAATATGTATATTTTTCCCATTTATTTTTTAAAACAAGATTAAAAGTGAATTAGTGAAATTAATTAATTTATTAAAATAAATAATTTTTTTTACTATTCACTTTGAATCTGGTTTTAAAAAAATAAATGGAAAAAGTATACATATTAATTAGACACATTAAGACTTTTTTGTACGCAAATATTCTTATGTACACTTTGATTTTCGTATATTTTATAAAATTAGGAGCGCGAAATGTGCTAGTCTTCGGATGTGTTACTCTTCGCCGATAATTTGAGATGTATTAGTCTTCGTAGGGGGCGAAGATATCAACAAGTATAAAATTTTTAGAATACTTTTCTCAAAATTAGCAAATATAATATATATATATATGGGTAACTTCATGTCAACTGTGACATGTCTAAATTTTTAAATTATTGAAAATGACTTTTTCTAGTTCCAAATTAGCCGCAAAACATAAATATAAAATTTTAGATCAGAATATTAAGTTGTTTAAAAATTAGAATCAATTGAAAATTTGAAAATTTTGAATTTTTTCATAAATCTGCAATTTTCATGATTTTTTTAACCATAAAA
>JAYJLV010000056.1:6767998-6783085 GCA_036873485.1 Torymus texanus
TATATATATAAAATATGTGACAATAAAGTATTACAGGCAAACAACGAATAAAATTTAGTTCAATTTACAGCATTTATCATTTTTTTTCAGTTATTACTAAATTTTCACGGTTTGTTATCAATAGCTTTTTGATGAGTAAATAAAAATACGTTAAACAATTTAACGAAAAAAAAAGTTGTAAGACGGCTAAGTAATAATGACATATTTTAAAATTAATTAAGTTTCCGATTATTTCTTCACCTACAGAAAGCTTTTCATAATAAAGAGTTCATACGTTCTGGCTTAGCATCTTGAACGCTCTTCTCCCGCGGACAATGAAAAAAGTCCCATTCAATGTCTTTCAATCCCGATGATCGATGATGCGCGTCTTGTGATTTTTCCGCTTGCACGTGACTCCTCGTTTAACATCGACTTTTGTTTAAGCAAGCGCTACTGCGATTGGTATCAGGCCGCGAAAATTCATTTCCCTATTAGTGCGCTGTGTTGCGCCCGTGATATATGAATTGTTTGATAGGCCGGTGTCGCACGACCTATGATTAATGGGGTTTTGCACGAGGGAATGGAGAAGACGAAAAGAAAAGGAGTTGACTAGGGTGTATGCCCCTGATTTCCTTTTTCTGAGTGCTTTGAATAAGTTTTGTTAAAAGGAAAAAAAGTGGATTGTCTGATTTAATATTGAATCGTAATGGAATACGTTATTACTTATTTATGTATATACAAGTTTTACTATAATAAATAGACAAATATATGTACTTAGAAAAAAAATTGATTGGCTCAACAGATTTTCGTTGTAAACTATTCATAATTTAAATCTAACTCAAATTAACAGTAATAAGATTGTTGATTTTATAGTAAGATTTTGTTGTTTTAAAAGAGTTAATATTTCCAAAAACAAATTATATATAAAGAATTAAGTTACAAGTAAATTTAAAAAATTTTAGAATTATCTTTTTCGAACTCTTTTACGCTAATCAAATTTATTAATAATTTAACATATGTACATGGAGTGAAATTTATTTGTAAACTTTTTTTATCGGAAAATTTACCATTTTTATAGTAGCGCTACGACACGCTTGACATGTGAGATTTTTACTGTTTTTAATAGTAATTTTAAGATTTGCACAATTTTTAAATGATAATTTTTTATATTTTTGTAGCAAATTTTATGATTGTTGAAAAAATAAGAAAAAGTACTATTTCAAATAGTAAAATTTGCTACAAAAACATATACTCGGAGTTAACTCTTAATCTCACAATTTCACCTAAATCGACTAAAAATAGTTGATTTTCGTATAATAATTATTATATATTACTTAAAAAATATATGGACATCTAAAAGTATAAGGATCTCTTGCGAAATAAAAGTTCTGCTTTAGGCAGCGGGGGATGCCGCACGATAGCTCGCAGGGGGGAGAGGCGATCCCCTTAATTTTGATGTGGCTTCAATATCACACCTAAGCCGTCCTAAATGTACGTCCTATACGTACTTGTAGAAAAATAGCCGAATTATCTTCAGCAACCTTATATTTAATTTATATTTTTCTGCAATGGTCTTCTAAAATACAATTATAAATAGTAAAATATAAATCGCTTTCATTTGAGACTCGGGAATGAGAGTTTGCCAGTTTATAGATCTATATGGTTGATACTAGGATCATTAGATTCGCTTTATCAAAATTAATATCAATTTCTTGAACATTATTATGGAATGTTAAGAAGGTATTTTATCAATAGTCGCTAATAGAGTCACAGAAACTACTGAAAATAATGATGAAAACTTCCTTTAAACGCTTCTTTAAACGCATGTACAAGCTCAACGTCCACAATATAGCCACACGCAGACTGAATAATGCGTACTACGCGACACCGGAGAGACATGCCTCGTGTTCGGAAGACACGTGCCACGCATCCATCATCTCTCTAAACAACTGTGTGCTCGACCAATTTCGCCACTGCCCTTTCTCGCTAACAATCTCTAGAGCGGTCGTGATACGTATATATACCTAAGCATCATCAAGAAATGAAAAGAGAGACCCCGGCACGTGTCGGATGTGTGTGCTCGTGATGGCTGAAGCAAATATTTCGACAGTGGCGCTGATAGACGACATCAGAGATCATTGATACTTAATACTTGAGAGAATTCTTATAAGTTACGTTTGTTTTTAACGCGATTAACTTTGTTCAGTTCTTATAGGCGTATGTTTTTGTATGTGTGCGCTTAGTTTTAATCGCCAGAGTTCTTGATCAAAAAAGTTATCAGATCAAATGTTTTCATGTATTTTGATAAAATTTGAAGTAATAACGGTTGAATGTAAAGCTACAGTAGTGCTCTTGGATTTTCCACTCAAACAGTATCGTGATCGATTGGCATCTCTGTGTCGAGTTTTCACCTGCTTATCTCACTATAGCTCTGATGCTTCAAACCGTTCTAAAAAAACTGTAGGGCTCAATCACCGCGCTAACTATCATATCTCGTTTGATTTTTAAAAAGGTCTGATTGTATCGTTTAAGTATACTTCAATCTTAATAAAATATACTGAATAATCTTTCGAGTTGCGTATCTTACGGTACAATATGATACACACACAGACACACATGCTTGTATATAAGTAACATATATAAGTAACTTACAGAAAAACAAATACTATGGACTGAATGTAGATCTGACAAAATAAACAAAAATACGTAAGTACTGCAATAATAGAAAGATTTTAGAAATTAGAACGCATGATATCCAGATTTACCACAAAAGTAACAGTAGCAATGCAGTTGATAATTTTTTACTAGCTACAAATGTTTCTACTGTAAATGTTTATAGTTTGTTGGTGATAGTAGATTTAGAACACAAAGAAAAAATTTTTAAATTTTTCTGCGGAGAAGGGTATGAGAAAATAGTTATAACTGAAGGTAAGAAAATAATGAAAAATTTTCTACTTCACATACAGAAAAATCTTTAAGAAATTTTAGGATAGAGCAGTCGGCAAATGAGCCATCAGCAAGAGGATCATTTTTCTGAGTGTAATGATATTTTTTTTATAACGATACGAAGTTAAATATAAGTTTCAATTCAATCTCGCGAAAAACAATTTGATTGCCTGTGTTTATCTCATACTTCAAGAAAACAAAATATGGAAGTAATATAAGCATGATATAGGAAATAGTATGACCGAAGTTTGGCTCTGGCACCGTGGTGATACATCCTTATATTATACTATGAGTAATATATTGGATAAAAATTTTTTTTTGAGCTGGATAATTGATATATTTCTGTTACAAGAGGATTGGATTAACGCAAATGTTTCTGCTATAACACTTTAAACTTCAGTACGACATACATTGCTAGTTAAAACTCTGCCGCCTGAACTTAAGTTTTATATATTTTATATATAATTATTCTTTCTTCCTATATCCATTTTTCCTTATATCTATTTTTTTGTATATCTCCTTTCAAAAGGCATACAAAAAATCTGAACCAACAGATTTCAGCCAGCCCGCAATCATAAAGCAAGTGACCTCGTAAGCCGCATGCCGGGAAAACTCCGAAAAAAAACAGCTAAAAAAGTCCTTTGAGTGCATCGTAGTAGGTTTACGTGGCACGTAATACATCCACCGAAATTAGGAATCTGTCGTTATTACCCAGGGGCAGATAAATTTCGCGTACAGTGCCAGCGGCGGCGCTGGTGGTCTAACCTCCCCTGGACCGCTTTTTTTTAATCGCCAGCCGGCTACATGCTCTCCCCGTGAAACACTGCTCCCCCGGGATTGTCGCGTGTATACGCGCGTAGTGCTGTGTGTGTATGTGCGTGCACGAGGAGGAACGGCAGAGCGCTTGTCATTTTAAATCACGCCGTGCACGGGAGGATCGTCGGCGATTTAGCGCCACAGTCAGGAGGATAGTGCCTGCAAATATACATGGATATGTACGTATACCTGTGTGTGGGGATTGAATGGAATGGTTGTGGGTATAATGGAGACTTATACGGACCCAATGGAATAAAGGATTCAGTGCTATGCGTTAAATATCTTTGAAATTTCGCTATTTCTGGAAGCTTACAACTTTATTAAACTTTTTTCTGTTACAATCCTTTATATTCATTTATTATTACGCTCAAAAACGAGTCGTGTGAATCGTTATTTGATATTTCAAATCATTGCACAAGTTTATTTATTCAATATAATATTCTCTTGATGAAAAATTATAAATAAAATGAACAGATAGTTAGGAAAAACGTAATTAAAAAATAATATATATCTCCGTTTGATAATGATGGAAAGTAAAACGAGATTTCCAATTATTAGTGAAGTAATCAAAATTATTAATCTAGTGCAGTTAATTATGTTGTCACAGTTCAATGAAATTGGAAACAAATTGATTGCCAATGTCAGACAAGGCTGATTAAATTTCTATCAGGGACGCTTGGAAATAAGTTCAATATAATTATAAAAAAATTCGTTGCACGTATCTTTATTACTTGAAAGTTGACATTAATTTTATTCATTATCTATTTTGGGTTTTGATTTTTTAAGGAGGAATTAGCCGCTTTGTACATATATATATAAAATATATAAAATTAGTCGAGCACCTGCATTGTTTATTAAACGAAGAAAACTTCAACTCAGCTAGTTTCTCTTAATGAACACCCTTCACTTTTTTGTTATTATTTGCGCACCGAAGAATTCAATGTGATTAGTTTGATGGAATTTTATAATAATGCGAAACCATGTGTGTGTGTATATTTATGAAGCCCGCTGTATATTTCTTCAGCTCTATAAACTGATTTGACACAGAAGCATGCGCGACGTAAAATGATTGGCTCGTGTGCGTATTTTACGCACGCCTTCCAATAGAGTGTGTAAAGCGACAACTTCGCGCGCACAAAGTTATGTAAAGACTTTGTAAAACATAATACAAATAAGACCGCTGGAAGCGTGCAAACACTGTAAATATTCTCATTTGTTAAATAAATATTTTGTGCGAAAACTAGGCAGCACAATAAATATCGACTTTTTATAATTAATAATAAAGAGTAACTTGGTATTGAGTGTCAATTTAATCACTTAATTATGGTATAAAATGGTATTAAGTAATATTATTTGAACTAAGGATTTTGCAGTAATGAAGTATAAAACAATCATAATAATAGTCAATATGTTTCATTTTTCGTTGATGAGACTCTGAAATATCGTCGACGCTATGAATTTATTTAATTAATTAAGATCAATCGGCGGATAACAGCAGGGAAAACGACTTTGAATATTAGGAGCCAGGGTAATTGTAAGTCTGCGCTCGTCTGCTAGACGTTTAAAGTGTCCGATGGATAATGTATTCGCCATGCTGTGCTCTGCCTTATTAATGTATCGTGAGCTCGGGTACGAATCAACGACCAAGTTAATTTTTTTCATCTTCACGATTACGCAGAGGTATGGGCACTAATATTTAGTATTCGCGAAGTTGCATGACAATGTAAGGAGGCAAATTTTGTCTTGTACACATTTTCATTCGCAATTTTTACCCCTCGCTGGTTTTTGTGCGACATCGTTACATTTTCATTATGCTTCTTTTGCGCTTTACGGGCTTTAAATCAGGCGTGCGAATCAGACAATAATTAATGATGATTTATTTCTTCTTAATTATGTGTACTAGTTGTAGCTGTGTACATTATTGAGTCATGAAGGCGCGCGTGCGCGCTTAGGGAGACTTTTCTGCTTTTTTTTTCTCCTTAGAGGTTTAAATTATTTCGCAATGGAGCACAAAAGATAAATTATGCGTATTTAATGAGACGTCGACGAAAGCCGTGAGTTTTTCAATACGTATGCTGAGAGGTTGTAATTCAACTGGTTGTCCGCTATAATTTTCACTATCTTTATGACCTGTTTCTTTTGTAAGCTTCCAACGTTAAACTAATAAAATTTTCAGTCGATTTGCAATGAAATAAATTTATTGGTGAATGTTGTTTTAAATGTCATCGTCTATTTAATTTACATTTTTTTATGCGTAACTTTTATCCACTATTTACATTTATTTACTTAGTATTTTTTTTGTAAAGTGAACAATGCTATATTTGTATTATTTAAATGAGCCTTAATGCGAGTTTTAGAGCCAAAAAGGTAACATATTACAATTGAAGAAACATTTAAATAATTAACAGGTTGTCATTCTATTCTAGAACTTAATTTATAATGGTTCTGTAAAAATTATTTTGTATTTCTAATTCCAGTAAATTTTTTACAGGAGTTAGGATACAAAAGTCTTTTAGAAAAATTGAAACTATTCAAATACTTGTAGGCATTTATATAACGACGATCAATTGTCCTTACTTCAATTAATATAAATTTAAATTAAATATATATTTTATTGACAATGTATATCTTGTTAAAGAACTTCAAAAATATCTTCTCCAAATTTTTCTTCTCACGAATAGACTCATCCCAAGAAATGGTTTGTTGACATCTCTCGAACGATACTTTTGCAAGTAAGGATAAGAAAAATTTTGTCTGAGATTCTTCAAATTTGAGAAATTCGTTTCGTATTGTTCATTTCGTATGAATATCTAGACTATAATAGTACATTGCGATACGTGTGCCTTAATTCCAATAGTGGGCCATCTAAGACACGAGTATCGTATACTATTTTATACCTAGTGTGACATAAACCTACCATCTTCTCATTTTTGTGTATGTTATTTATTTATGTATAGATAATTATTAAAATTATAGTGAAGGTTACGTTTAATACTAAACATTACATGCGCAGACTCGTTAACCAACATTGACCGTCATGTTACCGTTTGTCATTACGATAGGCTGACGGCCGTCTCCATATATGCGTGCGGGCTACCTTTGTCGTTCATTAATAAGGTAAAATACCCGATGGCGGGTCAAAACCAGCATTGGGAAAAATTCAGACACATAGTTTGTAACTATTAAGTGGTATTTTCTAAATCTCTTCGATATAATAAATCAATTTTGTAGCTTTTTTACTATTTAATAAAAAAACAAACTAGATTTGATACTTTTTTTTATTAAATATGTAAGTTCAAAGCTGTACGTAAGATGACGGTATAGTGGGCAGCATAGGGTAAGACATGTTGAATGTTGACGCAATAACGGGGAAAAGTTTGGAATCGATACCGGGACATATGTTTTTAAATGTGTCCTGGCATTGGGATACGATAAAAATGGTGTAGGTAATGTTGGGACAACATTCGTCCATATAATCATAACCTCGAAAATTTTCCCTCTATATGATAAAGAAACTAATTTCGTATTCAATTCAATATTAACTGGAATACATAGTTAATAGCATGAAAAATACTCAGGAATGCACATATTTTTTATACTTGTGGAAAATTGTTCGATACAAGCAGGGAGGGGGAGGGAAGGGGGCAAGGATAACGATAGTCCAGATGAATGAGACTGCGGCTTTGTCTCTGCTCAAAGTAGGTAGAATTAAGATAGAGTACTTTAGCTGTCGCATTAGAAAGTGGTTGGTAGTTCCTCGATGTTTTAGATAGCAAGGCTTTGGGTACCTGAAAGAGGACTGTAGCACGCTGTGTCTAACTTGCCAAAAGTTCAATTTCTTAAACAGGTTTAAGCGATGCAGGACGTGCTGCAGGACATCTTTGACTACCTCCTGGTGGCAGGCAGGTTTTGGAAGAGAAGAAAGTCAACGACCATCAGTATATTACGTATACGGTCTTAAAGAACGCAGGTAAGCATCGAGTGAGTAAACCACTTCCCCAATGGAACATCCGGCGCTCCGACAAAGATCAGCTAGTAGAGGAATTTAGGGGCCACGACCGAGCGGACGCCCACGTGAATACGGTAACTTCCGCGATTACAAGAACGTGCGATGGAACCATACCTTAACCGGGAAATGGGGACACGGTGAACCAGTGTATTGGTCAACCGTAGAGATCGCAGAGGACGTGTCTTAGGACTCCCAGGGAGTCTAGTTACAAGTAGACCTGAAAAAGCTTAAGACTTGCGATCAGGGCCAGTAAGCGGTGCTGCTGGAAGGAAGTGTGCGATGAAGTTAACACCGACCCTTGTGGTTTAGGACACAAAACCGTAACTCGGAGAATAGAGACAATGAAGCCATCGGAAATCAAGGAAGCACGGCTAATTAATAGGATAGTCAATGGACTTTTCCGAAAAAATTGAGTGTTGTTACGAGAGTGTACGGTAAGAGTATTTCTGTGCCTTTACTAGGGTCGAAGTGAGTAAAGCGATCGCGTCGTGAAAGAGTGGTGGAGCGCCGGGTTTGGATGCTATTCCAGTAGAAGTTCTTGAGGTCACCGGTTCTCGGGATCCCGAACTGTTACTGGATATTTACAACGTATGTTTTCAAGAAGACACCTTTAGCCACCGATGGAAAAAGGCGAAGCTGGTTTTCATTAGCAAAGGAAAAGGAGATCCCACAGCTCCGTTCGCGTATCGGCCGCTCAGTCTGTTGGATACTCATGTTCGAGACGAGCAAAGGGATGGTAGTAAGGGAAATCTCGATTGGCGAGGCATAGGGTTCGATCTTGAATTCGGAGTTTTACTGCGACTGCATTAGCCAGAGAGGCCTTTCTCGAAGGTTAGACGGGCGATGTGGCGGTGGTAATCAAAACTAGTAACGCGATCTTTGCACAACTTATTTTGTGCTGACTAGAATGGATTACGTCTACGATACTGATGATGTACGTAGGGTCGGCGCTAAGTAGGTCGAAGCTCACAACGAAGTATCTTCGGGTTGTTTTGGATTCTAAGCTGTCATTTTGGCCGCAGATTTGGCAGAAGTATCAGCGCTGAGTAGGCTAATAAACAAAGTTGGGGGCCCAGGGAAATCGATGAGGAGACTTCTCATATCGACGACCAACTCCATGCTTCTTTACGGAGCAGAGATCAGGGCGTATGCCATCAGAGTCAGCAAGTACAGGAACAGAGTGGTGATGGTCCAGCGTAGAAGTACTTTGAGAAGCGGTAGCGGTAATAATTTGGGTGATCCTGATCGATCTTCTCGCGCGGGAACGGTAGGGGACCTACAATAGAAGTATGGAAGTAGAAAGAATAGAGGCGATGGCCTCCGGATAGAGGCAGAATAGTATGGGTAGATGGACCACCGTTTGATAGGGAACTTCACGTGGCTGAGATGAGAGTACGAAGAGGTAAACTTTTGTATTAAGCAGTTAACTTTACTTCACTTCAGTATCATATGGAGTGCATGGTGCAAGGAACCATCAACCATGTGTTGCAGATCTACCCTCGTGCCCACAAGACCAGGATCGACAGATATGCTGCCCTGGTTTCCTACATAGGTCGTAATCTCCAACATCAATGATTCCAAGTCCAGCAGGAGTTACACGACCGGCCGTAAGAGGGGCTAAGAAAATCCGACATTGTGGCAACGATGGGCTCACTCGGGCTGGTGATAGATTCACAGATTGTTGGTAAGCAATCGGACCTCGAAAAAGCGAGGACCTCAAAAATAAGAAAGTATGCCGACAATTCTGACAGCGAACGAGCCATATAGCGAGCGACTGGCGTCACCACCATACTGCGTTTTTCAGTCATACTCTCTTGGAGGGGAATTTGGTACAAATCCTGAGCATCAGATTTCCTAACACTAGGTACCATCAACCGGAGAGATCTCGCTATCATCGCCACCCGGGCGCTCATCGGCGGAATCATTGGCCACACTACCTTCAATCGTTTGAGCGCGATCACGTTTAGATAACGACGTCAGAAAAAAGAAGATTTCCCCCTACTAGGATGCTTCCTACCGCGCAGGCATAATTTACCTTATATAACCTTTGTAAATATATGAATATATATCTGTAACATTATGTAAATAATGAAATAAAGGGTACAATAAAATAGGCTATGATAGTCACTACTTCATTCAAAAATCGAAAAACTTTTTTTTCAAATTTCGTTACTTCTGATTTTTATCTGTGCAATATGGGCTATGTATTCTTCATTGCCTTTTTCCAATTCCTCACTCAAATCTATATCTTTTTGTAGAGTGCATTGCATGCTTACTTCAGCTTTATCACTAGTTAAAAGGTTAAAACTGTTTCATAAAAGCAATGTTGTAAACTGATGGTGATAGGTCCATAACTCTACAGAAGTTTGTTAGAGCGCCAAGTCCATTACCAACTAGCCTAGAAGCAAGAACCGCTCTTTGATCTTATTCATAACCATTTTTTTTTCTTCCAATCTTGGCGCAGTTGAACAATCTTTGAACAAATTAGCATCCTTGATACAATAAAGTGTAGTCACTTCCAAATCTGAAGATTTTTGTTCCTTAAGTACTATAGCACTTCCACATAGTTTACAGCGAGATGCATTATTTATCATTTATAATTTTTTACAGCTGAAAACTGTTTAGAACTTTAAAGTTTACACTTGATATTTTTGAATATTCTTTGACGGTAAAAACTTTTTACTCAAATAAATTTACACGTACAACTCTTCAGCCCTAAATTACATGAAATATTGACCATGCACTAAAGACTACGAAAATTCATCAAGATCCTAAACCATTTTATCATAAATCTAATGTAAATTCAACTTATTAGGTATAAATTAATTAAATTTATTATTCATAATTGATAATATTTGTGTCACTACTAGCTTCTCAACGTTTTAAATTATTCCGCCGCTTGTGGCGCATGCGCCCCGCAACAACAGGACGTAGAAGTTACTAGACCGCAACAGCAGGACGTAGAAGTTACTAGATAATTTAGTGGCCACTAGCTGAATCTAGTGATAACTAGCTGAATTCACTAGCTGAAAAGAGTGGAGAATAATAAAGAAAAAGAAACGAGAAGGCCAATATTAAGACACGTAATATCTTTTGAAATAACGTGTTGATCAATATGAAAATTGGATTTATAGGAAGCTAGGCAAAATACGAAATATATATAAAAAGTATTTTGCATATAATACAAAAAAAAAAAAAAATGAATGAAGAGGGTTGAAACGAAATTCGCAAGTTAGGAAGTCCTGTTCCCGTGTATACGTAGCACGGTACGTCCTCAGGCTTGTTACTCTAACTTGCCTTCGGAGCGCGACCGCGCTCCTTGATATATTACTTCTACACATTAGGGTCCGGATTTCAAGAGGCATATCTCCCTCAGAGAACTGGTAGAAAAGGTATTGTATATCATGGATTGATCATGTACAAAGTATCGATCACAGGTTGCGCCAATATATTGGCTTTTCGGCCCTCTAGATGTTAAAGATGCATATCTTTGACTTTGACTTACTGTCTAAATATCGCATATCAAATATTTCATTAAACACGTTCACTTATGCGTAAAAAAACTAAACTTCCGAATATTTGAGATCTAACAAAGCCAAATAAGTTTTACGTGTGTTTGTTTATTCATTTGTGTAAAACCGAGACAATGACTAGTTCTTTAAAATTTTGTTAATTATTACATAAAATAAAAGACACACTTTCACACTGAAATTCGTTCTTGACTTTTTTTCAATGCAGTGTAAAAAAGTACCTTTTCGGATATTCGGGGATTTGCAATCTTCTCGCAATTCGTAAACTCAATCGTCCGCGTCAAGGTAATTCACGGTCAACTGTTTCTAAATCGGATTGTAATCAAGCGACCACACATTTTTTTCCTATTAGGTCGATACAAACTTCATATTTTTGAAAGTTTTTGTTCGTGAGTTTTATGAAGTCGAAAATAGAGACTTTTTGAACTCGGTTTACGCAATTTATAGTTGAGCGACACTGTTCCAATGGGAGTTTATTTTCTAGTTCCCATATACTTTTTTCAAAAGTTAAACTGAAAAAGACTATTCGCTAACAATTAGAAATAACGTAATGTTTATTATTTTAGAATTTAAAATAATTATAAGCGTTTATTTTATATTTATTTACCGTATACTGAATAACTAAACTATCATAATATGGCAATCCAAACTTATTACTGTATCTTATATTTTGATTTTTGCAAGAGATATTATTTCATAAAAATTAGTTTTTTGTGTATTGTATATTATCTAATCCAATGGTGCATATAAAGTCTCTGATTTAATATGAAACGGATTGTTTTTTATCGTTTACTTGTTTTGCTTTAATTTATACTACGAGAATTAAAAGAAGAATTAATCAAAGTGAGTAAAGGTAGAGTTTCGGCCAAGTAGTTTGGAAACTTTATTTTTTACGAGTTCTCAAAAAGAAGTTTGATTTTGATTGCATGAATCTCGTAAAAGGAACATGGAGCAAGGTGAGGGTTGATGCGCTAAAAATAATAGAGTGTATTTATTTTTCTTTAATGTATGAATTATTATTCAGTTTGCCTTTCGTTGAACTTATATGTGTCAGTTTTCTAAAAATTTGAATAACAAATTTGCTATTGATCACGCGGCATCATCTTTTGCGAGTTTTAGTGTCATTAAACATTTTAAAATGTCGATATACGTCTACGATAAGGTAGTCACAAAACAATATCATACTCTATCGGCCCCCGTCGACAAACAAGGGTGTGCAAATGCAAGATAACTATTATAAATAGAAAGTAAACTATTATAAAAAAATCTGAATTACGGCCAGCACAATCGAGGTAATACATAAAGAACATTTATGTACATAAAGAAATGCATAATTAAACAAATAATATTTGTCATTAATTTATATCTGATTTCACAAGAAAAATGATACTTCTTCCAAAATTTATTAGTAAAAATTGAAAAAAAACATAAAAAGCAATGAACGATATACTATACGTCGTAAATGATAAAATATAGTCAAGTGATACTATTTTCGTAGTCTATACATAAAATAAAGACATATATAGTTCAAGATTCTATAAAATATAGTATGTATTACCATATTGTGTTGGATATAATGTGTTTACTACACTTATATTTTTTATCATCAATATATATTACAGTTTATTATATTTTAGTATGCAATGTAGTAACTACAACTAACATATTTTCTATGTGTGTACAGTTATTAGCTTTAAGCCGTCAGAGATTCATTGACTGTCCAAATGATCACTTGAATTGTAATCTTATATAATACTCTAACAGCATAACTCTTAATGAAGCCTCGCTACGAATGAGCAACGCCATGCTACTATCAATTGGCACGATTGAAGTGCCCTTATCGTGTGCACGCACGAATGACGTCAGTTTCTTTCAATTTGATGTCGACGTAGACTTCCGGTGGCGGCGCTTCGAGGAATCTTTCTGTTTCTTATTGACTCGATGTTCACTCGACGATCGGTAATTAATATTCATATCTTTTAATGAAACAACAGACTCTGAGACGTATGCAACGCTACTATCAGAGGAAGTGAGGTCGACCTCTGATTTTTCTGTTACTGTCTTGTAAAACGATGCAAACTGGGAAGTATACGTAGTTACTACCACAACGGCGGCTTTCCTCAAAATCGCTTTTCTCAATGAAGGATGGATTTACGTACTCATTTACGTAACCGAGAAAACAGATTTCAAATGGGCTGTAAAAATAGATTTTCGGAGCCTATAAAGTAAAATACTGGTAATTAGCTCTCTGGCTCCTTTTTCGATTAATGACCTATCGTAAATATACGTTGTATTTTAAAAAATGACATATGCCAAAAAATGTTTGTATGTCAAGAATGTTTGCACGTTAACTAAGAAAATGTGCATATTTTTCCATGATGGCCACTTTTGGATTGTATTTTCCGTTATTAGCACTCCAGGGGTGACCATGGTGTAATGGCTATAATTCTGCCATTATTTATGTTGCGAATTTTAAATTTTATTGTCGAAATGAAATGTTCAAATATTAGTTTTATTTTTATTTTTTTACAATACTATATTTAATTTCTAAAAATGACTTGAATGACTTAAAAAATTATTTAAATGATACAACAGATCTTAAATAGGTTAAAATTTCAAGATCACGGATCGCGGGAACGCTTTGAAGGCAATTATAGAAGAAGCCTGAAAGGCGAGCGACCTGTGCTACTTATTGAAATGAGTATGCGAGAATTTGCATGCGTTTATTTTACGTAATATGTTAGTTTCAGCTATAATGTTATATTATACACTACATTAAAGAAAAGATTAGTTTATAAATAGCCTACCTTACATAAACCTTGACTCGGAGATACGGTCTTTGCATGAATTTTTTTTGTTTTGGAAGATAATGTGTAGGACAACATTTAAGGTTTAACCAGAAAAGCTTACGTATCATGCAAAAAACTGATTAAGCCCCTTTTTTAAATAAAATCCAGATATATATTTCAAAATCTACGGATGTAAAGTGTACAATTATAGAAAAGAGTTGCCCAGAACCAGATGTTATTATTCTCTGTAACTTCACAGTATCAGCGAAAAAAGACAATCAATCATGATCGAAGAATTAAGGAGATTCAGGGGTGTTATGTGGTGAGGTGAGGCCACAGGGGTCGTCTCTCTCCCCGCCGCGGATCCCCGCTCACCGCACACCTCCTTGCGTTGCCTACGAATTCGAGGCTGTGTTCACGTTTTCACTTCCTTTTTTTACAAATGCCTGATAAGCGACTAAGGTCCTGCTGTGTTTTTATTCTTTGATTATTTTTCTGTGAAAATGAAGGTTTTTCATCTTTATTCCTGCTTTTGTCACAAGGATTTTTTATGCTCAAAGGCCACATTACTTTACCATAGAAGTATATGCTAAACACTCGATTTTTAAGAATTACTTTCCCGAAAATATGCGCGACGAAAAATACTGAAAAAATTCATGAATCTTGTTTTAAGGTAAGGTACAAAATATAAAAATTTTAAATTGTTGAATGCAACTTCTGAACTTCTTTAAACAACAGCAAATAATATTTTTCGGATTATTATAACCGTAGTTTCAAACCTTGGTTCGCTATGAAAAATCTGTCGCGGAATTTATTTCAGTCATTATTAAGTATAGAGAAGGCCAGAATAATCTCATTTTTCTATAATAAGTACAATAGAATTGCCTTTTCAAAGAGGAAGCTTTGCAACTGTGAAAAAAATGTTGTGTAACACAATCCTGGGACCTTTATTTTTCATCCTATATGTTAATGATTTGCTAATGACCATGCCTGAAAATACAATTTTATCATATGCTGA
>JAYJLV010000056.1:6783185-6797707 GCA_036873485.1 Torymus texanus
GGATAATTCATTGTATTTATTTTTTTACAGGACGAAATAGAGGAGTCGGTAAGGTAGGACTATGGCATCCCCTTAAGCTTTCCGCATCGATTTCGATGCGGGAAACACGTACTTTCGACCAACGTATAAAGAAAAATATTTTACAAGTTTTCCATGTTGTTGTTATCCAAATTGTATTCTGTTGGTAAGTGAATTTATCGTTTTCTCTAAATTACAAATTATTCTCAAAAAATTTATTAATATTTTTAAAATGTTAATGATTATATATTTTAATAGCTTCAATCAGATTTTCGAAAAATAGTAGAGGAATGGGCAAATAACAATTTAATTGAAAGGACTCTATTTCTAAAGTATACATCTATGTTTGTTGACAATTGGCCTATTATAGCTGGAAAAATATTTAAGCATGGTAAAAAATTAAAGAGTATCGATGTAAAAGAGTTTTTTACAAGAAACAAGGATTTGATTAATTCTGGTATGCTTTCAATTTAATTAATGTAGTATAGATATTATTTTTAACCGAGTACATAACTCAAATTTTGCTCTGCATTAGTTAGAGAATTAATTCACTTAAGTTAATATTTTATAATTATATACAATTATTTTACAGGTAATAATAATACTTTATTGGCTCTATTCCTTATCCCATTATCTATTAAAAGTAGAAAATCGTTCCAAAAAAATAATGAGACGATCACTTTAACAAAAAAAGAGATATCACAGTCTTTTATTTTACACGTTCAGGTAAAAAATTAGTTCTAAATATTTATTTATTTTACATTACTACGAGTTTTCATTATATATATACATATATATTTACATATTTAGACAGCTGCTGACGTAGATACAAAAAGGGCAGAATTTCAAAATTGGGTACAGAATACGTGCAGAGTACCACTGTATCCCTATTTAATTTGTGTTGGAGCATTTCCGAAAGTACAATTTTACATAGTTATTAATAACGAAAAATATTTATTTGAAGATCCTGCGGTTGCCATAGAAAACTGTTATCAATGTTTGAAAAGTTTGCAAATAACTCCACCACTTTGCGACTTCGTTTGGCATTTTTTTGATAAAATTATCTATAATTTAACACATTGTAAAGCAAATTCTTTCGTGCTAAAATACGTACTTGATCTCAATAAGATTGAGTAAACTAAAATTTTTGTGATCATTAATTCTGTGATTATAAATTTAATAAAATGGATACTGTATTAATTTTAAATAAAATCTTGGGATTTATTTTATTCCTATACGGTGAGCCAAGCTTACAACGGAAAATTGTACAAGACGTTGTCGATTTTTTTCATAAATTCTTACAAGAAACTTATCTGCCATCGTTAGAAAAAGACATTCTGGATATTTTAAAAAATGAGAATATTTCAGATTATAATTTACGTCGCATGCAGAGTACTTTATATAAATACAGAAATGTATTTGACAATTACAATACTGAAAAGAAACGGTTCACGCTTTTAAAAAAAATAGGATTTGTTGATCGTGAGGAATTTTTTATTGGTAGAGTTTATGAAACTGTTATTATTAATAACAAAGAAGTTTGTGTTCCTGAAAACATGTACGGTATTCGAATCCCATTAAGAAATAGTTTAAAAGTTTTTCTAGAAATACCTGGTCTTTTTAATAAAATATTAAATTATATTAATGATTTTTGTAAACCGAGCAGCATAATCAGTAATTTAATTCAAGGAGATTTATGGACAGCAAAGTATACAAATCTTATTAGCAACAATGTATTACCAATTTACATTTTCTACGACGATCTAGAAGTCGGTAATGCACTAGGCAGTCGAGCTGGCATAAATAAATTTGGAGCTGTATATGCATCTATCGCATGTTTACCTCCTGATATTTCTTCTCGTCTTAACAGTATCATTTTCTCAAGTCTGTTTCACACGTCAAATAAAAAAGAAAGTAGTAATAGCATGGTTTTCAAACATCTAATACAAGAACTGAATTTCTTAAGTGAAGAGGGAATTGTAATTAATAATAATGGAGTGCAACAACAAATTAAATTCCAACTTACTTTAATTATAGGTGATAATTTAGGATTAAATGGAATTTTCGGATTTAAAGAATCTTTTAAGGCAAAACACTATTGCAGAATCTGTAAAGCAACATCTATAGAATGCTCTCAAATGATTGTGGAGGATGAAAGCAAATTAAGAACAAAAGACAATTATGAAGAAGATGTTCAATTAAGAAACAGTAATTTAACAGGTATAAAAGAACCATGCATATTCAACAAGATTGCAAATTTTCATATTACGGAAAATTTAACCGTCGATATGATGCATGATTTTTTAGAAGGCGTATGTGTCTACGTTTTAAATAATATATTAAATGATTTTATTTTTAAAGAAAACTATATTACGCTTAATAAATTGAACACAAGGATTCAAAATTTCAACTACGATGATAATTCTAACAAACTTCCGATTATTAAAAGAGATGGAAATAATAATCGATTAAATTTAAAACTTTCTGCGGCAGAAATGTTATCGCTGATGAGATTTTTGGGAATTATAATAGGAGATGTCATTCCTTCAACAGATTCTCGCTGGAATTTGTATAAATATTGCCGACAGATTCTAGACATTCTTATGTCTCCCAGAATAATCCGAGGACATGCTAGTTTATTAAAAGATTATGTTAAAAATTTAAATGAATTATACTTACAAACGTATGGATTACTAAAACCTAAATTTCATTTTCTTGTCCATTATCCGCGAGTTATGTTGCTAAATGGACCAATCATCAAGTTTTGGGGTATGCGTTTTGAGTCATACCACCAAAGCATAAAACTGAATGCAAACACAAGCAGCAATACCATAAACCTACTAAAAACAATATGGACAAAACAAGCACTAAAATTGTGCCAAATGATTCATAGCATGAATTTTGATTCACCAATAAAGTTTAATCGTGCAGCAAAATGTGCAGTAAGAAACGCTTATTTTCAGGATAAGAAAAAAGATGATTCTTATATCAGTTATGAACAAGTAGAAACTAATGGAAACATGTATGAAATTGGGACTTTTGTTGCTATTGATATTGAAAAAATTGAAAAAATATTTGGAAAAATTTGCGATATTGTCAGTTTAGATAATGAAATATATTTTTACTTACAATTATTTGAAGAATTAAGTTTTGATTTTCATGTGCATGCATTTCTAATTGATAATAAAAACGAAAGAAGCATTATAAAATATACAGATTTGCCAATGATTCCGCCTCTTTTCCATGTAAATAAAAACAACGAAGATTTTGTCATTCCAAAATATATTTTGTAAAATTTTAAATTAAGATAAAGTTTGTATTTTAATAAAGGATTCAATTATAATAAATTATCTTAAATAAAGAAAACTATATTTTCTAGTAAAAATGTGTTTTTAAATATTATTTATATGTTTTTGAATATTATTTTATTCAAAAATTTTTATTTTGTTCCAAACGCAAAGCTTCCTCTATGAAAAAAAAATGTAACAAGAAGTTTTAAAAATTTAAGTTTGATACTTTAATCATAAAATTAAAACTGTTATATTTAAATTCAATTCTTCCATCATTCAACTTATTTTTAAAAACTTTCCGTAATTTTACTTTTTTTGATAAAATAATGGTTGCGTATCTTTACAAAATTATCCGAACTATAACATGGTGAGTATAGCTTTGTGTATCCCATGTATAGTATTACATTTGCACTACACCCGTAGAGCATGAGCTCTCTCGTAGGTTAGAGCCGGAGCGGTCCTAATTCAGAGCGTCAACCACTCCGTCGTTGTAGGGAGTAAACTACACTACCGCTAGGACGTCTCCTTCCCGTAAAGTCTCTCCGTGTATGCTTAGGTTTTTCAAAAAAGATCTCACTTTCTATGTTGACGGTACTTTTGAAAATGTTTAATTATTTAAAACAGAAAAAAAATTTTATATTTTTGAGTATCGCAATCTGCTATGAATTCTTTTCTGAACAATACAAGTTCAATAAAATAAGAATTAAACAAATTTTGAATAAACGGTACTTAAAAAATTGTTGTCTAATTTACGGTTTTGAGAGTGTAAACTCTTGGTCTAGTGTACCTTGACAAAGCTGCCATCTCCAAAATAGTAAATTATTGCTATTTTAAGTTATGTACTAACTGTTGGTGAGGATTATATAACCAATATGACCTTAATTAGTATAATGCACTACTTGCAATCGTTAACCTTAATGCTCTAAAAGTTATATAGAAAAAACACTCTTCCTTAAACAATAATAATCAAACTATCTTAAAAAAAACGCAATACATATTCAATTTTCAAAGTGAAAAATAAAAATAAAAAATGGGTCTTTCGTCTGTTTTTCTCAGAATTGAAAAATATTAATTTTTGCCAAAGTTATGATAGTTTAAAGTTGACCAAAGCAAATCTTTTAACATATCAGCGAAACAATATGCAATGGAGATTTCAATGCTATCATTATAAATATAAGTTATCGATTAAATTAGAGAGATATTAGCGATAAAATTTGTAAACATGCTTCTACGCTTGCGCACTGAAATCAGACAAACAGAATAAACTGGCGGTTGTTTTTATTTTTTAAGAAAACTGGGACTTCTTAAGACTTACTAAAATAATTTAGAGTGGTTCGTGGCTCAGGCGGTTAAGGCGTCGGTTTGTTTACATCACAGTAAACGCCACACTTAGCTTCCCAAGACAAGGCTGCTCGAGGTTGTGGGTTCGAGCCACCGTCAACTGCTAAATTCCGGGACACGTTTTTCCAAAAATAATTTCTACTGATTTTTTCGGTGGCGGAGGTCGAGCTCATGACCGTCCACTCCTACAGTTCAACAACTAAACACGAGTTTTAAATAGTTATAGCACGAGGATGCGACGTTAAATGATCAATTAAATAAAAATAAATAAAATAGTTTGAAGGTAATAATTAAAATTAAAATTTCAACAACATGCAAAAAGAAGGCTCCCGCTGGAGCCTTGACTTGATATGGCACCATGCGCCGAAGCCACCTTAAATGTGACTATTTTTATGCAACGATGGCTGACCAATATTGAGAGACGATCTATTTTGCGGTCTTGCTGAAGTTTTTGCTTCTTCGTCAAAGAAACTTTATATTATACAATATTACATATAAACACTAAAATTATTGGAATCTGAATTGTACGTAACATAACGAAGTATAAAAAAAAAGTCTTTGTATTTTGTGATTATTCTTTTCGTTATTATTTTTGGTGTTTGACAAAACCGGTATTCTATGCTACAGAGCAAAAGTCCAATTATGCTAAATACTAGGCGCCATAAAAAAAATATTGATCGATGTATTAGAATTCTACCTTATATAATAAAATTAAGACGACTGAAAACTCAAACCGTCAGTTTTTTCTCTTTAGTCTATAAAGAAGATTATAAAATTATATTTAACCTTTAGGCAGCTGACATTCAAGAATGTGTCAAAATGAAACTTTGAGGATTTCTTCCCTGTAAAAGTTTTTTGACAGACCGTACATATATGGGTCGACCAAAAGGGTATCCCATAAGGTACCATTCCGGCCGCCTGAAGGTTAATGACATTTAGATTGAATAATTTAATCATTATATGATTTATTGAATAGAACGGAATAACTTGTGATAAATTTTTGTCATTTAGTCAAATTGGGAGTCCGTTATACGAAGTTTACGAATCATAAATAAATAAGGATTGAAAAAAGTCGACTCAGTTGCATTGATACAGGAATCCTACTGATTTTAATCGAATTAATTTTAAAGATTCTAACTGATCGTCGCAGTGAATCGTATGCTGGCCATCTGTAGCATGGCGCACCTTTGAATGTAGCGCTCTCACGCACGCGAACTTGGGAAGAGCGACGCCGCCAGGATGCCATAAAATTCACTAGCTGTGTTATTTCCCTGATAAAACGAAAGAGTCGAGTAGGAGAAGGAGAAGGCCTTGATTTTTCTCTCCTGATGGGAATATAATACGTATGCACCTCCCCTCTCCCCGAGCAAAAAAATCCCCCAGATGTGTATGTCTCGAGGCGTGTCAAATTGCCACTTTAGCGTGTCGTCTCCCCCTCCCTTCTTCCTTTGCTTACGCGCCCGTGTGCGAGTGTAGCGCGTTACAATCCCGCATTCCCATATTAACATCGGCACGAGGAGATACGCGTGTCAGGCCTGTGTAAAGCCCCGTCACGTGCGCCCCTGTCTTTTGTGGCTGCGTCTCTCGTTGATTTAGGATCATATCTGATCCAGCTCCTCTTTACTTCTATTTTTTCTTTGTTTGTTTGCGTATAGTTAACAGTAGTTTTGTCTACGTAGCAGTACACTGCTACTTTATTTTCTTTTCTTTTCCTCCTGTTACGCTATGACTTGTTAGTGTCACAGCTCTGTATGAAGAGTAGTCGATGGAAATAGAGAAACTTGATGCAGCTGAATGGAAGGACGTTAGTTAGGAATTCTGTAGCCTTAAAATGCTGTAAGCGTGTAGGTAAAGGCGATGGCGAGGTTTGATGGAAAAGGAATAAAACTTGACTTGAAGTGACTTATCTTATTGCAAAGCAATTCCTCATGCGATTGTTTGTTTGGCATTGGCGGCATCCACGTGTCGAGGCGCTCGCATGACTCCGTCCAGCGGGAGCTCTCGTATAGGCACTTCATAGCCCCTGGATAGCGTGATGCCGTCATCCCCCTTTTTCAGCCGCCCCTAATGGAGGGTATGCCGGCACGCGGCGCCCCGTGGCAACTATATCGATTATGGGATTTTACGACAAGCACCCATAGGATTACCACCACGGCGCTCGATAAACCCACTGGCAGGATTTGTTGCCCTCTTTCACGCCGCGACCTTAAAAGACGAGGCCGATGCCGAGCCCATGGTTCAACTTTGCGCCTATCTTTATCGGTGGCTCGTGTGCCTACGTGTGAATGCACAGGGCGCAAGTGAACAGCGTATCTGATATGCTGTGATACGCAATCTGAGCTAATGATGGGGCTTGCTACGTCAGGGGATTATGTGTGCGGTGCTGTGGCCTGTTCGAGCTTCTCAAAAAATATTTATATGTTTAATAGAAAAATGGGATTCTATATTAAGTATAAAGTAGACAAATTTGCCAGATTATTAACTGGAATTAATAATGTATTGATACACTATAATTAAAGTAATTAATATTCACTCAAGCACAGAATACTAAAATGCCAATTTATCTAGTGTTGCACTATATAATAATATGTAAATACTGAAGAAGACGAAAAACTATATGAGTCGTTATCAATAGTTTGTTTAGTTGCATCTTATCCATCGTTTTCAACGATAAAGGTCTCAGTCAAGTCCTGAGCAAACAAAGCGCCGCAGCTTCTACTTACGTGGTAAAAAAGCCGACAGCGTTCAATCCGAAGCTAATTGGAAGGCGGTGAAAAAACAATTTTCACGGGTTATTAGAATTAGAACGTATCGCGCGGGGGCGCGCAACCTCCCATCTACTAACGCATGGTTCCCACGCTGCGGGTAATCGAGCGCGCGTGTGTGCCAACCGATTCGTTGCGGATTCGTAATTGTTAATCGATTTGGGAACTGGCTTTATCCAACTTTTCTCATATGCTAAATAAAGTCTGTTTAAGGTTACAATAGTATATGCTGCAGCTGGTGTAGAGTCGTCATAAGTATTCTCTCATAACAATTATTCATTAATATTTTATCAAATTGTGTAAATAAATTCGAAAGTATGCTATATAAAAAGTGCATAGTATTATACACAGTCTGAATTTTTAATTGATCAGTGACGTGAAATATACAGTTCATTTTACTCAAATATTTAAATCATGCCGATAATTTTTTGTTGTGTAAAAATATATTTTTATTTGCATAACTAAGGGGGCAGTTGTCTCGTAAAAACTTTGTTTATGCAAGAGAAGCTTACACCTTTGAATTTAGAGTTTTAAATCGGTTTTAGGTCTTAGTTGCAAAAAAAAATAAACAAAGGTTTTATAGGAAAATGTTTATATAATCTACAAATGTTGTAGTTCATGTGTTTGTGTAGGTCGATATTAAGTCCTACGAGTTAAGTTCAAAAAGCTCCTGTTTTTTGAAAAAATTGAATGTTTTGGCATGTATCTTTGAAGAATGCAATAAATGTGTTTCAATAACATCTACTGCTTTTGTTAACAAGATTTTTTGTTTAATAAATCACATTTTATCAAGTTATACTTGAAAAAGATCTTTTACGATTTTTAAATGTGCTCTCATTTTTCCAATTCACAGTAGACGCGCCCCAATATAGAACCAGATTTTTAAAATAATGTAACAAATGATCTCTGCGAATCTGAGCTCAATCATTCGAAATCTCTTTGCGTTATCAGCAGAACTTGATTACATACATACGTCCAGACATATTTTGACACCATAAAGTAGTCGTGCTTAAAAAGTGTAATTAGATAACGATTCATTTCCATTTCAACATGTATTTAGATAATTTCATTAAAAACTCTCATTATCCTATTATTCGAGTATGTAACATGTTGAAAGTCTAGCTACAGCATTGAGTCCCACAGCTTAGTAAGGAGGCTAAAAATGCACTAGACGAGTTTAATGAATCATATGAACGAAGCTTTTACAATACGATTCTATATATAAGTGAAACATTCAATGAACGGCTTCTATCTTCTCCGACGTCGAGTAGAAAAGTCTCCATCAGCTGAAAGTGGAACATCAGAGCGCAAGAAACGCGGTTCGATAGTCTCTCCCTCACGCGCCTCCCGCACACGACGAAACTTGGCCGCTCGTAAAACCGCGCACACATCTCAATGAGCGGACGCGCGACAAAGAGAAGTCAGCGACTTATCGCGCGCAAAAGAAACGGGAATTGGAGGAGAACGGATAAGGTTTGTGCCTTTGAAGCAGCCGACACGCGCGATTCTGCCAGCTAATGAATAACCATTGAAATCCCGCTTTCTGTGATCGCCAGAAATAAGAGTAATAAGAGGTCGAGAAGATGGTCCCGAACACAACGGACTGACTTTGAGCTACTAGTCGTGTGAGGGATTCGACAGGCCGCGCGTCAATTCGCCTCTAAGAACTATGGAATTTATCGGACTTGAGTTTTCTCGTTTTATGTATCTTCTTTAATACACTTCATCGGGCTCAACTGGTACCTCGCCGTAAATTATTTTAGCATTCCTATAACAATAATACGAGCATTCTATAGCATTCATTATAATGAATATATAGACGAAAATCATCATTGTGTTTCTGTCTTTCGTGAAATGAGACTGGCATGAAATACGTATAGACGTATGAATATAAACTGATGAAGACTACGATACGTCTAGGTTCAGCTAATTAAGAGAATATGTAAGTATCTTTTTTTTAAGAGATATCAATATTTCCTAAAATGATTATCAGCTTACAATTGATTTATCCTTAGTTACAATAGAGCCATCAAAAGTGTACACAAGTCATTTGTAGGGTCCGTAGGCTGAAGTATAAAGCATAATCGAAACGATAAAATAAAAAGGTTTTTTCATCGGCGCGATCATCTGAGAGGACCGATGGTAATTTGCTGAAAATAAAGGAGCTCAAATCGAAAACTACCAAACCATTTGCACCAGCCCTCCCCGCTAACGACGCGAAATGCGCACATATTCGAAATGCATGCCCATACGAGTAATCGTTTCCTTATTACCGGTGTGTACGGAATGAAATTTCGGCCTCTCACTCACGCATCATTCTATTACCGTGCCAAACACTTGGCCCGCGCAAAATAATAAGAAGACGAGCCGATGCATCGTCGTGCACGAAACCGAAGCCATTAAGAGCCGACGCTCAATTTCGGAGTTGGAGCGGTAGGAATCTGAAAAATGACGATAATGGATGCAGCGAGAGGAAATAATGAGACGATGCGATCGAAGGGGACAAAGAGAGAGAGAGAGAGAGAGAGAGGGGGGGGAGAGGGGATGGAGGGAGAGAGGAACGGAAAGAAAGGAGAGAAGGGTTGGAGAGGAGCGAGGACTTAAGTGTACATTTTACCCGTAACGTGCTCGCCATTACCCTACAACGACGCCACGCGGGGTCGCAACATAAACAATCGCTCCGGTAAGTATACGGTTGCGCGAAAACGAGGCGACGGCGCGCGCTCGAGCCTCAGCGAGCCTCAGCTTTCTTTTCGCTCGAGATGCCCGCAAGCGGTGCCGGCCTAATGGAGCCATTATTGTTGGATAACTTCATTCATCGGCCCCATCGGCAACTATAACTAGCTTTGCCTGGGAGGACGGCATGAGGAGGAATATGCGTGAGTGGATCTTTCTTTTCTCTCCTCATTTCTCTGTGGAAAATCAATTTTCCACGCTGCTCGTTATGCATAGCATCGCACTTTCCTACTTGTACTGCATATTATATTCTTATTTTCTACTACTTTTATCTTTTTCCATAATTTTTATATCAGAAATTTTATCTGCTTTATTCCGTAGACTGTATGCAGATCTATTCTCATGTACCTGGTACATATATGTATATTTACTCGTATAGAGTCAATTTGTTTACATATTATTTATCCATATCGTTCATTACTCTTTACTGACAAATGAGATGCAAAATTTATCATTTTTAAAAATATACTTTTGTTTATGGCTGTCTTATATTGTACAATCTTCTTATTAAAATGAAAATGGGATTACCCTGTAAAAAGTCCACCAAAACGCAATATTAATATATAGTTTCGGGTACGTAGTTAAATAAGATAAACGATCAAGTTAAGCATTTCAACGTAATACGAGCGAAGATGCAAATTATAGCCTATAAAAATTATTTTTACATTTTTCATTTTTTATAAGATTCAAAAGTGTTAGTCACTTTATTCACACATATAACAATGTTATATGACAATTTAATATTGTAACAACAGTCACAATGTCCAAAGTGATTTTTTTTCTCATCCCTTTTCTGCAGTTGATGTTATATTTTTTAACAGTTTCTACTTCTTTAAATATTTAGGAATAAATTAACGTTTTTCCGGGCCGGTGAAACCTCTTAATGGCTAAGTATAATTCAAAATGAAATAATGAGTTTTTTATCTAACGTTGCCCTTCTATTAGTATCGAACACTGATCACGTATTACATATGAGCATGAGTTGAGTATTAATGACAGCAAAAAAAATTCTTTTTTTTTCTAAATTATGTCAACGTAAATTAATTCCTAACTTGAATTACTATATACATCAATTATATACTGTAAATAAAATTATTTTATTATTTTTCAATTTTTGTTACAAAAAAAAAAATTAAAGAAAAAGGTTAACAAATAATAATTACGAATAATTACATGAATATTGTAGCATAGTTTTAACACATTTTGATATTCATTCTTGTGTATTAAGGATTGTTACAACTCAAAATTCCGTGAAAACTTAAGGTGGTCTGAACCGGTGAACACTTTTTAGGAATCGTCAAAAACTAAAAAACTAAATAATTTATTATATAATTGAAAAACGGGAATCCATGTCTTTGCAGAAGTCTTTTGAAAATCATTTATTTTTGAGATTTTAAGTCGACAATACTATGCCACTGTGCAACTCTCTCCAAAGTAGTAAAATTATCGCCATTACAATTATCTGAAATTTATGTAAATCGTATGTGTTAACAGATACGATGCTGAAGAAGCTTCCACTAGTCATTCCTTTCTGTACGTAAATGAAAACATTTGATGATTTCAACGTTGTATATACAGACTCTTGAGAGATAGAATCCTTACTCTTGTTGAACCTTGCGCGTGTTTACTCACATGCACGGGTACGTGAAAAAAGACAAAGAGCCGATCGAACGATAGAAGAGAGTGCAGCCTTAAGGAAAAGAAATTGACCACCTCGAATGGTAATAGGAGCCTGATTACAAAGCACACGTTTGTCTGGGCCCTGCCCCCTGTTTATATCAATATCGCAGCGGCCGAAAGAGAGAGAGAGAGAGGGAGAGAGAGCGAGAGAGAGAGCGAGAAAGAGTGAGAGACAGAGAGAGAGAGAGAGAGAGAGAGAGAGAGAGAGAGAGAGAGAGAAGAGCGCCGAACGCCGTTGGCTCTTCGTCGCGGAGAAACAAGTTCCGCCGGTATATATAATCGTTTCAGAATACAGGCAGGTACGGGAAAAAGGACGACGCGTGTACAGGTGAGAAATTGATCTGGATAAAGCAAAGTCGTGTTTTTACTAACTAAATTGTCAAGGAAAAAGGAAGAGTGCAATAGAGAGAGGGAGAGAGAGAGAGAGAGAGAGAAATATATTATCAGCATATAGTGATTCATAACTACCGAAGGAATTCCATGCTTTCTTCAGAAAGCTACAACAAAATACAGTTATTTTAGAAAATATTTCTTATTTTATATTTATATAAGATTTGATAATGTGAGAAATCATACAGGTTGTTAGAAAAAGATGGATACCCGGAAAACTCTAAAAGGATGAATTTTTTCAAAATTTATGTGAAGACAAAATTAGTTTCGTTTTAAAAGTCGCATCAAATGGCAACCTTGTATGTGACCTTCAAGGTCATTTAAAGTTCAACTTCATTTTTTAAATGGGAAACCCCTATTAGTGATATCGGCAATCAAAAGACCTGGAAGTTTTACGTTAAAAAATGTATTAAAGTCTAAGGTATAATAGGGGTCTATTTAAAAAATGAAGATGACCTATAAATGACCTCGAAGATTCAAGGTCAAATTCAAAGTTACCATTTGATCATTTACTATTTGGTCTTTAAAAAAAAAAAACAAATTTTGTCTTTTGAAAAATTTGAAAATATTGATCCTTTTAGAGTGTTTTCGGGATATCCATCTTTTTCGAATACCCTCTATATATTAAGAGAAGAACAACTAATGAACAGCAAAAAATTTTGTAACTAAAAACTTTATAATTGCAAAAACTTATATTGTTCACTAATAAAATATTCATTTCTAATTTTTTAATTTGTTTTCAGTTTCAGTATACCATAGTTCACCTGATTTCTTTAACGGGGCGTCATAGTTCTACCTTACTGACTCCTCTATTTCGTCCTGTAAAAAAATAAATACAATGAACTATTCAAAACGAAGAGTGCACTCCTCTACGTTTTTTAATGCGCAAACGATATGCCGAAACCGGAGGTCAAAAAAATTAATGGTTCTTTAGTAAAGTTTGAACAAATTTTGAAAATGATGTCATTATTTTGTTCAAATTTTACTAAAAACCACTAATTATTTTGACCTATATGGTTTCGGCATATCGTTTGCGCATTAAAAAAACCTAGAGAAGTGCCCTCTTAGTTTTGTATAATTCATTGCAATTACTTTTTTACAGGACGATATAGAGGTGTCGAGAGATTTTTGAAAAAAAGTTTATTATTATTTTAAAAAATGTACTGGATTGTATAAACAATTCGATTCAGTTTATTCTAAATTTATTATTTTAACATTTTTCAATGGTGGATTTTTGGACAATTATTTAAGAAACAAAAGAATCTTTTGTATAATTTAATTAAATACAAAATAGAAAAAAATAGACACTTATAGAATGACTATTTCTTAAAAGAACAATACTTGAATTTGCCGTTATATAATTTTAGATTTTAATGAATAGCTAGCGGTTCTTTAAATAACAATCTGAAGATTGACTGATAACACTGCAGGCACACTAAAAATTAAAAGTGGTCTGATCCAGAAGACACATAATCATATCCTTATGAATTTAGATGCGCTGATCTCAAATATGACCTAAATTTTGGTCTATCACCGCAGGATTTTTAGATACCCATCACTCTTAAAATTTTAGGGTGTCTCAATTTCCAGGTCAAATATATTATTTTTTATTAATTTTTCAGTGTTACTGTGTAGTACTAGTTATGCCCTACATAATTCCTTTTAAATTATCTGAATATAACTTTTCTTCTTGTAGATATATTAAATTAAAATTTCTAATCATCTCGAGATGATTGTTTCTTCTTTGAGATACTGAATATTTTTATTTAATATATCTTCAAGAAGAAAAGTTATATTCAGATAATTCAAAATGGATCATGTAGGGCATGATTAGTACTACACAGTACTAATCATAAATTAATAAAAAATAATGTATTTGACCTTGAAATTGAAACACCCCGAAATTTTAAGAGTTATTGGTATCTCAAAATCCTGAAGTGGTAAACCAAACTTAAAGTCATATTTGAGATCAGCGCATCTAAATTCATAAGGATATGATTATCTATCTTCTAGATCAGACCACTTTTTATTTTTTGTATTTTTGTGTATAGTTGTGGATTGTTAAAAGTTTTGATAACGTTGTGACTCCTGTAAACATCAGAAGGTCCCATATTGTTTAAACGATTTTTTAACATAGCCAAAAATACTTTTTTTTGTTACGGCTTAGTAAAACGATTATTTATTTATTTATTAATCCAGAGTAAGTACAAATGAAAGACTACAGTTATCAATCATTGTACGTGTTTACATTATACAAAATAATCCAGCAGAGGAAAATATTTTTCCTGTTCGCTGGTCTGGT